>JACCIC010000006.1:1717500-2217500 GCA_018907035.1 Sycobia sp. Sy_11 | reverse complement strand
ATAAATAAGTAAAATATTACTAAGATCCAGTGGAAATTCAATAACTGATTGATTACAGGTCTATATGTACAAACCACGACAGATTTTACTTTAATTTTCTTTCTTTCAATAATTTTCACTAATTCAACATTTTAGAGTAATAACCTTGAAGTTAACCTTTACTCTTTTTAATGCATTTATTTGGAAACTACTACACTGTTCTACACTGATGATATACATTAATAAAAAAAATGTATATAAAAGAGTTATAATCGAAGTTTATTTATATATTTGCACCTTTTTAAATTTCTACGTTCTGTCTAAATTAAAACAAGTAAACAATTGAAGAATGTGTTCAGTAACACTCGGTAACACTACTATAAAAAAAACATTGAAAACAGCTAATTTAATCACTAATAATTTACTAATGAATCTGTGCGAATTGGAAAAACCATTAATTCAATCAGTATTTCTATATACATGAATTTACAGTTGTATGTTGACTAACTACGTGAATGAGTATTCACTTATTTATTTTAAGAAAGCTTACACAGGCTGATGCACGCGTTTCTTAAAATCTCAATGTTTCGTGATTTAATAAATGTAGAATTCGTTCAGCTTTGTTATCATTAGTAGAGTATCGTTTACAAAAACAACAACCGAGATCAACGGTCTAGGTGAAATTGTTAAGAGGGAATAATATGAATACCGGTTAATCGATTCTTCGTATATATGAGTCTAGTTGCGAAATTCTTATCTATAGAACTCCGTCTGGCAGGCCAATTGTTTAATTAGAAAAAAGTATGCCACACAGACTCGTTAAATTGCAAAGGAGGAAATAAAGAACAGAGACTGACGCGTGAAGACGGATGTGGAATGCGCATATCCGTGTTTGGCAATTCAATCGGAGCATCAAAACAGTCTAATGAGTAAATAAATAGTACAAATATGCGAGGTCGATGGACGTATATATATATACATATATATCTGTTGCTTACGGAAAAAGTCCCCGCAGTACATAAATATGTGTACAAGTGTACTTTTATATACGAGCGCCACGGCCCTTCTTATAATACACTGTACTCTCGCATAACTCAACATATGTATATTATATATACAGACACGATGCATGACTTCTGGTTTCGTCTATCCATCACACGTGCGCAACGATTAAGATGAAAAAATGCCCGCGCTGGCCGCTTCGACCACAGGGGCGGCGAAGGAGACGGGACGGGAGGAAGAGAAGGAGGGATGGGATGGGAGAAGGGGCGAGCCATTCCGCCGCCGCGGCGAGGGTAATTATTTTCTTTCATTCTTTCCGCGCTATAAGCCGCGCCGCGCGGGCCAGCTCGTGGGGGCTCGCGCCGAGCGCAGCCCATCCTGCCCGCAGCAGCGCGCGGCGCACGGCTGGCGGACCACGAAGCGTGGCAGCGCGAGAGACGGGGAGAGAGAGAGAGAGAGAGAGAGAGAGAGAGAGAGATGCACAGGTGCATTAACCGGACATCTAAACCAAGAGCGTGACGACGACTCGCGGCTGCTATGCGCGCCGCATCGCGGCCCTCGCGTATCAGGGACGCTATATAGGTGTTAGCGCTCGAGAACTTTGCTTTGCTTTCGACTTTGCCTTCGCCTTTACCTTCGGCTTTCCTTCGCCTTTACCTTTACCTTTACCGCACTTGGTATCCCCGGCTTCTGTTTCCTCTCGCCCCGTCTAGCCCCTACGATTGCGCGCGAGCTCTCCCTATATTATACCGTATTTTCATTAACCTTAATTATTATCGAAGAAATCGCGTCGGTCGTTGCCCCCCCCCCCGCCTTCTCTCTCTCTCTCTCTCTCTCTCTCTCTCTCTCTCGCTCTCACCATGGGCTACACGGCTCGGTAAATATATGAGAGTAGATATACAATAGGATGCCGCCACCGAACCGAGCGAGCATTGTGTCGATTCAATATGGCTGACCGTGACCGTACAGCCGCACTTTTTACTTCCTAATGTTTATGAACTGCAACAAGTCCCTATTGACCGCTTAATAGTTTTCTAGAAGAAAATAAATAAGCATTCTACCACACACAATTTTCAATCGCGCCAATATAGCTACCTAATCACACTTATAAATTATAATAATTTATGGTTCTTTTTTCTAAAAATTAACAATTTCTATACTCTTCCTTTTGTTTCATACGTTTCATTTCTCAATAAAATTGCAAATTCGACATCTATTCCTTTAGCCGAAGTTTCTAACGTGAAAAATTATCAAAAGCCTAAAATAGTACTAAACGAAATTTTAAAATATCAGATTTTTTTTTATAAAATATGACTGTAAATAAAGTAAAGAATTATCAGAATATAATATAATTTGACAAAACAATCTGTAGAAAACTATGATACTTACGATGAGCCTCCGGCTACTCTTTTATATCAACTAAATAAAGAATGATCTTTTTCTATCGGCATAAGTTAAAAAAAATTCAATTATATTTTATAAGTAAGGATGTTTTCAGATGTTCCATTCCGTAACAGCTTTTAAAGCCCAGATTTACATATCATATCTGACATTATTTAGTAAACATACTATTGAAAAATCCAAACTAATCCATCGAAAACTTTTAATTTATTTCCAACTTTAATCCTCCCTCCCCTGAAATAATGAACCAGAAACTATTTCTAATATGCTTTTCTCAAGAAATAATTCGAAACATTAAATCGAACCAGTAGTGAAACGAATTTATTCTTAGTTCACCTCAAAACAGCTGCTTCATCCCTAGACCACACAAATTGCTATAATAGAGACAATAGAGACCTAAAAGATCATTAAATAAGCATTAGTTTCGTTTTGCAGATTATTAGAAAAATCCACCTGCGTGAATTACACACCAACCTTGTCTAAATAAGAAATTGCACTGGTGTTAATTCAGTAAATTAAAAAAGTATTCATTCGCTGGCTCAGAAACTCAAGCCGATCTATTCGCCACTTGACATAAACATCTTTTTCAAAAGGAATGAGTGCTTTGTTTACAAACGTCAGTCATGAAAATTTTTGATGAAAATATAAACGAAGTGTGAGACCAAATGATATTTTTAACAAATCTAAACGAGTTTATCCAGCGAGTACACCAGGGATAGATATTCCACGGACTGCAGCTATAGAGGCCAAGAAATATTTGCAAACTTAGCATTGATGAACATCAGGTACAACAATAAAGTCCTAAGCCTTTACTGATCATTTATTGTTACGTTTTGTTACGAGGGAGAAAAGATTATTCTCTTATACTTACTAATACTTCTTCATTTTTTCAATATATATATATATATTATAAGAGTGAGAAATTAATTTTCTTCTTTTTATTCAATTTAAATAAAAATGAAAATAAAATATACAATAGGTAAAATAAAATAAAAATATTATTTATTTTAAGGCAATTGCTACAATGGCATTCGAATTTTAGAAACAACTTCTATAAAAAATTTGAAGAATATGCTTTCCTTATTATTTTATTGCAGAAAAATTCTCTACTGGTAGAAACAGGTAGATTATTCAATAATGAAGTCACAGAGACTATATATAACAGTGCATTAATAAAGAAAGTAAAACAAAGAAAGTACGATATAAATAATGACGTGCAAGCTTCTGTATAAGCATTATTACTCTACTAATGGATGACGATTGACTAAACTGAAAGATTGCAGCGTAGGGCTTGTTTGCTACAGCTATTCGCAATGAATGTTTGAGATACACAGAAAAAAGGACGTAGATAAACTATAATACAAAATAACACGTATTTAATAATTCAATCATCATATATCTAATAAAAATATTCAATATTTCGTATTAGTAATTCAACTGCTGTTTTGTAATCAGTACTGTGAATAAATCTTCTAATTTATTGTTCGATTCAATATATTCTATTAGAATTTTCGTAACATTTATTGTATTACATACAAAATGAAATCTCACGTCGATATGTTCATATTTTGTGAAACTCAGAGTTATTAGGTATCATTTTGATTGCTTATCAATGCAACTTATTATAGCATGCTAAAAGATGGTTCAAATGGGTAATTCCGTATTTTATATCTAACTGGCACATTCTTACAGAAAACAGAAGAAAACCGATTGCTTCTCTGTATAGAATATGATGAGAAAATTCACTCGTATTTTTTTAGACAGAACGTATCCAGAATGTTAAATTTATTTACAATTTTGTATTTAAATGTATTACAGCATTTAGGTGGTGATTAGGAACTATACAAGAGAAGGAAATTTTGCCTTTACTTGTCATCCTATCCAAAAAGCTCCTACATGTGTGTGAATGTGTGTTATCAACTGGAGGTCTACCAAAAGTCGCAATAATCTACAGATATACATAAAAAGAAAAGATTAGCAATAACAAAGGTTTTGGAACACGACCGGTCGATAAAGCGAAAGCTATAGGTGCGGCCGGGAATGTGTATGTATAACAAAACACAACTGAGCGATTTGTGTGTGTGTGTGTGTGTGTGTGTGTGTGTGTGTGTGTGTGTGTGTGTGTGTGTGTGTGTGTGTGTGTGTGTGCGTGCGTGCGTGCGTGCGTACGTGCGCATGCGTGATCTCAACCTTATTCCTCGATAGTAGGAAGTTTCCTTGTTATCTTCGATCGAGTGCAGCACTCGATATTAGAATACACCAACACATCGATGTGCCAATTTTCTCTATTTCTACATAAGGAGATATGTACTTCAAAACTAACTTAAACAGTATTCTACGCTACCAGGAATAAAATATGGATCTTTTTCCATATTATACACGCATATTTTACGCTTGATATGAACAGGGCCGTTGTTTGACATTGTATTAATTGGGCTAACGACACTGTTGCCCATATTATCGTACCTTTATAGCTTACCGAAGTTTGATCGATTGATTGCTTTTATTAAATCTCAATAAATATGATGAAGCTTAATAGTGTCCGATTGAACTACGTTATACTACATTTAGTTAGAAATTTACTAGAAATTCACTAGATTAGCCTCTGAATGTTAAAGCAAAAATAATGTAAACACAATTTTCTTTTCCGTCAAATAAGTAATAAATATGCGATTCTTCAACTTAGTATCAGTACCTAACAGACAAGTCTTTAGCGTTAGAAATTTAGTATAATCCTTTAAATGAATATTTCGAGTTTTGGTATTTTTCTTCTGAATGAGAATTATTTGACCATTCAACTCCAAAATCGTGATATCATCAAATATCATCTACTAGGATCCATCTAACACTCTCTAGCCTATCAGTCCATATGAAGCATACACAACAAATTTCTAAGTATTCTTCTATTATCTTATAAAAACCAGGCAGGTCTTAACACTTACTGATTCCTGCAGGATCGTTACAATTCTTCGAGGCTACATCACGCTATTCTTTAGAAACGACTATTTTTCCAGTATCCTTAACACCTCAAATTACGTTTAAAATTTTCTCAAAAAGATAACAGTATGGCTAAATTCTACATTTAAATAATCAATTGAACATTTAAAAAAACTGATATATATATATACACTTTTATAAGAAGCATAATATTATATTAGTTCTTGTTTTAATTCAACAATCGTTAAAAAAATTATTTTCATTTATATAGAATTGATGTATAAAATGATGAATTTTGTAACAATAAGTGATTAGAATGTACCATGCTTTTATTTCATATTTTGGTAGAAACTAATATTGTAGACCGCGCGTACTCATAGACTATAGGCTCGAGATTGGCAAACAAAATTTTCTTCATACAACCGATACCAACTGCGAAAAACTCTGGCAAATCTGTAAACCACCTAAATTATCAGTAATGCTACAATGAAAAGCAAACCTCTTTCTCTTCTACTTCCTAAAACAAAGTTACGGTAAAAAGAAGATATTGCATTATAAATTCTCAAACCGTGCTTCACTGAAAATCCAAGAGCGTCTCTCCATCGCCAAATTACACGTGCTACTTTGGCGTCGATCCAAGACTCAGGTTTGCCGTAAATCTTCATAAAATTGATATGCAGCCAGTCTTGCCAATAGCGAGTAATAGTTTATTAATAGAACCGACGCGCTCATCTTCTAAAATACGTCGGACGTTAAGTATCAGAAGTGTGTGTTCTTTAAATCCAGAGCTTTCTAAAGATTTTCCAATGAATAACAGAGACATCTCACAAGCTCCAAAAGGTTACTTGAAATTAGGACTCAAAACTTCTGCGTGCCATTTATTCTTGTTTTTCTTTTTAAAATCTACATGTTCAACTCTATAGTGTAAGGTAGATAGCCAAGAAAATAATTAATCATTAATATTATATTGAAATCTACTGATTATTTATTAAATATTTATTTGAAATTTTTGTTAGCATGAATTAATAACGATTGTCTTTCAGTTACCTAAAAACTTATACTATAGATTTTTCAAATAATTTTCAAAATATCGGATACAATTAAAATAGTTTTTATGTCAAAATTTCATTCTTATTATAATTTATACATTATATTGAGATAAAATGAATAGAAATCGAGAAATAATTGAAGTTTTTCAAGTTCAAAAATACAATATATCCCAAGATAAGAGATGAATAGGTTTGATGGATGCATTAACATAAACTACGCTAGTATTCGTTATCATTACTTTCACTTTTTTCTTTCTATTATCGATAATGGATTCATCCTATTTGAAAAACCTGTCAATGCGTCTTTAGGCTGAAATAATTCTTTGTAAATCTATATATTTTCCATTTCTGTATTTAATTTCCTTTCGCAAGTTCTCAGTACTAGTTTTGAGATCAGATTGTGCATTAATATTATTGAGTACTAATTTTTCTTAAGTTAAAATAATATATACTAAGTCTTATTATCCCGAACTTCAAATATTTACACACAGAAGATTTAGTGCTATAATTTTTAATCCTACTGCTCGGCTCCATAGTGACCTATTATTGGTTTATATGTACAATACTGATTCTTAATAACTTTTAATAATTCCTATACTGATATATTGTCGTTGATACCAATAATAGTTAATAAGTAATATATATAGTGTTACGTATTTGATTTAAAAAATATTAGATTTATGCGAACAAAATATAGAAAAATTTTATATTAAGTTGTTTTCATTAATATTAGAGAATTTAATTATGAAGACGGAAATCAAAAGAAAAGACAAAAAAGTATCGATTTTGACCTACTTGATTGTTTAAAGTTTTTTGGATTAAAAATTAGACCATAAAATATTCTCTTTAATCTTTTAATATTTGATGGAATGCTAAGGATTAATAACATTTATGTCATTGAATAGAGATATATTTAAAAACTAAATGATTCAGAAACCAGATATATCACTTAGAAACTAAGGGAAACTAAAAATGAAGAAATGTTAACCAACTCAGAACAATAACATTAATTTATATTTAGTACACGATGCATATAATTAAAGGATCGTTTGTATTTGCAAAATGTTTAACTCAATTCAAGATAAACTTCCAATATTTTACCAAGAATTATTAAAGATTTTTAAGATGATGGGAGCGCGACTCCCGAATCACAGAGATGCCTTGTTTTTTAATATATACTCTAATAATATATCAAAATTAATGTAGTAACCGTTTTTTTTTCATTTCGAATTCCATTTGACGTTTTTTAAACCTTATCAATATTATTATTATTTTTCATAACTGTCGCAGATTCATAAAAATATTTCAATTTCTAACAAAGATAATTAATTTTTTTTTTAAACTGATCGGAATATCTTTGAAAATATCGATCAAAAGTTAAAAAACTTGCTCTCAGTATACTTAGTTTAGATCCTCAGTTTGTATATAAAATAATTAAATAAACATGTTTAAAAGTTCACGAAATATCATATTTATATAGATATATCAACCATGAATTAAGCACGATTTTCAAAATACTTTTTCACAAATATTCGATCGGCAACTTCGGTTGATTTTTTTTAATCGACAGTTTTCTTTTATATAACATTGAAGATTGGTTTTATATATTTATTCAGAAGTAATTCGAAGCAAACGAAAACCCCTACCAGATGCTGGATTAATATTTTGAAATTAAACGATTAGTACTTGTATATCATTTGATAAAAACTTTATTATTTACTCAAATGTATTTTGGTAATCATTTAATGTTCGATGTGACCTACAGACTAAAAGGAAGTGTAAAATAAATTATATATTTCTACAAATGGACGTACTTAAGGTGTACAATCCACTTGCTTTTTCAATCAATTTGACACTATCCATAAAATTTCTCCTTCCACCATACTTGCTACATTTTCATTTTCTAAGAATATCCCATATAAATCACAAAACATTTAATTTAATCAAATCAAGTAATCTTTTAATTAGCTGTGTCGCAGATTTCCTTGTTCGCACTGATCACTCTGCGGGTAATTAATTAACGCGCTGGCCAAGCGAAAAATCGCATCAAGCCCTAGAGATTAAATCTTACGCAGCTTATTATCCCACACGGCTAGAAAAATCAGATTCGTGACAAAATTTATCGTGCGTGTGCGAGATTCCCGAGGGAACATTATATAGTCTCTCGTCTGGCTGTCCCATCTCGATGCTTGACTTTGCAAAAAGCGGGATGATGACATCGCCCGTACCGTTTCCCCGCCTCTCTGCCTTTATCTCTCTCGCGCGAAGAACACAGCCAGTCGACATCGGGAGACGAGTGTCCTGGCGACTCGCCAACGGACGCAAGCGGTAGCATATATAGAAACCGGAGAACGCACGTGCATTTTGTTACGTAGTTCCGAAGCTCGCATGCTGGAAAGACAAAAAAGCGACGCGCCCTCTATGTTGTAATCTCTGCTCATTGCCATAAGAAAGGTATATAAACAGTTTATGTATTATGTCCTATATCGTTTAAATGCTTTTAAAGAATTCCGAATTTCGAGCAATAGCTTATTTTAGCGTCTGCTCAATACTACTGGATACTGCAACCATTTCTTAAATAAACAATTCTGTTTGATATAAATCCAGTAATTTCCGTTATTTGAAAAAGAAAATTCATAATTTATTCAAGTGTGCGTTATAAATTAACGTAACGTAAGCATTTATTTTTAGTATAAGTTTACAATAATAAAATTTTATATAAATACAACTTTTGGCTTTGAAATATCAATAAAATGTTTAGAAATGTGTGAGCATACCGCGAGAGACAGGCAGAGAGAGAGAGAGAGAGAGAGAGAGAGAGAGAGAGAGAGAGAGAACGGATGAGCGCATCGTATGCACCTGATGGATCATCAATTTCCACGTGCAAGCTGGTTGCGCGAAAATAAAGCGCGCTTGCACGATTAAATATGTTGTGTCTGACCTGCCCATCAGCTTAATATCTATAATGCAAAGATTCACACGAGATAATCACTAAACTTGACATCCTTCACTTTAACCATTTAATGAGGTGACCATCTCTCCGGAGCTTACAGTTATATACACCACGCATACATTTACATTGTTTTTAGATTAATTTTAAGATCGTTAATGATTTCTTCGATCTGCTTTCAAAAATTTTATATAATGATTGAAAAATATATTATTAATCTAACACTAGAAGTGAACTTAAAACATAAATTCATTATGCCTTTACTTTAAAAAAATGTATTTATATAGAAAACACTCATTTTGTGATCACCACTTCTGTGAAAACTTTTAGCTTGTACTACTTTACGGATTTAAAAATATATTGGCTTAAGAATAAATGTTCCAATTATCCACTGGAAATTTCTTTAATCTAGAACTGTTTTATGATGTGAGCTATACCATTAGATGTGATAGTGAATAAATTAGCATTTTTACTGGAGCAATATTAAACAAGATATAAGTTGAAATAAATTAGTTTCTTTTTCAAGATATTTTAAAATAAATACATGTTTATTTATCGGATATGCCGTTCAAAGGAAAATAGTTTTACGAAAATCATTATTTTATTTTTCCATTCTAATAATTACATCCCAGTTTAGTTTATTTATCGAATAAAAATGAAATTGAAAAGATAACTAAAAAATCTTATTGTTAATAAATAAGACCAGATTTACTCATTAAATTTACTGTACTAATTATTATTTCAAGAATTTTAATATCAGAGACCATGATATTGTTGAACAAAACATCATTTGATATTTAATTGATATACATTAGTTAAAATTAACGAATGATAAAATAAAACGAATTTAATAAGTAAATAAAATGTTTTCTTAATAATCTAGAAATAAAAATTACGACAATTTTCGCAAGCATCTTCATTATTTATTTTATATAAGTCAATCTAACTTCCAGATAATTGTAAACATTTAAGCGGAGCTAAGAACATCTTAATTAAAAGATTTATCGAATGAATTTTCCAGCGCATTACGGGGAAGAAGACTTCGAACCCTCATCATTGGAGAACTACATGCACACAGTCCATAACATTTCCCCACCAGCCAATTAAAAGAAAGTAACAGCAGAAAGAGGCAGAGATCGCAAGCACCCCGAAAAAAGGGGCGCAACTACGCCGGCACCGCTCGAGTCGCCTGCAAGTCGCTCTATTCCTGCTCCGGCTCTTGTGTTTGCCATAAGTATAGCAAGTATTAATAAAACTGAAACTCGAGACGTATCTCAAACTAAAGAAAGAGAGAAAGGGAAAAGAGTGACCGAGAGTGTAAGAGGAAACAAGAAAAAGCAGAAAAAGAAGGAGGAGAAGAAGAAGAGGAATATAGAGAAAGAAAGAGCCGCAGGGGAGCTGCTCCATGCCTTTACACAGCTTTTCCCTGCACCACTGCTCCTTTGCGCTGGCATAACGCCGTTCCCATAATCATCTAGAAAAAGACTCGTTTGTGTTGCGGCGAGAGAGAAGAAAAGAGAGAGAGGGAGAGAGAGAGAGAGAAAGAGACTTGCGCATATACTATCAAACGAGTATCTTGCATCTGATAAAGTACCTGTAGGGAAAAAGGGAGAAAGAAGGAGAGTGAAAGGGAGAGAAGGAAAGCGAGAAAGGAGGCATCCTCTCAATGCAGCGAACGACATCTCTCATTGTCAGTATAACTTGTCTGCGCGCACATAGGTAACGGCGAACTTTTATGTTCCAACCAACTGCGGCTCTCGTTCGCTACCCGTGTCTTTCTACTGTCTCTCTGGTAGAGAAGAAAGAAGGAGGCGAAGTAAGAATAACCTTTAAGAGCGCCGCGCTCTGTTTGTCCGGTTCGAAGAACGATTTCCTAGTACTAATTAAAACTGAAGCAATGGATTTTAAGAATTTCTTTTTATGCTTATTGCACCGCTGCTCTGTAAGCACTTGCGGGATTTAGCGATCAGTCTGCCGAGGAAATTTTCAATTTCGGGATAATTGTCTCTGCTTTCTTTCTCATCGGTCAGAACGCTTACCCCCCGTGCATCAAAGCTTTTTCACGCGATCCGCTCTGGATATATATTATAGCAATACTCTCAATATTACTACAACTTGTTATAAAATTTACTTGTACTTCTCTGTCAGACTTATTGTGTCACGGACTTACAAGAACTTATATTTCAAAAATAAATTTTTTAGTTTGTAATTTTATATCTATTCTTGAATGTTTTTAGTTTGTAATTTTACGAGTATACATATTTACAAAAGAAAAGAAAGTTTAATAGTGTTTAATTTAAAATTATTTGATTTCAATATATATATCTATATATATGTGTGTGTGTAAACATGGTAATTTATAAGATTTTCACGTAATTTTGTTGAGTATTTATAGACGTTAGATAGTTAATAATGATAGAGTTAGACTCAATATAGTTTTTAAGTATAATTGTGATTTAATTTCTTTAAAAGTTCTGCGACTAAAGCGATATTAATAATATCTTTAAATAATGTCGCTCGTGTAATAATATATATATATATATATATATATATATATATATATATATATATATAGGCTCGATATAATATATATTTAAATAATTAAAATGCGCTTATGAGATCGATAGGCGAAGTATAGATATGCCGTACCGTAAAACAAAATATATTCATAATATAGTCATACCAAGACCCATGTAGAAAAAGGAAATGTAACGCGATCTCTCGGACTCATACATTTCGAACAATGTAGCTTCGCGTGCGTCAACAATTAAATGAATTATGATGTTAAACTAATTTACAGCAGAGATAGGAAATTTACAGATATTTATTTTATAATAGTATGGTAATCAAAAATTACTTCGTAATTTTCTATTATGTAAAGAAATAAGAATTATAGTTACTAATATTCTAGTTTATAGAAACGATCGTGAGCAAATTCTTATTATAGACCAAACTATATGTACATATAAGGTACATACTTGATCCATATCGTGATGGGAAAACCAGATTTTTACTTAAAATACCTTGCATACATAATCACACATAAAGTGAGCGAATACTTGCTATGGAAAAATCTTGAGGTTTTCGACAGAGGTTAACAGGTTATATTTCCTAAATGCAATGATCCGTATTATGACGGGAGCTTCCCAATATTTTCGTTAAAAAAGCTATTCTACGGACTTATATTGAGATAGGTCGTATTCTAGCTTTGAGAAAATATTGAGAAGTTCGAAATCAGGTGACGTGTTCGGCTTGCCATCTCAGGCTGTTCGACCGTCAAGCTGCGAGAGTTTAGGCTGCGTTCGGCGAGTGAAGCCTACCGCTCGAAATATTGCATATTGCTATACCAATATATTTTTTCAGCTTTTATGTTAATAAGAGCTTAGAAGATAATACATGTCTGATATGTAACAAAGTAAGACTTTCACGCATGTTTCATCAAATTTAATAAAATATAATAAAATATAATAGAGTAAAAAATAAGAAACAAGTTTTCTATTGGATATAATAAATATATTTAAAAGGGTAACAATTCAAGCCTTCCTCTCCCCCTAGATAAAATAATAGAGATGAAATACTCATTGTTAAACTTATGACGTTTTGACTTGTGCTATTTGTAATATAAGAAAATCAATTTTCTTTGATCAAGTGGCCTTTAGTAGCAAATAAAAAACTTCGTGATTCTCATTTTTTATACTCTACACAATCTTAATATTTTACCAAGATTTCCAAAGCTAAACCCTTGTTTAATGAAAAATTTTTAGTATTTTATAGGAGCTCCATGAATAGTTGCGGCTATATTAAGATGGTTATATATTAAAACTATATGACGCTATATGAGACAATGCTCATAATGGATTATCTAAATATTACAGAATCAGAATAACCTGGAAGGTTTTATAGATTAATTTTGCATCAATATTTATATATACAACAATATGCATCAATATTTTCAGCTATAATTATGTGCAATAAGATATATTAAATTAAATGAAGGAAAATTTCAGCTTAATGAGGCCATTGATCGACATTCAATATTATGAAAAACTTTTTAATTCAATTAGTCTACTAAATTTCTACTAATTTAAGATTTTCATGATCAAAGTATTTGTTATTCCAGTAATAATTAATATAATTTCTATGAATCATTTAAATTTTAAATTATTTTAATGCTTTACTTAATTAATATAACTTTAATAGATTATTTAAAGATTAAATTCTTTGAAGTTTTTACATATTTAAAAGTGAGAAAAAAATCTTGATAAAAAATGGTCCGATATCGCATGTACTCGCTTTCCTATAACTTTCCTATAGCTTATGAAAGCTGAAAAATTGACTGATTATAAATCCTCGATTTCATAAAATAAATTATAAATAATAGGCTAACTTTTACACTTCTTTTTATTATATTTCACGGTTTAATTTTTAATTCAAATTTAATATCAGTGCTACATACCTAGACCGAAACCGTTATAATCTTCTGTTTTCATTTTGATAAAGCGCGTAAGATTTTAAATACTGGATAGAATGTGCTGGTATAGTTATCTGCTTAGAAAGATATAATTCAGGATGGAATTTCTGAACCAATATGTTTATCTATTAATTTTCATACTTGAATTATTCTAAATATTACAATCAATGTCAATAAAACAATAATATATGTATGATATAACTATTTGTTACTTGCATGATATATATATTCTTTTCAATCTTGCCGTAAAATAATGGCTTAAAAATATAATAACAGGTATCATATTTTTCTTTAAATATCTGAAACACAACGATTTTTTGCATTTTTGTCTTTCAAATACCCTGAATTGCATTTACTAATTAAAATAATTTTGCGAGTATTCAATTATATTCTGTATATACATTTACAAGAATTACAGAATCAAACATAGAGCTAGTAAATATACCAATAGCCAAAAAGACTGCTACATCTTGTTTCAGTTTGTGTTTCCTTATAATACATTTATAAGAAATAATTAAAAAAACGACATCTTTATATTGATCACAGATTTTCGAAATATTCAGTGAGCTAACTCAGATTATCTTTTATACGAGCCCTGTAAATTTTAGTACTTTGTTACTTACAATATATACTTTTTCTAATACAATTGGGTATGATGTTTATATGTTCAATGGATTGTTTTAATAGAAAATTTTATTCTTGGACGCTGAATGCAAAGAAGGAATGGAATATTTCAAGCCATTATTTTCTAATAATCCTAAGTCTTCCTATATAGTTTTTAAGTTATTTTCAATACAAGTACGATTGCTTTTAGAAACCATATGAAACAAATGTCTCGCTATGTTAATGTGTGTGTAAATCTGGCCGAACATCAATCGACAAAAACTAATAAACTATATGTTTACGGCAATAAGTTCTTTTTGAAATATTATTTTTTCTAGAAATTCGTTTCCAAGAGATGGGATTATTGCTAAAGAACCCCTCTGACTATACAGCGACACATCCAATTTAATTAGAGGAAAGTAACTCGTTGTAAGGACGAAGTATCTTAAGGCGTCTGTTTTTTGAAATACACATGGCGTGCTTTTCATTGAATACTTGAAAAAAGGTAAATCGATCAACAGTGATTATTATATTGACTTATTGGTACGTTTGAACGAGAAGATCATAGCAAAACGACCGCATATGAAGAAGAAAAAAGTCTTTTTCATTAAGACAATGTACCATACCACAAGTCCATGAAAACAATGGCAAAATTGAATGATTTGCGCTTTGATTTACTTCCCTACCCTCGTATTCGTCAGATTTAGCCCCCGGCGACTACTGGCTCTTGGCTGATCTCAAAAAAATGCTCCAGGGAAGAAAATTTGACTCGAATGAGGAGGTTATTGCCAAAACTGAAGCGTATTTTAAAGCAAAGGATAAATCCTTTTATACACATGGTATAGAAAAGTTGGAAAGGCGTTGGAAAAAAGTTTTTTCGTTGTTAGTCTCGGGACTTATTGAACAACGTATTATTTTGAAAGCCAAAGAATGCGAGGTCTTAAAATTTTAAAGAGCTCTTTTAGAAAATATAAATCAGAGTCATCTCACTCAATCTGGACTATATCTATCATTCAATACTGATATCTTCTTCTTGTTAATCAATCAATCTATAATAACTGCAAATTCATAATTATTAAAATAGAAAAATAAATACAACAAAATACTCTTTTTCAAATAAAATCAAAACATTTACACCGAATCCATTTACAAAAATCCTACATTATGACAAGGGAATTTATATATTGGGTCTGCAACTTAAAAAACGTATTTTCGATGAACATTCGGCCTCGATCTCAAAAAAAATGAAAGAAGATATTATTTAAATATTATACATCGCTATAGCACTAGCTTTTATCCAGAACTTACTATGTAATTTGTGGATTTCGTCTTTGAAAAATTTCTCATCTTTTAAGACCTGTAATGAATCAAACCAGTTTGAGAGATCTTTTGGTGAAGTAAAACTTATCCTGGTAAAGGCTTTTTAACACCAACTAATATACGCATTAATCTGAAAAGACAAGCTCTAGGCTGTAAGGTGGATAGCGCAAAATTTTCCATTCGCTGTTTCCCAAATAATTTTAAATAATAATGAACGTGTGGTTGAGCATTATGATAGAAAATCAATGTCTCGTTTCTGATCTCACATTTTTCTTGTCTCCTCCTCGTCTTTCTTGTAATTTTGCTTTCAAACACATAAATTGTAATCGGTAGAATGATCCGTCGACTGTGGTCGCGTTCTCAGCAGTTCATAATAGATCACAGCCTTCTAATGCTGCCAAATACAGAGCATTGTTGGATAAATTGTTTGCATAAATGTCTCGCTTTGTCTATGATACTTCTGTTTCGCTTTGTTTGAACCCATATTTAAACACATTTAAACCCATATGAAAACCCATATTTAAACCCATATTTAACGTCCGAACGATAAAATCTTCAATTTATATTACTGATTTATATTCTTCAGCAACTGAAGAATTTTTTAAATATTTTATTACCTGGGTTACTGAAAAACTATTTGGGATAAAGAGTTACCCATAGTACGTACATTATCCGATACTAAATGCTCAATACAATTTAATCGAAATAAAACAGCTGTCAATAATTCGTAACGAATACGAACTTTTAAGTTTCAGGCACAATCAAAAGAAAGGTATGTATTGATAATTAAAGTTTTTGGTAATTATAGAAACGATGTTACCAACATCAGTTTACAAAAACGTCAACTTAAAAGATACAATTTTATTGCTGGAGAACACAGATTTATGCTTGTTTACTATATACATTAAGGTTAAATAACTTGTATATATAAATTTCAAAATAAAGTCCAAAGAACGCGCGATTACGGAAAAATCGATGATCTATGTATAGAAATCCAAACATAGCGTAGCATCTTGTGTAGAATTCACACATTATCATTTATGTTCTTGTGGAGTAAAAAATGCTGCTGTTCCGTGCTACATAGACATCGCAGATCATTCGCTAAGCTACATATAGCGGCCAACGATAGATGCGCAGAGCTGTCTAAGAAATTGAATGAATTGTTACAGATCCTCGGAACAGGTGCTGTATAATACATACGTTGCTCCAGCGAAAAGAAATCTGGCGCATATAGCAGAAATACAGCAACAACAGTAGCAGGAATAGTACTAACAACGACAACGTACCGTTTCGTAGGTGAATCAAGATAAAGAAAGGAGTTAGAGCTCCGCACGCAGGTGCGATCAAGAGCGCGCTGCATCCAGCCATCGTAGGTGCCAACCGCACTGGCGCGAGCGCGCAACGCGCACGCGGGAATATATGAAGACGGCTTCATCGCACACTCGTATGCGTGTATATATATATATATATATATATATATATATATATATATATATATACTGTGACCCATCGCGCGGGGTCCGCAACAGTGTTGGAATAAATAAAGCGGAAGATGCGACGCGATGCAGTTTTGTCGAGGATAAGCCCCCATCGTGCGCGTGTAAGATATTAGATTAATGTAATTTATTTTAACTTTCTAATCAATGATGTTTTACACAAATATTATTATAGAAACATATTCAAATTAAATTTGTCTTTACTGTTAGAGTGAATGCACCAAGTATCAAATATCACTTTAAGATAAAATATAAATCTAATGAATTATTTATTAATGATATAGATAATTGGCATATAATTGTAGTAATAATATTTTTAATTCATAATTACAGATCTACTAATAATTATAAGACTACGAAGTTGAATTGTATGAATTTGTTATAAATTTAATTTGCATTTATTAAGTGAAGTATATTATATATATATTAGTTAGGAAGTTATATTTCAGTCATTTGAAAGCAATATTAGAGACACGTTAAAATTATTATCAAATCGTTCACTTCTGGACAATTTTTTTCTAACATTTTTCGAAAATTTTAATTTTATTTATTATTTTCTAGCTGGTTTTATCTAATTGGTATGTTAAACATCACCACTATAAATAAAACATATATTTCAATCCAACTATAAAATGATATCGTTGAAAGTTTTCACAATAAATGTATATATGTATATGCAAAATGGGAATTTGACAATGAACAAAATTAAAAAAAATAAAAGAGACAGCCAATTCTGAAGATATAAAGCTCTCCTCGCCAGAAAGAGAGTAAAGGCAACGAAGGAGACGGAGGGGGGCATAAATACACATGAAAATGGAAATGCCTCCATCGGGAATCGCTCGGTGAGTTTACAGGAGACACGGCTGGCCGCCTGTCGCTGCGCTCTGCCGCTTTTCTCCCACCTGACTCTTACTTCCCCTCACTCTCTTTCTCGCACTATCTTTCTCCTTCCCTCGCTATTTATCTCTTGGGCTGCACTGCATGATCTATTGTCTCTTTCTATCTCTCTCAGTACCCCCCTCCCCAACGTTAGGTCTTTTTTTCTCTCGCGCAGTTTGTTTTTTTCACTTGGAACCTGGAACCCTTTTTATACAAGGCTCGGGCGCTGCGCCTTACGACTTTCCCGTGACTTCCTCAGGGCCCAATACCAATGCAGAGGATATATTGTAAAAATTTGCAATATTACTATGCACTATTGTTTTCCATGAAAACTTATTATGTTAAATGGTAGGTCTTATATTGATTTACGTAAAATGGAAAAGTCTCGTGATTAAGGGTGCGGACACAGTTACAGAATGTAGAAAATCACATGAATATATTTTTTTTTTAATAAATAATGATTCTTTCATACATGTTATTTACATCTACAAGGGTGAGGTGAAAAGTTTCCGGCCTGATGAAGAAAAACAACCTTGTTCGGATCTTTTCGTTTTATTTCTTAACATAATATCCACCAAGTTTATTACACTTTTCATAACGATACGTTAATGCACTTATAGCAATCGTATGTCCGATTTGTCAAATCCCTCAAAACACTCATTTACAACATCGATGATTATTTATTGCTCTGAGCCAATTTTTTAGATTTGGAAACAGATGATAGTCATTGGAGGCTGAATCTGCTGAATATGGTGGATTGAGAAATATAATTTAAATGTTCATTCGTTCATTATTATCCGACGCATGGTAGGTGCATTATTATGGTAATACAAAATTTTTTTTGCTTTATTATAGGCCGACACAGTTTCGGGGAAATAAATTTTTGCGAAAACAACAAAATCTATTATGTTCTTCGAAGCGAACGAATAAATACAGTTAACATGTATTTTCTATCTTCTTCTTAACTTTTCCAAAATAAATATGCAAACTTATTTTGTTTAGCCAAGTCCATCGTGGCTTTTCATTGTGTTCGACATATTTTCTGATTAACATTACAAATAAGAGGCATTGTATCCTTGAATTGGTAAAGTATGCTCGTATTTGATTTAGCTGTGCACATGGGTACAGCTATGTTTACTCATCGCTACATGTGAGAGTTTCGTTATTATATAGTGAAAACAGACGGAATCCTATAATTATGCATACTCTACTCGGTGGGCGTATAAATCAAGTAGGGCGGATTTGTATGCCGCGGGTGCAGTGTTGTCATGCTGAATTCCCCGTTAAGACTGTTCCCTGATTTCCTGATTTCGGAAAAATTCAGAGAACAATTCAAGGACTGGCAGTACTGGCAAAAAGTAAGACAAAAAATGCTATTTTAATAGTCACCGATTAATTTATAATGAATAAAATATTTATTCTGTACTCTGTAACTTTTAAGCTTTTATTTTTTTTATGAACAAATTATTATTAATAATAAAAACATTTCACAAACTTTGACTGATTTATATATAATAATATAAAATTATTTTCATTAAAAATTTAACGATATTTATCTAAATCTTTTCATTTTCATATAATAAATTATTAAAAATAGTACCTACTTATGCACATACATTTTAATTTAAAATGAAAGATAATATTATTTAAATGAAAAAATTTTAAATCATCCTTAATGCCATCCAGCTTTTATATTATGATGAAACATTGTCAGATGCTATGAATTAATTTGAAGAGAACTCCATGATGCTTTTTTACAGACTTAACTCTGCTATAACACCTCTTATGCTATATTCCGATGTATTTCATAATCATAAAATAATTTTTAACAAAATAAAAGAGCCTCTTGCCACCTCCTTTTTTGTACAACCTCAAAAAGCGACTTTTTATTTCATTGTTTTCTCTCGAAAAGTACACCATTAAAAAAAAAGCAGAAAAATCCAGCTCATAGAAAAAGAGAAAAAATGCTTAATAAATTTTTCTATATTATGATTCAGAGAATAAATCCAAACAAAGTTTTTCTAACTAATTTATTTAAGCATGTTGAACAGACGTATTTAATATATTTAATATTAGCAAGTAATGATTAAAGTTAACTTATGAAATTATTAGTAATATTGCAATTACTATATTTATGATATAATATTTTTAGAATCAAATTCTAAAAATAGGGGCTTGTTTTGTTTTAATACGTCTCCAAACCGTGGCGTTAAGAGTGCTCCATACCGCGATCCCAGCGCCACGATGAACTATTAAAACGGAAATGAAAATGTGTAAATCGTAGATTTCGTTTTACGTCCTCATTTTAAGTTTTACAATGTTAAAACAAATTTTATACGAATCTTTAAAAAATTCTACAATTGGGGGTATCCCTTACTGCTTTCATAATATGTTTTAAAGTTACTTTAAAAAAATAAGAAAATGTTTATCTAACTGTCGTCTGCACTATAGACATCGCCGCTTTGCAGTAACATTAAATAACAACAAATATTATAAATTTTATACGTATAGTACAGATCAAACTTGGATAGCCCCGGATGTAGAATTGAATAATGAATCGAATGAACTTTGTTTCATCTTTTTATTCATAGAATTGAGGGAGTAAAACGAAATATAAGATTTTATTATGGTTATAATGCAAGTTGTCAATTCTGTAGATAAAAAATGAGAACTTAATTTCTGATTTTTTGAATAGGTGGCGCTGAAGGAAATATTCAATGCCGTATAAATCAAATAAAGAATTATGAAGCCTGGTGCAGAAAAAAAAAAAAAAATATATATATATATATATATATATATATATATATATGCACATAAATACACACATGCATACATACATGCATGCAAACACATTGCAAACATAGTAACGTAATACGGAAATTTGAAATTATAGGGAGGTGCGAGATGTACGAGCTTGAGCCAATAAATATATATAAAAATATAATAGGAAAGTAATTGTTCTTTTCCTAACCTAAAGGATATATAATATTTATGTAGGCAAAAATGTTATTATTGCCTACGCAGATTTAATATTTATATACATCCTAAAAATTTTTTATAATCGTTTTTTATGACAACTAAAGCACTTTAATTCCCAAAATTTCAAACATTTTTATTTTTTTTGCAGGATAGTCTTTTAGCTACGGTTAAAACTAATAATTTTAGGAGGAAATGAGAGTCTTGAGTATTCACAACGTGTAATTGATGCATTTGAGTTATTATTTCGATATGCACTCCTATTATATAAAACGGATAAGAAAAAGTAACGTGAAAAGAATATATAATTTTTAATTCAAATGTAAAATATCATAAAACCATCATTATTTTGGAATGTAGAAGAGTATGATTGTGTATTTATAGTACTGAATTTTGTGTAAGGAGTAAGTACAACTCCTAAATTAATATATTATATTATAAATATTTAAATATATAGTTATCTATATAAAGCAATTTTGAAATTTATTCTTATATTACACATCATTATACAGTGATTGGCACTTTGTATAATTTATACAATTTATATAATAAACAGCTTTTATAGAAACTTTTTGTAAGAAAACTGTTACAGATTCAAATATTAAAATAATTTTTAATGAAGTAACACTATTTGACAATAGCACTTATATATTAGAAATTACTATCTTTTTCAATAAGTATCTTTTCGATAGTTTCATTACTATCTATTCAATAGGTAATTATAAAAATTTTATTTTAAAATATATTCTTGTACGGCTAAAGTTTTCTTTAGTATTTCATACATTGTAATTTTTTGGAATAAATATGTCAGATTAAATAAAGTCAATATGTCAAAATACAACAATTATACATATTATTCCCGTCAAAAATATCACGATATATAATATAGAAATATTTTTTGTAAAAACATATATATATATATATATATATATATATATATATATATATATATATATTGTTTTTCAATAATTATAATGTAGAATATAATATGCCATTATATTTAGAAGCTGTACTTGCTCTCTATGTACAAACCAATCCTATTAAATATACAATCATACTGTTCTGCTTACTTTCCCAGAAGATGGTGATTTTATATTTTTCATTTAAAGTAAAAATTATATATTCTTTCCACTCTAATTTTTCACTATTTTGCATATTGGACACCTTGCAACTAAAATAATAGTTATCTTTGTTGCATTAACATCAGATTATATATATAATATTAATATTATCACTTACGAACAATCAAACCGCCCCCTTCAAAACTCTAATTTATCATTATTTTTATAATTATTTCTACTTTAAATGACCCTTTAAAATTAAAAATAAAGAAGGCCATACGTATTATACGATTTGTTTAATTATTAATACGTAATAAATTAATATGTTTGTACTATTACCTTATTTTTATTTTCTTTACATATAAGAATCTTATTATATAAATATAAATACTTCATACCCTCGTGTCCCACTCTGGGGAAGGGGAGATGAAGCAAATTGTCTTTTGGAAAGCTTTACATTTTTGATGAATTTATTTAATAAGTTTTTTCTTCAAAAATAGCACCTTAAATTATAGGTTTTTGTCTATCACTTGCACATTGAAATTTAAAATAACTGAACTTATTTGAATTTTGGGTGCCCGTCATGTCTCGTCTGTATATAACCGTTTGTCTCTACTTTTTTAATGAAATATATACTGATATAAATTATATATATATTAATTTGCCATTAATAATTAATAATTTCTATTGAATTATTGTTTACATGTTTATTTAATTAATCATTAAATTAAAATTATTATTGAAATAAAATTTTAATTAGCTATTATTTTTAATTCATAAAAAGTTAAATATGGAGATAATTAAAATTTTAAGAAAGGAAAGAATAATCCATCAGAATACATGACCAAGAATTGTATCAAGACCCATCTCCATTCATCCGGTAATCGTTATGTTGATA
Organism: Sycobia sp. Sy_11; assembly: GCA_018907035.1. Taxonomy (NCBI): domain Eukaryota; kingdom Metazoa; phylum Arthropoda; class Insecta; order Hymenoptera; family Epichrysomallidae; genus Sycobia; species Sycobia sp. Sy_11. The sequence goes on along the minus strand of JACCIC010000006.1, from coordinate 2,194,478 downwards.
CCTGAATTATATATATTATCGGATCAGCTGTACGACATTTGTCGAGAGGTTGGGTCGACTCTATTCGGATTTGTGGTTCATTCGTTTAGAAAATCGTAAACACTCGCATGCTGTCTATCAAATCGTATACAATGCGATGTTGCCACTACTTTTTACACGATTTTGGAAACAGTGTTGAACGAATTGATAGAATACACCAGCTGCCAGCGCAATGATACGATTTGCGCGAACGTTATATATATACCTTATTAAATATATATATATATATATATATATATATATATATATATATATATATATATACATATATCGATAAAAATTAAAAAGTAATTATAAATTATTACAAGTTAATTAAAAAATATCTCAACCCTGAGATATGTATACTTAAGGGTATATATATTTTAATGTGGATTCATAAATACTTTTATCGGTCTTACAGCCTTTATACAATAAAATATTATACTAATAGAATGACAGTCAGACTCTCCTAGTTTATAGTTACCCCCATAAAATTGAAAATACAAATTACTAATAACAGATAAAATAAAAAATCAATTAAATTAAAAATTAAAAATTAAAAATAATACAAATAAAGTAATCTATATTCTATGTTAATAAAGGAGAATCTGATTTCTCCCACCAGCTTAAATTTAAATTTACTTTTCATTTCCGACGTTTTGAACAGTTCCGGCTCATCTTCAAGGACTAAACTCTAATATAATTTACTTCATTCTAACTTTTTTATTTATTTTTTATTTAATTTAATTTTTATTTTACTATTTAGTTGTAATTTCTATTTCAGATTGTACGGTGGTGATTATAAATAAGGACTGCCCGATACTCATTATATTAGTATATTATATTATTGTAGAAAAACTGTAAGACCGATAAAAATTTTTATCAATTTACAGTCGAATTCTCTACCTTTTCAGCTGAAGCATTTGCTTCAGATATATGCTAAATACTTCTTGGTATCAGATATGCTCAATCCACTCGACACAGCTTCATCTTATATATGTGCATATTCAAAATGTGTACTAAATTCACTGCACAATCTCAGCGCCAATAATTAAGAAGTTAATGAAATGAATTATAAACTCATAAAATTCAATAAATCAAGAAAAGAAATCAAAATAGAAGTCTTAAGGACATCTGCTCATTCAAACAGCACTGAAAATCGTATTGTCAGCAAAGCAGCCAAAGAAGCAGTTCTAATACAGCGTAAAAAATAAAATATAACAACGCCGCAAATATGTTAATACGAAAAAGAATGGCACTACGTACTTTTACATCTTATACATTTTTACTTACTAAGTAAGAAAAAATGATAATAAAAAATCAACTACGACTCTTAAAATATTAATACAAAGATCTTATTTAATCTATAATTAAAAAAAATAACAATAATTAAGCATAAATAAATAAAAAAAATGTTAAAAACCTATTTTTAAAAAAATGGTTAACAAGTTTAATTAAACAGTAAAAAAAGAAATAACAGAGAAAAATTTAACTAAAAGTTAAAACATAAAACTATGCCCAGAAAATATTAAATATGAAAAATATTAAAATATAAAATATAAACAAATTACACTCCAATGAGCAAAAACATCCGACTAAGTTTAGGTAATCTGGAGGTATCCCCGCTAAAAGAATCGATTCAATTTCAGGTAACATTATATCATATTATGTGCAAAATTCAGAAGGGATTTTATATAAGACCTATATATATATATCTATATTTGGAACACTGCATCAGACAAATGACACAATCTTTATTCGAATTTGTTTTTTAAATTTATTAATATAAATCGATAAAAACAATTGAAATTTGTTTTCAAATATTATATAATTTTTATTAATTTATTATTTTCTAAAATACGCTTATTTATAATAAGTAATTTAAAAATAATTTAATACAATAAATAAAATAATCTATTTTAGATAAATATCAAATAATGATTTAATTATTTTTTTAAATTACGTAATTTTATATTAAGAATAGTCTAGAGTGCCATTATGTTCCATATAATTAGTATTTTTATATTCTTTACCCGATAGAATCAAGTACGGTTCTGTCAAATTATAGATTACCATTCCAATTTTAGATTAAAAATACAGATTTATAAGATAAAATTGTAAAAAAAAATAATACAATAAAAATGTAATTGTAAAGAAAAAAGTGCACGGCAATCCTGACAAATTCAAATTTATTTAGATAATACGCAAAACTATAAAAATTTAATATTTTTATTTACTACTTTCATATTATAGCATTGCAATAACAAAACTAATATTTTATACATAAAGCCAATAAAATAAAAATATTGAATTTCTTTATATCTAAAAATTATACGTGTAAAGAATGTCAACTTGGTTTTCTATAAAATGACGAAGAAAAATTCCTTAGATTACATTCCTGGTACTAAAAAATAATTCCAAATTTAAGTGTAGAAAAAAGAAGTTATAATGGCTGATTTATTGCGCAAGAATAGATTAAAAGTAGAATTTCACAGGAATACTAAAAAATTAGAAACAAATCAAAGAATTACCAACAAAAGCTGAAAAAATACTTTCAAAACTTTCAGAACAGAATCGAAAATTAGCGTTATACATCACCTCGTAGGCATCTAATAATTTTGAGTAGGCTGAAATCTAGTCACTACGAACTAAAAATAATTGAACTATTATGGTTATAAAATAGACAAATCTTAGAATGAAAAATTTCAACATTGTTATAGTAACATTAAGAAAAAGGTATAAGCTAGGTCCTTTTATATCTGTCTAGTAAATAATAATTTTATTGCAAATGCAAGTTTTAATTACTATACTGCAAGAAATTAATATTTATAGAATAATAATTTATTATGTTATTTGTTTAATAAAAAATAATTTAATAGAATACATAAACTAACAGCTTGAAAGAATTATAAAATAATAAAGTCTATTGTGTATTGGATTTTGTCATCCCAAAAATGAAGTATAATAATTAATTTTACTATTGTTGACCTTAAACAGACAATTTTGTATATCTAAATTTTCGAAAAAAAAAATTAATTTGAAAATATTATTCGCTGTTATCTTTATACTTATTTCAATATTCATAATTAAGAGACCCCATTCTATTCATTAATGAAATAATTAATATCATTTAATTTTTTATCATTTTTTTTGTAACATTCCATAAACCAAAGTTTCGTATAAAATTGTGTAAATCATTGGCAAACAAGTTTTGATATAAACTCAATATGAAGTTACTATATATATATATATATATATATATATATATATATATATATATATATATATATATATATATATATATATATATTAATCGTTTGCGACCACCACGGCCCTTGACATTTTTGAGTAAGTAATTTGGTCAGAAATTAGGAGTATGGAGATTATATATGTTAATGTGTATGTAGATACGCATACATATATGCGTATTTCAATCAAACGCTGGATGTCGAGCTGATGTTTCTTTATTACTGCTCGTCTCCTAGTATCCTTATCTTCTACACTTAAATATACTATATATATATATATATATATATATATATATATATATATATATATATGTGCATGCATAAATTAATAAATATTTCCATCAGTGTTACAGTCCAATATAAATTAAAATTAATACATAATAATATCAATACATATACATATCAAAATTAATACACATATATATGCATATCTCTCTCTCTCTCTCTCTCTCTCTCTCTCTCTCTCTGCGTTTGTATGTGTGTAAATTTATATATATATATATATATATATATATATATATATATATATATATATATATATATATATAATAAACTTCTTGTTTCAAATGATCAACTACTCCGCTACTTATTTCATAAGAATATTATAAAATATAAATTTTGTATGGATCATTTATAATTTACATATTTAACTTGGGCTACTACGGCCCTGATTAATACTAGAACAATCGATAAAACAGAACAGCATTTTTGTACACTTCAAGTTCCGTAAACTTCCACAGTATATTAAAAATCAGGCGCTTTAATCGATTTTAACTTCCGCCAGAGGTATGGAGCACTCTTAAAACCAAACATTGCCCAGAGCAATGTTAATTTTTTTAACCTCCATCTCCAGTTGCCCAACCCACATAAAGAGCGTTAAAACTCTTGTTATAGCTTACAACTCGCCTTGAGAAAAATGACAACGGGCAATGCCACGGTAAAGCCAGCTTAGAAACAAGCATTATCCAGAGCAACAATTACGCGATATAAGTCTAAGAACGAAAGAAGCAGAGAACGGAGAAGAAGGGAGGGGAGGAGGAAGAAGAAAAAAGTGACCAGGAAGTAAAAAAAGTTCCCACAGCCCCCTCGCTCCTTCACCTACAAACAATGAGGGACTAGTCAACGACGTCGTTGCCCTCAAAAAACGCAAAACAAAACAACAAAAAGAAACTCCCAAGAGCGCGATTTGAAGTAACACCCGTTACATGAACCCCACACGCGCGCGTGCTAGGCTCTGACTCCGTCGCTAGTAGTGCATGACAGGTAGCAAAGAGAGTCAGAACATGGTCAGAAGGCGAGAAAGATATAGAGTGAGAGGGGCAGAGAAAGAGGGGGAATCATAGGGAGAATACGCTTATTTACAGGTGTAGGAGATCTATATAGTGAGTCAAGAGAAGCAGTCTTGCAGAGTGCCGCTGTTAGCGCATCACACTATGACTAATTATGAGCGTACAAGCGGGGATACCGGCACTGTTGCTCTCTCTCTCTCTCTCTCTCAGGCCTCCGAAGTTCCTGGCATCGTACTTTTCGATCTTTGGCTCCTCTCGATCATTCTATGTTTTTTTTCGAAGGATATAAAGAAATAAAATACCATCTTCATATTGAAAGTGTTGTTTTGAAGATTATAATTAGCACATTATATCTGCTGCATTATTGTTCTTCCATATCTACCTTGGTTTAAAAAATTCGCACTCAAAGGTATCGATATCAATGAAGGTTAATGTAGATTACCCGACTAATCATTCTAATAACTTACAAAAACCATTGTTAGCGTCTAAAAAATATGTCAAATAATATATTTTTGTTAAATTATTTAAGCTTTTTTTCGTTTCATCAGCAAATTTAAACATTTGTTCATTAATTATTAGCTCGAGAATATTACAAAGTTTCAGTTATGAATTTCTCAAAGTTCGTTTTCATTTATTATAAAAAAAAAAAAATGCTGTATTTCAATTAAATGTGATTTTTATGTTTTAAATAAAAATTATTGTTCTATTCTAGACGTTTAAATGAATGTATTAAACATAAACACGAGCTTTTAGAATTTAATTTTGAAAGAGCTCTTAATTTAACTTTAAAAGAGATTTTAAATCTAATTTTTCGAACCTTCTTATTGAGAACAAACAATATTCATACTGTTTAACAAATTAGCTCAAATTCTCTTTTCTGAGTTGCACTTAAATAATATAAATAAATATATATATATATATATATATATATATATATATATATACACATATATACATATATATATTTATATATTAATATTCTTTATTTAAATAAAAGATTTTCATTAAATAAATAAAAGTAGACTTGATTAAAGTTTATTCGCGAATTATTTAAGAAAATCCTTTTACTAGAATAAAAAAATTTATAGATCGAAAGATTAATTTATTATAGAATAAATCATAACGCAAACATCTATGACTGTAAAAATAAACAACATTTTACATAAAACTACAAGACTATTAATTTAAAATTTATTATAAAACTGAATTTGCAAACAAAAGAAAAATCTATATTTTTGAACTATATAATAAAAATATCGAATATAAGAGGTCTACGGTGGCTCGATCGCTAGAGCTAAGGACTAGTAGTAATCCGGTGATCCGAGCTCAAGTCGCGGTCTCGGCCGATTGACACAAATACCGCAATAACAATTTTCATGTACTTTGTTTACAAAGACATCATAGATCTCCGTTGTTGATTAACACCAATAGTTAGAAGCATAAATAGAGCGGTGTTAAATAAGATAAAAAGATATTTATCGAATATAAAATTGAAATTTAATTAATTAAAACTACAGTGAAAACTATATAGAAGATCTTTGACTAATAATCGATTAGTTGAAGTAATTTTGTGGATTTAAGTTTTTTTACAAAACGTAATTTTTCCCTCATATCTGTACAATTTATACATCTATCTTTATAATTATGCTAATCGTGCTTGCACTTTCAAAAATACTCTTTTTTATAGAATTGAAATATTTTTTCACTGTTGGAAATAGTGCTGATTATACAACTAATATCTTATAAAAACAACTTTCTATAAATAAATAGCGTAACAGAAAAAATCTACCTTATATTGACTTCTTTAATAATTCAGTTTATTTAAACTAAAAATATATTTTTTACTTGTACCTATATACCTCCAAGTCTTTCAAACCTTCTTTTTTCGGACTTTTTTTCATCCATTATAATCAGACGTTAAAACTTAAAAAAATACTGCCATGCCGGGAGAACTATGACTCGACAGATTTTGTTCGGTCGTTGCCTTTGATTTAGAAGGAACTAATTCACGTCTTCCGGTACAGAGCATGGAATCAGCCCGCTTTGGTAATGAGTCGTGGGGTGGAAAATTTGAGATTTCCCTCTGAATGATATGTTGAAATATTCTAGAAATTGTTTTTAAGTGGAGCCGCATGTATAAGGACACATTATGTGAACTGTGCTTTGAAATTCATAAATAAAATAAAAACTAAAGAGCCCTAGCGTATTTATAGCATTTAATTATTTATTTTGTAATGCTTAGTTGGAACTAAAAATTTGTACAAAATTTCATCTGCAAAATAAATTACTTAAAAACATTTTATAGAAAAAATTTTTTATTTATTGACAGGCTAAAAAATAAAAGATAGTTGCCAACGAACTTTCTTTAATTACCCAAAATTTCATGATTATAATTCTGCCTCCGATCTTCTTAGTATTGTTGAAACTTGGCGCAGTCCATTAGTTACCAATGAGGTCATTTTGGTCAAAAGATATAACATATTGTGTCGAGATCGACTGATCACGATTAAAGAATATAAATTAATATAGTGTAAGGAACACTTAATAATTAAAGAACTTTTAATTTTCATTTAAAAACGTATGAAATAAACGATATTTATAACTTTTATCTCAAATTTTATTTGGACTAAAATAATAAATAAAATAAAACTGCACTTAGCATATACTGCAATTAAGTTGTAAAAAAATATCTCATTTTAACCATACTGAACTTAGTAGGGAGGTCAAGTATAAACAAGTGAAACTAAACTTTAAAAAAGTTATAGTATTTACAATTGTATTTTCAAATCAGCAATAAAGAAACTATCTTTTCTATAATTGAAATACTTCAATATTTTAATGTCAATTTTTTAATTTTACTATTTTTCGGTACTCTAATATTAAGTACATCCTCGTCTTACATCATATCATATCATATCATATCATATCATGCTAATTTATAAAGACAAAGCGTATTTTTGTTTGTACACGATAACCGAAAAAACTACTGAACTGATTGTTCTGAAATTTGACATATATTCTATTTCTTTTTTTATAAAATAATTGTGTATGCCAAATCATACTGAATATAATTTGTGACAATTATATTTTTGTTTTTATACCTTATATTTAACTTCAAAATTGTGACAATAGACTATGTTTTTTTTAGTTTAACCAAAAGAAATGATGGCAAAATAGGGTTCTTTAACAACAATCTCGAAATTGTATATTATATATATATATATATATATATATATATATATATATATATATAATACATCGTCACTTCTGCATAAAAGGGCAAAATCCCAGCGTCTGATTAACAAATTTGCTATTCGTATATCAACATTTTACTTGAATTTCAGTTGGCACCATTACTAAAATATTCACGGTATTTAATTGAAAAAACGGAAATATACGATATATATATATATATATATATATATATATATATATATATATATATATATTGTATATACACTGAGAAAAAAATATCTGTTATCAAGTAAATATTTTTCTTGTTTTGTACCAAGTAATTAATTTTCTTAAATTGAGAAAGCATCTGCTTAAATCAAGGAAGTATTTGCTTAATGCATGAATTCACTTGAATCAAACCACGTACTCTTAAATCTAGTGAATATTTTTCTAATTTAAAAAAATGATTTACTTGGTACAAAACAAGTAAATTTTTATACTTGATATCAGAAAATATTTTTTTCGGTGTATTATATTGTACATATTATATATATATATATATATATATATATATATATATGTGTGTGTGTGTGTGTGTGTGTGTGTGTGTGTGTGTGTGTGTGTGCTAAATATGGTTTCTACTGAAAAATATTGTATTGGCGTGTACGGGCGATTGAATACGATATCCCGTTGCCTCAGGACGATTTCTATTGGGAGTTTTGTGTTCGGATGATAGAAAACCACGTCGAGGCATGAGGAAATAGACTTCTATCGGAAGATTCGTGTTGGAACGGTAGAATACGATATCCAGGTGTTTCCGACTTCTACGAGGAGTATGATGTTTAGTCGTTAGGAAGCGATGTCTAGCTTTCTCAGAATGACTTCTACTGGGACTATCGTGTTTAGTTGATAGGAAAGGATGTTCAGGTATGTCGCGACGACTTCTCCGGGGAGTTTCGTGTTCGGACGGTAGAAGATGATGTCCACGTATGACGGGATGACTTCTATGGGGAGATTCGTGTTGGCACGTTAGAATACGATGTCCGGATGTTTTGGAACGACTTATATAAGTGTCGTTTATAGTTGATGAGAAACAATGTTCAGGTATGTCAATATGACTTCTATGAAGAGATTCGTATTCTATCAGTCGAACACGCACACTCTCAGTAAGAGTCGTCCCCGGATACCTGGACATCGTATTTTACCTTCCCAATACAAAACTCTCTATAGCAATCGTCTCAAGACATGTCCTATCGTCCAAACATGATAGTCTCCGAAAACGTCGTCTCGAGACACTTGGACACCTTTTTCTACCGCTTGAATTCGAAAATACAATTTTCCCCATAGAAACCGTATGTAATATGTATATGTATATATATATATATATATATATATATATATATATATATATAGTATAAAATGGTCGGTAAAATATCAGCTTTTTGAAGAAAAGGAAGAAGAAAAGGACGCTGCTTTGAAGCAGCTTTTTATATAGAAGCGACGATAAGTAAATTACGGTAAATTATTTATAGTAATATAGATTTTATATATAAAGTACTTTTTATTTGATATTATGGAATTGTTTAAAAATCGATTTAGTTTACATACTATGAAAACGTATCTTCTATTTATGAATTAAAAAGTAATAAAAATAGTAGTTATTGTTGTTTACTTATAATAATGTTTTATTAGGCTAATTATATACTATTAGAGAAGTAAAACTTATTATAGAAACTTTGACATGCCTGACAATTAAAAATATAAAATGAAATTTTGTAAATTTGTTTTTACTATTTATATGTAATGTAATACTAATTATATATAATATTATGTTACGAAAAGATAGTTAAAGGTGTTATAAGAATGCGCTTAGCAGAAAAACAAAGTTCAACCATTGGTTATGGCAAAATGAAAAAAGGGAAGAGAGTAAAAGAGGGCGGGACGAAACGAGAGCTGGCAAACACGGAAGGGCAGGAACATCCTGTGTCGTGGACGAGACGACCGCGACCCCCGTTCACGCTCTGCCGGTTTTACACTGTAACGCTGATTTCATAAGCATTCCTTCTTTCCGCAGTGGTGCACCGTACTCGGGCGATGAAAAATTCAAACACCCAACGCGTGATAATTTTCATATTCTTCTTTTCCATCGTCTTCTCTTCGACGTTGAACGTGGCAGGGCTTGGCCATGCACTTATACTATGCGATTGAACTTATTGCTGGACAAAAGAGAGGCGGAGAAGGGAAGGCGGTGTATCTTCAATGTTTTTATATTTGTTGTCAATGAAGAAACTACGTAAATCTTATCATATTTTCAAGGATAAAAGAATCTCTATATACATATGCAGGATTTTCGTATGGCGAAAGTTCTATAGGGTACGAACGATATGAGTCAGAGATTGACGGAAGAAAAAAATTACGTCCGCCCGTTATGATCTTCATACACAGACACGTTAATGACTCGCTTGCATTACACCAAGTGCGTCAATCGAAAGTATAGATTTTATCTTAATTCTTTACCTAGAATGCAGTTAGTGTGTATTTTCCTTCACAGCAGATTCTTCTTGTAAAATATTATTTGTTATATTTATTTATTAGCTCAAGCCATGTATCATGAAATAAAAATAAAGAGTACTTAAATGCACATGGTGGAGAGGTAAAATGGAACCAAAATTCTACAAAATATATCAGAATTGAAAAATAAGGATATAAATAAAATTCTAACATATTCTTTCGAATGGTAAAAAGATTTAATACAATTACCAAGTTCAGGAGTCGGTGGTCCCGCGGTCACCAATTCGCATATATGACGTAAACAATATGTTCAAATACTCCTTGTACTGTGTGAATCATGGTATACATCCATAAAATTTTCTCTTTACAGTGCTGGATCAGTACATTAAACAAAAAGATTATTGAACTGATACGATGCATAGTATAAATTAATTATCTTGCTGCAAAGATTGCTTGCTGCAATTGCTTACACCTTGTTAAAATGCATTAAATGTAATAAATCAATTAATAATTTACCCTTCTTCTGAGCCAAAGGACCTATATTCTATTTATTTTTATTTAAAAATTTTTTATATTAAACGTTCTTTGCTACTTGTACTTTTTTATTGTATTTTTTTATTTTAATTTTAATTTTTTTATCATTTCCTCTATATATTTTTTTATATAAATATAGCAATCAATAGTTCTTGACTCAATAAATTAAAATGTGAATTCTACTTTGGATTAATAGAATTACATTATTATTATTAATTAAAAAGTTACATTAATTATTTGTTTAAACATTAAAGGTTTTATTTATATCTACATGCAGACAGAATTCTTCTATATAAGTTAAGCTTTTTTACCTCATTAGCAATAAAATAAAAAATTTAATAATTTCTCTGTAAATAAAGTTCAAGAAGTTTATTGTTACTGTTCTTTGCTAAATAAAAAAGCGATTAATATTTTTCACCGCTTCTCCTTTTAATAACCTAAAATTTCTTCTGATATATATGATTATGAGTTGATATGACTAAAAACTCACAGCAGATTGAAAAAAAACTCTAAACACCCCCCATATTAATACGTTAGAAACTAATAAGCTATAACCTATCTTAACAATATTCACATAAAAATAAATAGAAGAAAGGATCACTTACACAAGAAAAAAGTAAGGTATTCATTTTTTTATTATACCTAATGCTTGTTATTAAGGTGAAAGCAATTGGTTTTCCGGTGACTCCAGACTCCCCTTGTTATGATCGTTGTTTCAAGAAATTATTTGTTAACTACTAAGTACCGGTTATTTTATAAAAAGATAAATTATAGAAGGCATTCTAATTTCTTTTGACGTATTACAATATACAAATAGTAGAGTGAATCAATGTATGCAGACAATGGTCTTAAAATCAAAATGAGAATAGGATGATCAATACACCACTCGAAGAGAGTAGATGATCATATTTAAAAGCATTAATTATATACATGAGAATCTAAGGAGCTCATATAAAATATCGGAACCCTGAGAACCCATTCCAATGAGTGGATTAAAAATAGAATGGGATAAGCTAACAGCTCGAAAGCAGAGCAATGAATCGCGATTATAACGGGACGGTATTTTACTAAGGAAAATGAAAAAGTCAGCAGATATATAAGCCTTCACAAAAGAGATACAGAGTGATAAAATTTATAAAGCACATAAAAATTATTCAACAATACTTTTCTTCCCTCGTTTAAAAAAACTGACCGCAATAGTCATTTATATACATATATATATACGCGTATTTTATAAAAACAATGAACAAAAGGCCGCAATAAACCAATTTTATAGAATGTTCTATACAATGTCGTGACTATCAATAGTTGCAGCTGTAATAGCTAATTTAAAAAAAAAGAAGGGAAGCGTTATCTTTCAAATGGACAAATACGAAATTCCGAAATTCGTAACATATTTATTTTCAATAAATAAAATTTACAATAAAAAAATTGTTTCATCATACCTTGGAAAATCGGAAGGTCTTAAAACATATTAAAAAATTTTATTTAAAAATAAATTATATATGTTATAGAATAATGTGCAAATTTATCAACTTTTTATTCAATTTCATACATATTTATAATTGAAAAATACTTTGTCTATTAAAAATACTTTTGTTTTACTTAAAATATATATTATAAATATAAAACATAATACTTTATATGTATAAATTATTCTTCATTGGAATTGAAAATTTATTTTATCCATGATTACAAAATAGAAAACTATCGATCATAGTCGGTTCGAATTTTTTTTGAACTAAAGGTACATATATTATATTTCTAGATTCATATCTACATAATGAAATGCAAAAGGTTTTAGCTGATACTACTTGATATCTTAGGAAATAATTAATTTGATATAGATGTATTAAGCTCTGAGTTCGTCTTATGCTTATATACCGTCGAACATTCTTTCTTCACTACTGGATTATATATATATATATATATATATATATATATATATATATATATATATATATATATATAATTTTGTTACTAATATGAAGTCTACATTCAATTTCTATTAAGATTAAAAATGTTTAAATCTCCAGAAGAACAAAACTAGATTATGTAGCTGAATTATAAATAAATTTTATATCGACGTCTTAATGAAGAATAAAACAATTCATTTTTTACAAAATAATTTTTTAAATCTGAAATTTGATTGAGCATGTATAGGTTTGAGACTTAAAAAAATAAATTGCATTTCATAATACTTGTTTAATTTTTACTGATATTAATAGGTTTTGAAAGCTATTGAGGGTAGTGAAACTAAATTTATTGGTTTTTAATTAATAAAATGTACTTTTCTCAACAATTCTACAAAACTATAGTGATTGATGTTGAAACAAATTATATAGACACGTCTTAGATGATAAACTGTTTACACGGGTTAAAAAAATATTGATTCTAAAAATGTAAAATATAAATATGTATAACTATATTAACTTAATTAAAATTTGTTAAGCATTGGTTTTTTAGATTATACTCATGTTGTTCTGTACAAAATATTAATGGGTTTCAGCTTTCATGACTTTTGAGTTTGATTTGTAAAATACAGATGAGAGTACAAAAATACGATCAGATATAGAAAATTGATGAAACGATACCCCTGATGAGGAGTAGTATACGATGTTCTGGTATACCCAAACCACTTCTACCGAAAGTTTTCTGCTAGAATAGAAAAATATGATGTTCAGGCATCGTAGACTAGACCAGACCATTATGGATTCGGAATTTAGGATTCGTACGGTAATATGAAATGTCCAGATCTACCGGAAGTTTTGTATTTGAATGGTAGTGCGACGTCCTCCTCGTAGAGGTGGATATCGCATACTACCTCCTAAACCCGAAATTCCTTCTAGAATTCGCTTTAGTATATTTGGATATCGTATTCTACTGTTCGAACACGAAGTTCCTCGTAAAAGTGGTCCGGATACACCTGGACATCGCATACTGCTCTTGTATGTATAATGGAGCCAGGCTTCTGCACGTTCAATTGAAATCACATTATGAAACACTCTACTGAGATAGAATTATACGCAACGCATTTATTGTGCAACTTTATATAAAATTTGTTATATTCATGAAATAGCATTATATAAAACTCATTTTTGAAACAGCATTATATTACATTAATTTTTTAAATGACTTATATCACGACTTGAATATTTGTTTTTTCAATCGGATAGTATGATAATATGAGCCATCGATACATTTTGTACACCATATAAATAAACATTGTTTTATAATTTCTAAACTTAAATTATTTATATATAACAACTTCTTTTGCAGAAATATATAATATTTCATTTTATTGTTAGAATTTATTAGTTTTTCAATATTTAACATTAAGTGGATAACGAAGTCAATTTTGACAGATCGAGCAAAACTTACTGTTTTAAGCAATATTATTTCTCAAAATGAAATTATTACAAATGTTAATTTATGTGTGTACGTCTATTGTTACGAAGTTTCAAACTAATTCGTTCTACAGTGTCGATATGAGAATGGTTTTCAAAAGTTTTTATTTATAAAATTTTAAAAACGTTTCTCATTTCCATAAGGCTTTATGAATATACTTAAAATTTTGTACTAATGAAAAATAGATGTAAATAAATGGCATGATCAACTAACATTTGCAATATTTTAATATTAACGTAGAAAAATTTTTAAAACAAAACACTTTTTAGTCAATTGGTACAATAGAGCAGTCGGTGTCCCGTTAAAAGAAAAAATTTAATGTATTCAAAATACTAGCGTCCATGAATATAGTATAATAATAGGTTCGAGTTTACATAATAAATTGAAATAAAATTATGATTAATGAATTTTATTTGCTTTGAAATCTTTAATTCCGAATGGTATTAAAAGAAAAAATAATAGATATATTTTTATTTTATTTTAAATTTATGAAGGTTAATTCTACAATTATTCAAGTTAAAATGTTAAAGCTAAAAAAATAATTTATATATTAAATAATAAATACCAAATAAGTTTAAAAAATTATACAAATTAAAAAGTTGAAGTTTATATATTTAGTTAACTAAAAATAGTAAATCATAATTTCATGCATGCAATGTGCATTTAGTTACATGTGCATACATTTAGAAATTAAATATGAATTACTCTAACATAAAAGCAGTTAAGTAATATATCGTATATAAATAAAAGCTAAAATATTTTTGTGAATCAAATGATCTACTGCAGCTGGAATGCTATTTCTTCAGTCAAAAAGTTAGTAGAACACAAAGGGCATCCGTATGAAAAGAAATCATGCTCACGCATAAATGAGAAATTTATGAATCAGTCGAAGCTCCCTTTAAAGTCTACTCGTCGCATCTGATCGGGTCACCTCAGAACGGCTGTATCTGTTAGTTCTTGAAATGTTTTGCTACATAGTGAACGTAAAAGCAGTGTAACGAAAAACTTTAGTTTTACGTATACTATTAGTTTCAAAATTAATTTGCGTAATATTGCATAAACAATTAACTAAATAGGAAGAAAAATAAAAAAAATCTAATAAATCTATATTGAGTTTTGATGAAATGTCTAAAAAAAATTGTCTGAGTTACTTTGATATCGCCGGTAAGTTTTCTTTTGTTTTTCACTAAAAATGGTTTTACGATATACAATGCAATTATATATATATATATATATAATAAACTCTAACAGTAAATTAGATTGTAAAATATAATATTTAAATGTTGTTAAAGGAATAGGTTATCATTTTAAAATAATTATAAAACAAATTGACTTTTCACTAGATTTCAGTAGTAGCTCCCTGAATCGCAAAGATTTCTACATATTTAAACTTAGAAAATGTATGTACATTTGTTTTCTAAAGTTATGATCCAAGGATATCAGAAAAAATTAATTAAACACAAAATTGCAGACATTGAATGTTAAAAAATTCGGTGTTCATACCAAAGTAAACGATTTATTTATCGATAAAAAATATATACATATCAAAATAAATAAGCTTCATTAGACATTTTGCATTTATTACAAGAAGTAATCTACAAGCTTATAGCTGTAAGCCTTTTTAATAAATTTATTGAATGACTTCAAAAATACTCTTGGAAAAAACGTATCAAAATTAAAATTTAAAACTTACATTTAAATCACATTAAAAGTTGAACACATTTTTCACTTACATTTTAATGTTTTTTTATTGTAAAACCTTATAATGTGTGTAAGGAGTAGTGTATTCGCTATGAAATTAGTTTTTTATTGTAAAAGAAGCATTTATCTCTCTCTGGTACTTTATCTGAAATATTAATATTAGCATAATTATTAATAATTAATTACCATAATTCTTTGGATGCTAGTATCAAATACACCGAATGTGGTACAACTTTAAAACATCGGATCTTTCATGCATAAAATTATATCTCGCATATAGATGTTATATGATTTTTATTTGAAAGCAATAATAAAATAATTATGAATTACTGAAAATGTAGCATCCGAGATAATTCAAACGAAAAATTGCGTGTAATAAAATTCTAGAGCAAAATACTGATCTAAATTATTTTTCTTCCAATCAACGTACAATACAATTTCATTTGCAAGATGATCCTCATTCGTCTGCGTTTGTAAATAGAATTCTAATTTATGATTCTTCTCTAAGAAAATTCTTATAAATAAAAAATATATATTCTAATTAGGTGGTGCTATATTCGATGTATTAATAATAATGATAAATAATATAGATAATTAAAATAAATATAAACAAAATTATCTTCTCTATTCAATAAATCAAAATCAACTATCTCTATTCTTATAGTCTCTTTTTTCTTTTCTTTAAATAGATAGAAAATAAATAAATAATGTTAGAACACTTTTGTTTTTCAAATAAATAATATCTATAATTGTAATGTACATAATACAAATCCGTGCAAGGATTATCTATATATTTGAGAAGTTTTTGATTGTGTAATGATTGCTCGTTGAACACTTAGCGCGAGATGAAAGCTAAAAATGGTCACTTTTTCACGCATATTGTTTCAAATTAATCATTATTTTTTCAAAGAAAGTAGCTTTTCCTTATTTACAGATAACAAAACAAAATAAAATACAAAAATGAAGAAGTAAATATCGATTGCATCATCGTAATTCATTCTATAAAAGTCTGAAGGACAAAAACAATAAAAATTATATTTATTGTTATTTTTAACATAATTGTACACACCGGACAGTTTTGACAATCGATATTTAGCTTTTCTAGGGAAAATATTGTATGAAAATGAGAAGAATTGTCTGAATTATTTTTTCTATAGATTTTTTTAGAAAAGTTTTTCAGAACTTTCACCCTTACCGACGCGTTTCTTATTCACGGCCTAGTGTTCTGACCTCACTTCTGACATTTAGGCTATGTAATTTCACGTTGGCAATCAGTCTGTCCATGCAAAAATTAATCTTATGCTTTCGAAGTTACCAATGTTGTTGCTTACTTCTCAACTACGTCAATCTGCTATGCTCCGATATGCTTAGCGTGCTCGGGAAAGCTGTTGAAGGGCTGTAAAAGTATATAATTTGCTAATGCTACCTGTACCAACAAAAATTATTAAAATTCAACTTGCTGATGATGTTTGTAACATATTTCGATGTATTCAACATCGATAAAATAAAAAAGACGCTTTGGTTCATTCAGCGGATCTAAATAAACATATAATGACCTCTATATCGACATTCGGAAGGTTGCGCATACTGTTCGAATCTAAAGTATTTATATCAATATAAATAATAAAAAATTAGAATCGGACTCTTTGAATATAATAAATTTGCTAATTACTAACAAATGAAGAAAAAAAGTCGAAACAATTCACCTATACATTATATTCTTAAATAAAATTAGTGATTACACAAAGGCTCAAAAAATAAAAGATATTTTTATAAACTTTAGAAATTGTTAATAATAGCAGTAGATAAAAGTATACATTGTATGTAGGGAGAGTGGTTTCTAGATCCATTTAAGGATTCCTAGACATTATTAATTATATCATAAAATGTTTGAATTTTTAGACTTTTCAGATCCATGTAAAATTTTCTTTTGTCTTTCTTTGTTGTTCACTTTCTTTATTTTCCGCTTTATTTATACTCGAATCTGATGAATATTCTTAATTGATAAATTTTTTAAGAGCTTTTTCTTAAATCTTAAATTTTATGAATTCACTGCTTAAACTTGAAATATAACCAGCTAATGACAGTAGCAATGTGTTTACTGATACGAGATCGATAACAATTTTCTGTAAGTAAGTATTCACTATAGTAGCATTTCATCTATGTAATACATGGTTTGTTTCCCATTTTTGTTCGTTGTCTTGAAATATGTTGATTAGATTTATAAAATGTAAAGTTATAGGAAATTTAAAGCCTATAATGGCTCGATCGCTAGAGCGAAGGCCTGGTAACTTAAATTGGTGATCTGAATTCAAATCCTAGTCTCAGCGGATTGAAACAAGCATCGCTGTAAAGTTTTAGATATGCTTTGATTCCAAAAACATCGTAAACCTCCGTCGCTTATTAGTTAGTACCAGTATTTGGGTGAGAGCATGAATAGAGTAGCATTAAACTACATTAAAAAAAAAAAAAACATGTATAAAAATCTTTTTAAATTTATTGACGTAATCTTTAATAGCATCGTTTCTTCGGCATAATGATGATTTTCTGATGTCTGATAAATTGAAAGCTTTAGAATTCAAGATAGATTATTTGGATCTTGAAGAAATAAAAATTTGTACAAACCATATAATTCACAAAAAAATTCTTCACTCTTTCAAATATGCTTGAAATTCTTTGTGCTGCCCAGACATATTTTTAGTATATCATCATATTATGTTTGAACATGACAATTTTACATATCAATATTATGTGTGTTTAGTCATTTTATAATATTGTCTTTAAATTTTATTTTTTTATGATTATCTAAATATCTATTTTTAAAAAGCAGAAAAAGCGCTCATACATATTCGTTCGTCTAGGTAGTAAAAATAAAGAACCGATAATTGATCACCAAGTGAAATGCCAGATGTATAGAGTGGACAAGACCTCAATAATTTGCATGTTTCATTTTACTTTTATGTTACAAAATGTGTTTAGCTATTAATTTATATGAATTCTTTGCAAATTGTTTTTGACGAGTAAGAAATTTTACCGCGATCCTTGTGTCGATATGTTGTTTTAATATAGGGTCGAGAAATGAGCTCTAGCATTCCAAGATAGTTAACATTCGTACCATGAAATTATATCTCTCTTTGTGTCAAAAATTTGCTTCAACTTCCTATTATATCCATTGCGTCGATCCAAAAATTCACTAACTTATAAACAAACTACAACATCCTACAGTGACTGTGCTCTATACTATTTTCATGAAACCAAATCAATTCATCGATTTTATTCCATTTCAAACATTCACTTTTCATAAAAGTATCGTCTTGATCATTCAAAACTATTTTATATAGTATTTTTTTAAATAAAATTTTTAATTTTATGTCAACATTACTGTTGAGTTTTTTTGGTAGAGCATTTTTTAAAAGGATGAGAGCCTCTCTAGTATCGACAGGTATCGAGGGCCTGGCAACAACCAAGCACCACCAAGTTCCTTTCTTGATCCGGTACTGACACCTAGTCATTCCAATCCATCAATCATCATTCAGTTAATTTTTAATGTACGCATGCGTTAAAGGATACAGCTACAAAATATGAATTGAATTTTTTTAAGAATTATTATAATTCTCTTTTTTATTTTTTATATGAAATTTTTATAATTAAAAAAAATTATATTCTAATACAAAATATTGTCCATTATAAAAATGTAAGAGCTTATAAAAAATATTTTGTTTTGTGTCAAATATAAAAATCTAAAACATTTTATAATTATAATATATTATTTAAAAAGTTAATTGAAATTAACAATTTCAAAGAATTTTTTTTAAATAATCAAAATCTATAAATTTGTTCATAATACATAAAAGAGAGATGCAAATATCTTTGTGATAATAATTGTGAATTTTTGATAGGCGGAAGCCGTTGAGGTTATGCTGTTTGTCATTCCTTCATTGCTTACTTCACAGGCACATCAGTCTGACAGCTAAGAACAGACTTCCTGGAGGATTTTATCAGTTTTTATTATCTTGATTTTTTCTTCAAGTTTGTCTAAATAAACACCAATGCCATGTATTTGTTAAATATCTACTTCCTCGGCCTTCTGTGGTTTATTTCGATAGTCGAGTTTTTAGAAAAATCAGAGGCTGCATCAGCCCATATACATACCCAACAAGGTAAAAGTGTTAGCACCAGTAAGGAAAGAACTGAAGACGGTGCCTTCAGTCCAAGAGATAGTAGTCATTACACTGCTGGTTCTCACAATCAGGAGTTTGATCATGAAGCTATTATTGGTAAATGAAATTTTTTAGAATTAGATTTAAGTTTTTAAATAAATTTAAATGGTTCAATGTTATATTTTATTTCATTATACTGTTTTAATAGTGACTAATGCATGATCTCAATTATTTTTTATTAAAATTTTAATTTTATATATTAATAAAAAACCTATACAAATAAAAAGTTAATTGTAATTAAAAACTTTTATTTAAAAACTTAGTTTGAATTTTTTATTATTCGTTAAAAAATTGAATACTATAGAGAACTATTGTAAGTCAAATATTTTATAAACATTTTAATTAAATTTTTCATAAACTTATAATATTCCTAGATATGATTATTTTAAACTTACTATTTATTTATATTAATAATTTTTATAATTTAGGTAGTGTCAAGGAAGCTGAAGAATATGATAAATTACCAATTGATGAATCAAAAAAACGATTACGAATATTGTTGACAAAAATGGATTTGAATGGGGATGAATATATTGAAAGAAATGAATTGAAAGCATGGATTCTGCGTTCCTTTAAGTAAATATACAGAAATTATCAAGACTTCATTTTTAATCAATTAATTTGATGTTTGCTATTAATTACAAAATTTTGACAAATTTATTTTTTACATGATACATTTAATTCGTTTGATAAAAGTAATTTACTAACCTATTATTTATTAGAATGCTATCAGATGAAGAATCTAAAGATCGCTTAGAAGATTCTGATATAAACCAAGATGGTAAAGTAACTTGGGAGGAAATTTTACAAGACGCTTATGGTTCTGATCCAGAAGATATAGCTTTAGAAGATCATCTTATTGAGAATGACAAAGCTACCTTTGCACTAGCAGATCTTGATAATGACGGATATTTAGATGCAGATGAATTCAGAGCATATACTCATCCCGAAGAAACTCCAAGAATGATAGATCTTATTTTAAACCAAGCACTAAAAGATTATGATAAAAATAAAGATTCATTCATAAGCTTTCAAGAATTTTTAGGGGATAGACCTGAAGGACAAGACAAAGAATGGCTTCTTGCAGAAAAAGAGAAATTTGATCACGTTTATGATGTAAATAACGATGGAAAACTAGATCAAACTGAAATACATGCCTGGCTTATTCCAAGTAATGAGTAAGTTATACATATTTATTTTAATTTATTAATACTTTTTATTAAAACTGAGATAATTATTAATTAATCTTAAATTTATTCTTTTTGTAAGAATAAGTTTATTTCATAAAGATTAATGAGTTCTGTACATATACAGTAAATAAATCTTTTATCAGTGTTTCAAAAAATCTATTTTTATGTAATGAAAATATATAATATCAATCCATGCAACTAACATTATTAAATACTATTTTTAATATGAATGAAAATACTTACATAAAAATACATAAATGTCAAAAATCATATAGTTTTATAAAATAATAAAAGTTTTTTATAGTAATAAAGTGTGAGTTATATTTTATTATATGTAATAATTATATAAGGTGTCCTATAAAAATAGACATTCTTAAATATTCATCAAAAAAATAATTTTAAATAAAGTTGACACAAAAACTTTAGCATTTATTGGCTGAATTTTAATTTTACAATTTTATAAATGGATTTCAAGGTTAAATTTAAAATTACTTTGAGTTTTCAGATTAAATCAGGAAATAAATTTGAGAATTTTAGTTTTTCTATGAGCTATGAACATATTAATTTATAAGAATAACCAATTAATATAACTAAAAATTAGATGTAAAAAATGTATAATATTTTAAATGAAATAGATTGAAGATATATATAAATTAATATTATATAATAAATATATTATATTATTATTAGGTTTTATAATTCTAAGTAGATATTTACTTCTTTTCAGTGATATCGCAACTGAGGAGGTTGATCATCTATTTGCTGCATCTGATGATGATCACGACGATAGATTATTATTTGATGAAATTTTGGATCATCACGATGTATTTGTTGGAAGTGAAGCTACTGACTATGGAGATCATTTACAAGATATTGACCGCTTCGAAGATGAACTTTGAGGTTCCATCATGGAACTCTTTTTTAACTTTTTTTAGTTATTACAAACTTTTTCACAAAAGAACATGTTTACAATTATGTTTAATATTTTTTAGTGTTTGTCATTTTTCTATTATTTACTATGGAGAATTAAGTTTACATCTATAATTAATTTATTAGTAATTAATTGTAACAATATTTGTTAAATTGGAAAATTGAAAACTGTCTTCCAATATTAATTTATAATGTGCCATATGATATTTTTATCATAACAGTATTTTGAGTTTCTGTCTAATAATGTCGTAAGTTATAAACTATTTCGTTCATATTTGTTACATTTGTTTGTGTACATATAATTTACAATGTGGAGTGCTAAACTAATTTTAATTTTTAATTTCTATGTAACAGATATTTATTAATTTATACTATTATAAAGACTGCAGTTACTTCTAATTTTTTGAAAATTAGTAAGTATAATCATAATGTTTGATCTTAATCATAATGTAATTAATATGAAAAATTTATGAAAAATATATTGATATTTTTTAAAATTAACAGTTATTTATTTAATTAGAGTTATAAAAAAATTGTTTAAATTTTTGGTCCCTTGCCTTTTTATCAAGTAATTAATATAAATATTATAAGCAAACTGTTTATTAAAATTGTAAAATAAAGGTTTTGACAAAACTATTGTGTTAATTCATTTTAATCTGTTTTAAAAACAGGCGGGAATAAAACGGAAGTAGCCATTGTGAAGGAAATGATCAGTTTTAGAACGTTTGGTAAAACTGGTAAAATGCAATGATGGTCGATGATGATGTACGAGCGACTTCGAGAAAATTTTATGTTTATTTACAATTTTAGTTTATAAAATTTATTTTATAGTAACATAAAATTTTTTTTGACAATCATGTCCACAAAGTCTTCAGTAGACTTAAGAGCAGAACTTGCGGAACTTGTGAAAAGGAAAGCAGAAATTGCTGTAAGTATTAATGGTGGGAAAAGGTAAACATCAATTCGCTATTTGTAGACTTTAGATATATCTGGTTTTCATTTTAACATTATCTTTCTTTATAAATACATAAACTTCTGATTTGTGTTTCATAAAGAAAAACAATTATAGTTTCAAGCAAATTAGAAATAATTCTACTTACAGGTTATGTTTTCCTTAACCTTCCTTTGAAGTTATTTTCTACTCAGGTATTATAAATAATGTTACATATATAATAATAAATATAAATTATTTTAGGAAACATTGGCCAATCTTGAACGGCAAATATATGCGTTTGAAGGAAGTTATCTTGAAGATACACAATTATATGGTAATATTATACGAGGATGGGACAGATATTTAGCAAGCAATAAAAACACAAACAGTAAAGCAGATAAGCGAAATAGAAAATTTAAGGAGGCTGAACGATTATTCTCCAAATCATCCATCACATCTATGGCTGTATGTAAATCGTGAATAATTTTATAATTTCTTATAACTTTCAAATTTAATTGATTCCATAAATTTATATCAATTTATATATGTTTAGGCAGTTAGTGGATTGGCTGAAAATGCACAGGAAAAAAGTAAGGATATAAATGGGTATTAGTAGCTTACAAAACTTATGATTATTGTATATTAGTTGTAAATCGATTGATATTTTTATTCTTTTTATATTCTGTTTCCTTAGTACCAATTATTTTGCACCTGCATTCTAGTGTATTTAGTATATTTATGTAAAACGCAAAGTTTAACTTGTTATTTGTACTATAACTAGATAATGTAAAAATATTTTATCTTTTATATAAAACATTTACTGCTAAATTTAATCTTTGGCTTTTATTTTAATTATAATTTAATAGCATCTAACTGTATTTCAGGCAAACGATAAATTATTATTAGGTAATAATTTAATACTGCGAATGCTGGTGCTCTTATGTTTCTTTACATTTTAACAAAAATAATTTTATATTTTTACATGTGGTGGCAGTTTGTTTTTAGCACTATGTAATTGCTATTGTTAATACTTTATAAGTAAATTAGTAGATTTAAAGCTTTTTCTTTCAAATTGAAGCAGTCTTGTATATGTAATTTACAATACTGTTAACATGTGTATATAATAAAAATCATGAAATATTTTTTTTTTAATATGGAACATTTCAAAATATTATAAAAGTATTTATTAAGTACAATTTGACTAAATAATATATATTCAATTTTTCTTAATAAATAAATTTCAATGATTGTTTCTGTATACACATGTTGTAAATGCACCAACTACATTTATTGCACGTTTTATTGAACTATCTGTGGTCCTTCCTCTTCTTGCTTGGTATCTGCATTTGGCTATTAACCAGAGGTACCTGATTCTAGTTGACCGATACAGCGAATCAGAATCTCAAATTGGAAACAGTGGCAGTGAGGACAACTGCAATTTCAGCAACTCAAATACTATTTCAACTAGTAATAGCAAAGAAGTCAGTGGTAAAAATCATACATCTGTTCAAACTGGATTTTCCCAAAATAATGGTTCTCTTGGCAATACAGATAACAATGTATCATTTCCGACTCAAACCAATGGTCCTATATCTAATGGCAATTTAGACCATGTATCAACACCAGTTAAAGATGGACACAGTAATAGTAAAGACATCAACAAAGCCAGACCTTTAAACAGTGCTAAAAAAAATAACAATAAAAGGTCTAGAAATAGGTAGAATTCGCGAATTAACATGTTTTTTCATTCTAACAATTTACCCAATAATTCATCATTCGTAAATAAACATTGCATTCACTCAAACCCACATATGCGGTTGTTTCCTATAAAATCAATGAGGGTTTGATCCATTAAATGCTTTCTAACTAGATTGGTATAATAATCATGCCTCTTTATTCATAATATTATATTTGTATTATCTATTTAAAGATAAAGAGATTGCACATGTAAAATTTTAATAGTATTTATTTACAGTTTATGGCTGTTATATTTTTTAAAATTTTATATATTTTGTCAACTTTAAAATGAAAAATTTTTAAGAATATAAGAAATTAATTTTACCATCTTATTCTCATACTATAAAATTTGTATAGCTAATGTCACATGCACGTACTCTACTGTATTAGTTTTTCTGCAAAATATAAAACTATAGCTTAATGATATTTTCTTTAATAAATCCTTAATATTACTAACTATAATTTAATAAACATTTAAAACAAGGCACAAAACATCAATTTATATTTTCAATTTCAATATAACTTAAGAAAAAAATAGCTTATATAAAAGAAAAGAATTATCTTATATTTTTAAAATACAGTGTTGTACAATTAATAGTCTTATACTTTGTACAGAAAATGGCAACCTCACAGGGATTATATTAAATAACATGAAACAAAAAGCTTTAGAAATGCATGCAAATGTTGAATTTACTCAAGTAGATAATATTTTAGAAAACATTCAAGGCTGTATAAAAATATTAAACCACAAAAAAATCACATTTTAAAGTATTTGAATAGTTTTCCAAGAGTCTCCTTTAATCTAAAAGCTTTTCTCATCTTCTTATGATTTATGTTTTTATAATATAATATTTTATAAAGTATATTATAATTTATGAATAATGAGGCACATTATAAAACTTTCAGTATTTTTAGTTTTCTCAGTTGGGAGAGAATTAATAAGTCAGTACATTAGAGATAGTCACGAAACAAATATTAGATAGGAAAAAGTTAGTTGTACTTTTTGATTGATTTTTTATTGTATCAATATAACACTTTTTTATAAGATTCCTTACATAAATAAAAATCTTTTGCAGTAATGTTCTGCAATGGATAGACTATTGTAAAATTTAATCTATGATAATGTGACCTGTTTAAAATATTATCGCACGTTTTTATTTCCTTTTGTGTATTCTTTTATTTAATAGTGTAGTAATGTAAAAGTTATATTTTAAAACATTTTATTCTATTTTTTATAAAATGGAATGAAAAATATTATTTGATTTATTGTGATTTGTACCAATACTTATAGTTAAAAATATATTCTAAAGGGTCGTGATTTGCAAGCGTTGTAAAAAAAATTTTAATGAATTTTGAAAAATAATATTATGATTAAGTAAAGTTTTTTGTCTAAATAATGGAATTTACTTAATTATACTTTATTTAATTATGCAAAATTTTAAAATGTATGTATTACTAATGATTTGTATTATTTAATGCTTATATATATATATATATATATATATATATATATATATATATATATATATATATATATCAAGTTGAATAATGTTTTATTTATAATTTTAATTTAAAAATTATGAAATACTAATAAAAGAAAACATTTTTTAATTGAATAGTTATCTAGTGCAATTTTTACTGTATAAACAATCCTAATTATATTAATAATCTTAAGAAATTAAGAGAAAAATATAGTCAGAAAAGTGTAATTCAAATATAGATATTCAGTTGTATAAAAAATATTAATTTATTTAAAACATTTTATAAATAATTTGTAAAAAACTAACAAAGTACATTTATGAAAAACCATTTTTTTTTCGTTATATTTTCCTGGAAACATGCTTTTTATTTTATGTACAAATATTAGTAAATAGAAATATAATATTTAAACATACATGAAGCTGTTTTAAATCTCTTTTTTGTAGAAACTTTAAGTATTATTCAAATTAATCATTTTAATTAAGAATGTTTTCAAACATCCAAACAATGCAAGATATAAGATTACTTACAGTATGAAATATTTTACCATTTGCAACTATAATTGTTAACTTAATTCAAAATTTCATATGAGTTATCCTTAATATATTTAAATATTTAAATAACAAAAATTCAAATATATGTTAATTATCAATAACAATATTATATCAAAACAATATTATTTCAATTAACATTTCGAAACTTACATAATTTAAATTATATAATTAGCGATTATACAGTTTAAACATTTATAGTAAGTATAAAAATTTAAATGTAAATCTCGAGGTGTCAAAATAAAACTTTGTTTTAATAAATCCTTTTTTGCATGTATAAAATAATCGTAAAAGTGTAAAAACTTCTTATCAGTTCAACGCAGTTAATTTATGAAATCCATTTCCGTTAATGTTATTACAACTAAACTGAATGTTTGTTAGACTCGATATTGACAAAGGGTGTTTCAGATGCTTATAAGAAAAATTTATCTTCATTCTTAGAATATAAATAGATTATGTGCTCAGTAGTTAGTAATAATGTTCAAAATTTCCTGAGATATATTAAAAAGTTAAATTTGTTGATTGTATATAGGCTTAAGTGTATTATGCACCTACATTAAACCGTGCTCTAATATTTTACATAATTTTTTCTCTCCTTGTACCGATTCAGATATATGTAATCAATGGAATAATCTGTAAACAAATACAATATTAACACACAAAATATAAATTAAAAATATAATTTCAAAATCGCCTGCCTAAATTAGTGTTTACACTATAAATAGTTTCCGAAGGTTAATTTTCCAATTTCACTTAAATTATATTTGTTTTATTTTATATAATTTATTAATTATATATATGCATCGATGTAATGCGGGAAGAAATCATTTAAGATATTAGAGCATAAAGCATAAATTGATGCATATACATATGAAAACCTATATACAGTTGATAAATTACAACATTTTAATATATCGGAGGAAATTTTGAACGTTCGGACTAGCTACTATGAATAGAATTTATTCATATCAGAAGGACGAAGATAAATTTTTCTTATTACAATCTGTGACGTGTAGGTGGGGAACACTCTTTACTCTCTTTGTTAGTATGTAATTTTGTTTAAGTTTAACAATCATATCAGTTTTGAAAAAAAAAGATTATATAAGCTATAAATGCGTCCTATAAAAATATATAACAATATTGCTTTTCAAACTTTTTAAAAAACGAAATCTAAAAATGTAGAAAACTGACAATATAATATTTAAAAAATAGTTACTTCAAATGCGCATCTTAAATTTAGACTGTCTGGAAAAAGGAAAAGGAAGAAAAGTATGAATTACGGATGATTCCGCTGCAATTTTTGAAGGTTTAATTTTAGTTACTACAGCATTAAAACCATGGCGATCATCAGCCATGTAGGTCACCGTGCGAATCGAACCATCCGCCTCGACCACTGAATACTCGCCTTTGACTACGTCGCCGTCTCTCTCCTCCCAAGCTGCTTTTGAATCACCTGTATTGCCGTCGACGACACCATAGTTGTACGAATACTTCGGATAAATCTGCACGAGAAAGAGAACTCGCAATTCTACTAATGGTGCAAGGGAAATCGGAGCGAAAGTTATATATTTAATTCTGAATTTCTATAATGAAAGAGTTTTCTTTTTTTACTTCTTAAAGAACATATAATAATTGTCTATAATAATACGGGCAATGAAGAATGCCTGGCTAATAAAATATAATAAAGTGCATATAATCAACTTGAGTATTCAAATAGATAATTCTAAATAATATAAAGAGAGAAATTTAATTTAAATATCTATAACAGTGTTATAAGGCATTTAAGAAATACACGCATAATATTATCGAAAGAAATAAACGGTTCAAAAAGTAAAATACAATTGTTATATTTAGTTAAATATATATATCTATCTATACATCTATTGTTAAACAAAGATTTTATGCAAAAAATTCAAATTGTGAGTATAGATATTTATATACATTTCACTATTTTGTTAAATAAATTTATTTTTATAAAGTGCAGTTTTACAAAATATATAAAAATAAACAATAAATTTATCATTCAAGCGGCGCATCTATTACACAAATTAAAATTTATTCTTACTTCCATATATCAAATGTATAGTTGAGAATATAATTAAATAAGATTTAGTAATGATAATTAAACGTCAGTGAAAAGGTTTTTATTGAGATAATTTTAATTCATACCGTATACTCATTCTCCTTATTAACGAGCTCGTGTTGCGTAGCAGCAAATGAATTGGGTTTCCTTGAAACCGAAAAATCTCTAACTGCGCTAGGCTTTTGAGATTTCGGTATATCCTGATGGGTAGGGTTTTCGAAAATTGATGCAGACGATTTACGGTTGCTAGTTTTTTTTACCATAGGAAAACACGGTAAGATTGAATCACGAAAGTTTTGAGGCAAAGATCTTGAATTGCAAGGGTCGAGATTCGTTGCTTCGATCTTATTCGGATTTTCAGATATATCGTATCTATAAATCGATCGAAATTTAATTAACGAAACATGACTTTATATAAAATAAATAAAACGGTTTATTTCGAATAATTGTATATAAAAATAGAGTAATTAAAGTAATATATTATAATTATTTTATATATAAGAATATATTTAAGAATGTATATCACGATATTTACACGGTATATATTATTTAAATAATAATGATATGCATTATTTAAATAATTAATTCATTCGTGAGATTAATAAATAATTAAGGGTAAAAAAATTTTAATGCTTACTGGCGTTCTGCTTCGTTTTTTACAATAATATAGAAGAACAAAAATAACAATATCTGTAAAAGTAAAAAGAAATTTTCAGAAATCGAAAACGCATATTTATATTATTATTAATTTAATAGATGAGCCTTTATTATTTAAGATTAATTTTTCAAAGCACTTGTAGAGTATTTGCATTTTATTATAATTTTATTGCATTTTATCTACAGGATATTGGAAGATTCTCTCTGCAGTATTTACAGAAGAAACGATAATTTTCTTGGCGCTACTAGCCACGTTTATTATATGCAAATTTTATAAATGCAATTGTTAGATACAAAATATTGCATCTGCAAAATCATCAATTATGTAGCTGAATTACGATTTTCAAGTAATTACAAGTTGCATCAAATTATTTGACTCGAGAAATCGAGTCAAATAATCAACTATTGCAGAACGAAGAAAGTAATAATTTTTGTATTTCCCATTGACGTCGATTTTTTGTCATAAAGATAATTGAATTTCTCGCATAATCTCTTAAAACATTTATTAGTCTAATTTATTGTAATCGGTGTGATTTATTTTTTAATTTAGATATAACTATAATAAAGTAAACAAAAAATATATTATATTAAGATTAAAACATAAGGTATACATAAATTTACAAATAGTGATACATGAGAAATTATATCAAGAAATTTTGAATTTTCTAAATTCATTTTTTATTCTACTCGTTTAAATTTTAAATCATATACAAATGCTAGAATAGTAAAATAAATTACTAGTTAAGTATTATTATATTATATTGAATAAATATATTTATATCCATATATATGGACGGTAATTTAAATGAAATAAATTTTTTTAAAAAGACACGTCGGAAAAGCTGTTTAACGTATTATTAAAAATTAAGAAATACATTTGAATGTACTTAAAGAATTATTTATATTAGATAAGCATATATAGTTTTAACAATGAAGATATTTTTTCGGAAGTATAGAATATAATCAGAATTTCTTAACTTACTGTAAAATTAATATTATATTCAATATTTATTAAAAGTTTTAGTAAAATTTGATAAAAATGCATTTTATGTTCAACGTTTTTCATTTTTTATAATACATAATTTATTTACCTTTTGTTTCAGCATCATGTTGTAAGATGGTAATATATAAAGAAGTAATAAAGAAATAAAATAGATCACTTATGTTTTCACGATGCACGATTTCGCTAGCTCCGACGATCCCGCAGACCAGGTTCATTATGCGACATTTACGCGACGCGACGCTTTCTTATATACTGTGAGCATTCTCCTACATTCTTTTTTCTAAAGTCAGTAGCTTTAACTGAAACGTTCAACTACAGCTTCATATAACTAAATTGATCTTAGCAATAAGTTTTGAATAACAATGGAATAGATATTATTTGTTTCCGAAATGCAAATATTATTTAAAATTAATTAATTAATACCAATAAATTATAAACAAAAAACACCCTAAAGTATACTGACCAAAATAGTGATTGATTTTATATCTATATATTCGTTTTTGTTTTTGAATAGCATTGTTTTAAAAAAAAACAAAACATCTGTTTGATAAGAACTTCTTTAGTTCTTTCATTTAGTTCGTTAAGCAATTTGAAAACTAGTTAAATGATATAATCATAATTATTAAAGCATTTAACTTAAAAAATAACATAATTGGTTTTAATAATAAAGTTTCACAAAATTTTATTTAAAATAAATATTGATAGCTGTTTCGGTAATTAATCCATTTTCAACATATAAAACAGAGTGACTGTTATAATTGAAAATATTGTAATTGAAAATTTAGTCGCCGAAACAGCTGACGATAATTATTTTTAATAAAATTTTATAAAACCTTCAGAAGTGTTTTTTTTATTTAAATGCCTTTAGAATTTTAATTATAAATTCTATTAATCTTACGGTTAAATGATATTTATAAGAAACTATTTATTTACAATTATACATGTTTACCATTATGTAAACAGGTTGAAAGATGACAAATTCATGAAAATAAGAAAAAAATATAATTAAATCAAATTAAAAATTCTATAATTAAATCAATATTAATAATTATTAAACAAATGATGCCGCTTTTTGTTTTGCACGTTCAATCTCTTCTTCACTAACTGTAGGAGTAACACCACAAGCTATTTCTTCATTTCTTATAAATTCAAGTTTTTCTGCCTTTTCTTGGAAAAAAGATTTTTGCTGTGATTCCAATTCTGCTCTATACTTGTCCAATTTATCCTTCCTTATTTCATCACATTTTTTCTTTAACAATTTTCTTAATGAATCCTTTTCTGTTATAAATATATTTTCTCTAAAATTTTAAATAATTTTTATTTTAGAGAAATAATGGAATTATTCAAAGAAAAACAAATGATGAACTTTTTAAAATACTTACTCAGGAGGTGGATGATAAACAAGATTAAGACGTCTAAGTAAAAACTCAAAACGTGCATAATCTTGATTTCTCAATTTCCTCAAAAATCTTCTTCTTTTCTCAATTAATTCTTTTAAAAAGACTTTTGATTGTACATTTTTTGGAAAGTTTGTTTGATGTTCTTGTAATTGAAGAATCTCAGCTGTCATTGCAGCAACTATAATCAAATAAGAAAGTTAGTATATATGGAATCTTAT
This sequence comes from Sycobia sp. Sy_11, assembly GCA_018907035.1. Taxonomy (NCBI): domain Eukaryota; kingdom Metazoa; phylum Arthropoda; class Insecta; order Hymenoptera; family Epichrysomallidae; genus Sycobia; species Sycobia sp. Sy_11. The sequence continues at coordinate 2,162,193 of JACCIC010000006.1, read as the reverse complement.
ATAAACAAAATCAGTGAAAATTTCTACACGAAAATAATTAGAAAAATTACTTTTGCCAATAATGCTTGTCATTAAAAAAATATTAAAATGTTGAAAATCTAATAATATTTGAGCTAACCTTTTGCAAAGATAAATTTACAAACTAATGTGAGAAATTATTCTTTTTGGAAATAAAAATATTTTGAATTAATTAAATATATTATTTTTAAAAATATATTTAAATAATATTTAAGTTAGCTTCAGTGGAGTGTCATACCAAATATGAGTTTCAGAGAGATATTGACTTGAGCTACATTTAAACTAAAATTACGAAAAATACTTTGTTAAAAAATCAAGATAATTATTTACATAACTTTTATTTTATATTCTTTTTAAAATATTCTATATGTGTCTAAGGAAGTGATTTAAAATTAAGTTCCATACAGATCTGTGTAACAATTAAAATTTGTCAAATACATTTTCCTCAAGAATTTCTTCAAAAACCTTTACTTTTCTTTGATTGTAATTATATTCTGACAAATATTGTAGTACTTAAGTGTTTAATTCAAAATCACAAACGTCGTCTTAAAAACTTATAATTTTAATAAAAAAAAATATTAATAAAATTAACATTTAATTATCTATCTATGAAAATTTTTTGCTCTCAAAATTAACAGTAAGATCTTTCTTAGACAAATTGTAAATATTTGATCTAGGTATATACAATTTATAATATTAAAGTGAATTTACTTCTACTTTCCATGGATCCTCCATCTTGACTATGTCTCTGCACTAATTGAAGAATTCGTTTATTTTGAACAAGAACACGTTCTCTTCTGCGATTAAATCCTATTGTGAATAGTCTTCTTACAATTTCATCAGCGCTACAAAATACATTTAGATTAATAAAAATTATATATATTTGTTAAAAATATTATCTAAAAGCATGGCATAAATTAATAAGGAAGTTTGATTATAATATTATAATTTATTATTTCTTTAATTAAATATTCTAAAACATAAAATAAAATCATTATTACTTCTTTTTTTTTATTACTTTCTTTTACAGTTAATAATAATAATAAAATTAATTCTAATGTATTTTTCAAAATATTTTTAACAATAAACAATCAATTTATTGTGTTCATAAAAGAAGTTTGAAAGGAACTCGCTTAAATTTTTAAATGAAAAAAATGCAATTTTATTTTAAAGAAAGTTTAACTTACTCTTTAAGTTCTGATATTGAATCATATCTGTTTATAAAATCAGTGGGTTTAATATTAACATCTATACCACCATCACCACTTTTTTCAGGTGAAATAGAAGGTATTTTTTGTGGTCTAGTCCATGATACTGGTACAGTTCTTTTGGTAGAATAATCCATTGAAATTAATACTACATTTTTAATGACGTTAGTTAAAAATTTAAATTGACTATGTATAACATTCATTTTCTAATGTATTGTAGACAACAATAAAAGATTAAAAGTATTTTTTATAGATTATAATCAGTTGTTAAAAGTAGAACAATTGAGAAGTTATGGCAATGTTATTACTCTTCCATTCTTGGGAGGTTATATAGGATTACTGATAAATTGCCGTCTGCCGGACTGGCTGTAGTCAGCTGTAGTGCTGTAACCTGCTGTAACTGGCTGTATAGGCTGTGTCGTCAACCCAGTCAACCCATAAGCAGACCCTGGCAGACCATAAGTGTCACTAACCCAAGGTGAGTTATGACCCCGACATACAGATGGCACAGCCCGGCTCAACCGTTTCGAAATAGCTGGTTGTAAGTTGTAACCTGTTGTAACTGGTTGTAATAGCTGGTAATAGTCAGGTAATTTGGTACAGCTGGCAATAATTCTTTGCACAACACAGGTAGTGTGCAATAGTGGAATTAGCATATACTATTTATCTATGGTAGTGTATTACCAGCTATACCTCGGGGTTGTATCAACTCCCATTTCATATTTAATAATTAATAATTCTTATTAATTTTATTACTCAATGTTAATAAAACTTCAATAAAACTTAATTTCAATGCTTAATAATTAATAATAATTAAAATTAATAATTAAAATAATTAAAATTATAAATAATTAAAAATTTTAATATTTCTTTATGTTTTTTAGAAGGTAAGGAAATGAGGTACAGGTTCTTAATAAACAAGTCAATATTTTATTTTATAAAAAAATGAACGATTTTATTGAATAACAAGTTTAATAAGTGAATCAGTTTTATCCTTTGCTCACAATAAAACCAAAATTTTGATTTTAAAGAAAGTCGATGAAACTGATTACAGGACTTCTCAGTTCCATACAATTTTATTAAAACTGAATCAACAAGTCCTGATATAGAAAATAAATCAGTCTTATATCTGTATTTGTTTCTTAACGATATAACATTGGAAAAATAAATTATCAGTCTCTTAGGTAATTTTACAAATACTGTTGACTATAAATAATTTACATAGTTTTTGGTCAACAACTGTAACTTGCTAAGCTGGAAAATTATTTAGGTATGTACAACATTTGGAGATTATTGGCTATAATATATTTCATCAACTAGTCAATATGTTATTGAGCTGCTGAAGTATTATTGCCTATTGCCATAGTTGATAAATGGCTTAGTCCACCTCCTCAACTGTGGGCCCTGAGTAATTACCAGCACCTTGTTTATACTGACTTCCACAGTTTTGTGCTCCCGTTGCACCTCCGGTATGAATCTTTGTCATGATTGGTGCACATTGCTTCTGGACCTCCTCTAACTTATGCTTATATTCGTCTTTTTCAGCTAGGGTATTATTTTCAATCCAGCGAATTGTATCATCGCACAGTTTAGTGACACTGTCCTTGTCAGATTGTGTAAGCTTGTCGCCACTGTCTTGGACTGCTTGTTTGACTGAAAATACATAGCTCTCAATTTGATTGCGCACAGATACTTTTTCTCGCTGATCTTGATCTTGTTCGCGATAGCGCTCGGCGTCAGCCAGCATACGATCGATCTCCTCACGTGACAGGCGTCCCTTATCGTTCGTGATGCGTATATTGTTCGTGCGACCGCTAGCAGTATCCTTCGCAGTGACGTGCAATATGCCGTTAGCATCCATATCGAAAGTGACGTCGATCTTTGGTATACCACGAGGTGCAGGTGCAATACCGCTGAGCTCGAATCGGCCGAGCAAATTGTTGTCCTTTGTCAAGGCGCGCTCACCTTCGTAAATCTGGATGGTGACACCCGGTTGGTTGTCGGCGTAGGTAGTAAAGGTTTGTGATTGCTTGCAAGGAATACGAGCGTTACGTTCAATGATGTTAGTCATGACACCTCCAGCAGTTTCGATGCCAAGTGAAAGTGGGGCAACATCGACCAGCAGTACATCTTGCAGAGCAGAGCTTTTATCGCCCTCCCCAGTGAGAATAGCTGCTTGAACAGCAGCACCGTAAGCGACAGCTTCATCTGGATTGATAGACAAATTCAATTGTTTGCCACAGAAGAAATTCTGTAGCATAGACTGGATCTTTGGAATGCGTGTTGAACCACCGACAAGAACTACATCGTGGATGGATCGTTTATCCAGTTTAGCATCAGCCAAGGCTTTCTCAACTGGTTCTAAGGTAGCTCTAAAAAGATCAGCACAAAGTTCTTCGAAGCGTGCCCTGGAAATTTTGGTGTAAAAGTCAATACCCTCGTAGAGGGCATCAATCTCAATGCTAGCCTCGGTACTCGATGACAAAGTACGCTTTGCTCTCTCTGCTGCTGTTCTTAGACGTCTAAGGGCCCTTGGATTGGATTTAATGTTCTTTCTATATTTCCGCTCAAATTCTTTACAGAGATGGTCAACCAACCTAGAATCAAAATCTTCTCCACCTAGGTGAGTATCACCAGCTGTAGATTTGACTTCGAATAATGAACCCTCATCAATAGTAAGAATGGAGACATCAAAGGTTCCACCACCAAGATCAAAAATGAGAACGTTCTTTTCCCCTTTGAGGTTCTTATCTAGCCCATAGGCGAGAGCTGCAGCAGTAGGTTCATTGATGATCCTGAGAACATTGAGACCAGCTATAGCTCCAGCATCTTTGGTGGCTTGGCGTTGTGAATCATTGAAATATGCAGGAACAGTAATGACTGCATCCTTCACTTTCTGTCCCAAGTACGCTTCTGCTGTTTCCTTCATCTTTATCAGGACCATTGAACTGATCTCTTCTGGATTGAATTTTTTTCTCTCACCACGAAACTCCACTTCTATTTTTGGTTTACTGTTTTCATTGACGACTTTGAACGACCAGTGTTTTAGATCGTTTTGGATCTTTTGATCATCATACCTATAAAAATTATACAAATAATTTAGTTGATATTGCAAATAAATAAAATCAAAAAATTACCAGATTTTATTACATAAATAAAAAAAATCTGTAATTTAAACCATTTAAGTAAATATTCAAACAATAAAAAGCATGAGATGTTTTTAAAAACAAATTAAAGCTAAAATTTACATTATTATGTAATATAGTTATAAATGAATGTTTGATAAATATTTTAAAATTGTGATTTAAAAAAAACTACTGTAATATCAAAACGAACTATTTAATATTAAAGTTATAAATTATCGAAAGTATGAGTAAAACGTGATAAAATAAAAAAAAATATCATAAAAGAAATTAATAAAGCACCTTCTGCCGATAAGCCTTTTGGCGTCGAACACCGTGTTTGATGGATTCATTGCCACCTGGTTCTTAGCAGCGTCACCAATGAGACGCTCAGAGTCCGTAAAGGCCACATAGCTGGGTGTCGTTCTATTGCCCTGATCGTTGGCGATGATTTCCACTTTACCCTGCTGCCAAACTCCGACACAGGAGTAAGTAGTACCCAAGTCAATACCAATTGCAGGCATTGTTGTTTCGTTAGAACACTGCTCACTATTGAACTTTGTAACTCGTTTGATTATTTTTCATGTACTGAAGTTCAGGGCAGAGCGCGCTTCCTTATATAGCGGCTCCCACTAGTCTCGCAGAAGCTCGCAGTTTCTCGAATCTCCGCGAACTCGAACGTACTCGAATCTACTCGACACTGATATTTATATACCTGTATATATACTGTAATCTGCTGGTATATACGATTTTTTGCTATAAATTTGGATGAAATTTTATGGTCTATTGAAATTGCTATAAACCTTTTAATTAATATTTTTTTACATTACTATTTAAATCGAATTCTTCATCTCGTGAGATATTATAGAAGACTTATAGAAGGAATTGCGTATTTAGTAATTGCATATTTTGAAATAGAAAAAAGCCAAACAGGGAAGTCATAAGTAATTTTTTTTTTTTTTTATACAAACTAGATATTTCTTTTACGTATATTTACTAAGTTTAATTTCTGCTTTTGAAAAATTCAGTAGATAATGTTGTTAAAGACCTTCCGAAAAATTCTTACCATTAATAATAAAAAAATCTTTATGATAAATTATTAGATACAAAATCATGCATCAGTGTTTATATATAATTTTAAACTAATATTAATATTTGTTAATGAGTGTTGATATTATATCATTGAAATTTCTAGATTTTTCCAGATTGTATATAAATCGATTTTTCCAGATTAACCGAGAAAAATTAATTTGTATGAGTAAATTCGTAAGGAGGCATCAGACGGCGCCACATATTACGCTTTAGTATAAACCGCGCGGGATTTAAATAACCCAGAAATTAAGAGTGGTTTTTTACATTAAATTTAAATCTATAGTATCAGAAAGAAAGAAATTTAAATGCCAGATTTATAGCTTCTTCAAATTGTACAAATTTCTGAAAACACACAGTCTAATTTTGATGAAATTTATATTATTTCTTTGTTGGGATGTTGATTACGAATATTATAGGACTGACTTTTTACAAAAATTTAATTTTTATGAAAAAATAAAAACAATTTTAATTTATTGAATATCTTAGTGAATACGAAAATTATCAAAGGATATTTCAATTAAAAATTGTAGATCTTATCATAATAAAACATTGTTTCGGTACATGTGATATTTTTGAAGAAAAATTCAACCATTCGTTCTCGATACTCCCCCTCCCCCTGCCGGGTGGCATTAGCGGTGATGTAGCCGAATTTTTTTCTACTTATCTTTTATAAAATACGAACAAAGTTTGTATTTTAATCATATCTACAAAATGTGTTTGAAAATTTCTTTTTGCCATTTTGAAATTCTTCATATTTTTTGAGATAATCTACAAAAAACACATTTTTTAATGATTTTTCAAATAAAAATTCATCTTCTATCCAAAATCAACACGATATTTATATTCAGCACCCTAAAAAACATAAGAATATAAATTTTTAATAAAATCGGGAAAGCTGATTTTGGAAGTCTACCTTCAAATTTATATAGTTATTAGCGAACATTATTTAAAAACACGATGGTTCGCCTTTTTTATTTTCATGACGTACTTATAAAGATTGCGTATATAAATTATTGGAATAACCTGATGTTAATCAGTATCGGTGATAATTCGTATAATCAACTGATGAAACTACAATCAATTAATTTGTCACCTAATTATTTTCAATAGATTTTTTAATTACTCTCTATTAATTTTTAAATAAGTTTATTTAAATTTTTATATATTGTTATTTTTATTTTTTATATTTTTATTATTGTATATTATAGAATGTCAAAAATCAAGAGTCTAACAAACACGAAAATAAAATATAAATAATTTATAAATGCTATTATACGTAATGGTAGTAGTCTCTCTTACTCTATTTCTTCTGATATACTTTTAAGTTATTTTTGGTTGAAGTGAACTTTTTTAAATAAAACACAGTATTTGATGATGCATATAACGAAAGAATTTAGTAAAACTTTTATTTTGCATATAACAATATTATTTACGGTATTACCTGATATTACATTACTTATTCTAATAGTTCACAGCTTCATAATTGGATCTGTTAATTTCATAAATAGTATTAGCTACTTGAGTTATATTTCCGAAAATCCTGTTTCTAATTTTATTCATGCTCTTTCTAGAAAATTACACAAAATTTTCTGAAAACATAATTTCTATATATTCACATGCAAAAATGTAGGGTTATAAGTAGAACTCAGGGCGGTGCCCGGTGACCAGGCGGCTGTATAGCACAGAAGGTACCCTGTATCGAATTCAGGATCCTCTCGACAACTTGGTGTTAGTTTATGTTGTCTGAGAATCAATTTTTCAAAGTTACTAGGCACAAAAATTGGTTATTTACTGAGGGGACCTTGAATTATATTTAGATATGTATTATTTAGATACGGGACACCTTATATAGGCTCGAACTTTACTATTCTCCGCGTTCACTACTTGTGTTGCAAATTTACTACGACTTCCTAAATTTAATATACTTCTTATTTTAAAGCTAAAGCAATAATATACCGATTTGTATCTACAAAATGAGCACAAAGAACAATTTTTATTTGTTAATAACTAAATTGTAACCTTTTCCTTTCCAAATAAAAAAAATAGATTTATTTCATGATTCATAACAAACCATTTTATATATTGTAAAGTTTTATTTCCTCCATTGATTCAGCAGAAATAAGCTTTCAATTATGCAACCTATTTTATTGTCTATTTTACTGTCTAAAATAGGTTGCGTAATTGAAAGATTATTTCTGCTGAATCAATGGAGGAATTGAGGAATATATGAATATTGAGGAGTTGAGGAATATATAGCTGAATAATGGAGGAATACACACACACACACACACACACACACACACACTTTATGACTTTTCGCATTACCTATGCACACGGGAGCATGAATGATGTATATACATTCATATAATATGTGGTTACATCATTTTCTCTAGAGTTTATTGATGTAATATATGGAAAGTGATATAAATAGTACATTATTTATTTTATACTTTCCTAGTTCAATAACTAAGTACTAAATGTAGTTCTCAACTTTTATCTAATAATGACAAATTTATCCTACATTATTCATATTTGACTAGGAAGTATATAATCACAAATTTCATTTTTAAGAACAAAAAAATTAAATGAACGAAGTTCCATTGTACATTTAATGACATTCTTTAATTTTATAATTTTTTTTAATATAAAAGTTCTACTTGCAACAATAGTACATTTCTTATCGAGCATGGAAAGGATTTATTTACGAAACGAGAGATTTGCGGCCCGAGGCGAAGCCGAGGGTTGTAACGAGGTTTGTAAAAAAGCCTTTTTGTTCTAGGTAAGGACTATACTTTTCCTCATGAGAACCGGAACCAAGCTGCGAAGGTGCGATTTGTAGGTTAGAATGAGGAAAAATTATTTCCGGTGTCATAAGTATATTATATTACTCTTATTAGAAGATATTTTAATATATATTTTTGGTAAATGTAAATTAACAAAAGTAAAATGTATCTTGCTGTTAACTTGTATTAATTTATATATATATATAAAAAAACATAGATTATATTGAAACAACAAGTTCTATTATTTTCGAAGGGCTATTTATGTTATTACCGAATTTTTGTATTCTTACAAAAAAAGATTTAAAAAAATTAATTTGGTATAAATATTGACGAATAATGTATATAAATAACTTACTGAATGAAAGATAAAAATTTTTATTTACATTGATAAATAACCATAGAAATATTTACAAAATTGACAAATAACAATGCTACAACATTTATTCTTATGTATCAATTTTCCCAACAACTTCAAACCATTGTCGCAAGGCGTCACTTAAAACTCCAGGTAATGCATTAATATCTCTTAATATCATATAAAACGGAAAAGGAAAATTGTCCATATATGATTTAATGCCAATTAATTTACCTCCCTGGAACATTGGCATTCTAATATCTAATATGGAATCCTGAAACACAAATGTGTCTTAATTATTATTTAAATGTATTTTCAAATATGAAAATGAAAAAATAAAATGAATTTTTTAAATATTGTTTTAGCCAATTTATTACTAGAAAAGTAATAGTGATAATGGTACGAATAGCCACCGTCTTGTCCGGCGCTTAAATTAGTAAGCAAGTTAATACCTTTATCGTTGAGCCAACGATCGATCTGATATTTATTTATTAAATTGTGATACTAGATCATTTTTTTCAGAGGAACATACACATATATCGACTTCAGTATCGGTTACCCAAATATTCAGTAAAAATTGTTTATAATGTGTTTCCGAGGAATTCGGTTAATGGATATCAACAATATCGATCAGTCTCGATCCAGCAAGCAAAGTTCGTTATTTCCGATAGTAAACAAACCAATTCCTTTACTATCGCCAACAACTGTTTTAATATATGTATAAATATATGAATGAAATAATAACATACCTTATTCAAAGGATTATCTACGATTATAAAAACTAAGAAAATATCAGCTAAACGGGCACGGCGAACTGCACGATTAACCGTATCTGAACCTTCTGAAAAAACACCTCTACCATCGGATAATACAACTAATAATTTTGCATTGTCTGTTGAATTATTTTGTTTTTGGAACATATCAACGCTAAAATCGACTAGTTGACCGACCATAGTCTTTTTCTGATCAAATCTCATTTCTTGAATCAACCTGAAAATAATACATAAAAATTGAAAACTTACTGTAAAAAGAACTCCAGATATTTAAAATTTTAAAAACTTATGTTTTTTAATTTTAAAAACGATGAAGACATGATTAAGTAATTGTTTAAAGCGTTCTATTTTCTAACCTTGAACCACTTTGTTCACTAAAACTTTCTCCCAATGGATGTAGTATACTTATATTTTCTCCAAAACTAAGAACTGAGAGTTGTCCAGCTTCAAGATATGTCATAGCCTTACTAATTAATGATAGAGATTCAAACGCTAACTCTTTGGAATGATTATCTGCCATGCTGCTAGAATCATCTATAGCAAGGGCTATCTGATAATCTCTTTTAGATGGTTTAGTTCTTCTCAACCAAATCTTATCTTTTCTAAACTGACTAGCAATATACGGTATGATTTTTCTCATATTAATTCTTCTACCTGTACGGTAGTCTCCTTTCAATCTTGATGCTTGAGTAGGTTCGAGAACTAGCCTTAATTTTTCAGATAGATCTCGAGCAGCCACATCGGTGACAGCACTTAAGGTATTCCAGGCAGCTACTGCCTCTTCTGTCGTAGGTATCTGAGTCCACTGACTTAACATTTTCTCTACTTCCTGCCTTTTTTGCTCAATTTGTACAGTAGATAATTCATTGTTTTCAATTTCGGCTATATTAGTGAAAAAGGCTGATTCATTTCTTCGTTCGATTTTCATTGTTTCTACAATGTCACCTTCAATATCAACGACAGTTTCCAACTCTCCATCTTCTAGACGTCCTGACAGTGAAAATAATAATAATTAATAGTAATATATTATTTAAAAATACACTTACATAATTATTTGAATTCGGAAAGACTACCATGAACGTTTTGAAAGGAAGGAATATGTTGTTCATATAAAAGTACTAGCATCCCCCGTCTCGGCTTCGCCCGAGATAACAACTTAACCGATTTCTTAAAGAATTCAATACTATCTAAGTAAAAAATACTCTATATATATAAATCTATATTTCTATAAATAATTTACCGTAATGTACCTATCGTCGCTTCTGTATAAAAAGTTGCTTTAATGTAGCGACCACTTCAAAAAGTTGATATTTTGATGAATCATTTTATAGAGAGTTGTGTGTTGGGGACGTAAAATACAATGTCCAGTTATCCCGGGACGACTCTTACTGGGAGTGTGCGTGTTCGAATGATAGAATACTAATATCTTCATAGAAGTCGTACTGACATACCTGGACATTGTTTCCTACCAACTATACACGAAACTCCTCGTAGAAGTCGTTCCAAATCATCTGGAAATTACATTCTATCATCCGAACACGAAACTGCCCGTAGAAGTTGACCCAACATAACTGAACTTCGTTTCCTATCAACTAAACACGATACTCCCCGTAGAAATCGTCCAGTCATACGTGGGCATCGTCTTCTACCGCCCGAACACGAAATTCCCCGTAAAAGTCGTTCCAAAACACCTGGACATCGCATTATATCATCCGAACACGAAACTCCCCGTAGAAGTTGTCCCGACATACCTGAACATCGTTTCCTACAACTAAACACGATAGTCCCAGTAGAAGTCATCCCTTGAAAGCTAGTATCGCTTCCTAACGACTAAACACAATACTCCCTGTAGAAATAGTTCGGAAAGACCTAGATATATCGTATTTTACCGTCCCAACTCATCCCATAGAATTTCCTCATATTTGGACGTCGTTTTCTATCAACTAAATACAATATTGCCCATAGTAATCGCCCAGAGACACCTGGACATCGCATTCTATCATCCGAACACACAACTACCTATAGAAATCGTCTTAAGGCAACGGGATATCGTAATTAACCGCCCGTACACGCCAATACAATATTTCTCAGCATAAACCGTATTTAAAATGTGTATATATAATATGTACAATATAATATACATACTATATATATATATATATATATATATATATATATACATACATACATACATACATACACACATATTTCGTATATTTCCGTTTTATCCATTAAATACCGTGAATATTTTTGTAGTGATGCCAACTGAAATGGTATGCGAATGGCATATTTTTTAAGTAGACGATGAATATTGCCCCTTTTTATGCAGAAGTGACGATATATTTTATATATGCATATTGGTAAAGAACCATGTTTCGCCATCATTTCTGTTGTTCAAACTTAAAAAAAAAATTGTCTTTTGCCACAATTCTGAAGTTAATATAATGTATAAAAACAAAAATATAATTTGTTGTCACAAACTATAATCAGTATGATTTGGCATACAGACCAAATTTATAAGAGAAAGGGAAAGAAAGAGAGGCAGAGAGAGAGAGAGAGAGAGAGAGAGAGAGAGAGAGAGAGAGAGAGAGAGAGAGAGAGAGATTTTCCAGCGTAAGAGAAAATAAAATTTACAATAATCAAAAATAACCATAAGGTGTGAAAGTAGTATCAGATTAATCTGAAGAACACAAAGGATAATACCGACTAACGTCACACCTTCTTTAGGATACCAATCCCAAAGTTGGATATGAACATTCGTTTGAGCTGGCCAGGTATTAATACTTTAAGCGGACTACTTTGAGTTGATGTTCATGATTTAAGACGCCACGTAGTGACCGCTGATGGAACTGATTGTAAAATCATTAACTTAATGTATTGATGAAAGTAAAATGATTTTCAATAAAAAACATAGCCTATGTTCTTCCTAAGATAGTATAAAATCTATATGTCAAATTTCAGAACAATCGGTTCAGTAGTTTTTTCGGTTATCGTGTACAAACAAGAACACACTTTTTCTTTATAAATTAGTATAATATGATATGATATGACATAATTATTTTTCAACTCATATTTATGGAGTCATAGATGTATATATATATATGGGTTTACAAAAATGGAGTTTTTATGTACATATATTTTTATGCAAAAATACTAAAACACTATCTATTATTTACGAAGCTTACCTTTCTCTTTGAGGCCCTTTTTATCTTTACATTTATCTTTCTCAAATAATTTTTCTGGAGTTTGTTTGACACTAGTTTCATCATTTATAAGTTCAATTTCCTCATCTTCATGCATTTCAACATCCATTTCTTCATCTTCATCATTTGATGGTTCTTTCTCTTTTTCTAAATTAGCAGCTTGTTCTTTTGACTGCTCCTCAGTAGCAGCATCCATTGCATAGTGATCAAATTTCTCCTTCTCTTTTACATGCTGACATATTTCGGGATCGTCGCTTTTTTCTGGGTCTGCTCCTTCTTCATTGTTATCGTCATCGGGTAATTTTTCTTGGGCATGTATCATTGTTCTAAGCTTCTTTTTATCCGGTTCTATGTTCTCAGCTAAACTATGTGTCTCATCTTTTTCACCCAAGTTTTTCCTTTTTTCGTTCTAAACAAATAATTAATAAAAAAAACTTGTATTAAACAATATATACAAAATATCATAAAACATTTTATATTATTTAACAAACTAATTTATTCTTGAATTTTGAGTCATCAGAGTTGATGTGTTATATTTATATTCATATTCATATTTGAATTTACATTTATTTTGAATTGAATTAAAAGTTTAGTCTTTGTTCATATAAGGCGACAAGGATTTAAAATCTTAATATTCAGAGATTTAGTATATTATCTACACAGGAGAGGTCTTTGCAAAATCGATTTTGATTATTGGGTAGTAAGTGATTCATTTCTTATCAACGACTGGAATTATTTTTAATAAATGCCTCCCAAAGCTTACAGAACGCTTTCTCTCCTAGACAAGGAAAGATCCAATTCTATAAATTTCATTAAAAGTATTTAATAAAAGTAGCTTATATAGAATGCGTAAAATTTTTATAAGAAAATACTTGATCCCGCTTATTCGGGTGAACAGCTAAATTATTTTTGTATCTAATGCTAAGCTAAATCCTATAAATATAAAGTCACATTCTCGAAACTCGTTATTTTTATAGCTAGGAAACCAATTAGTATCAGACAGCCTATGAAGTTGGTGATTTTGAATTTGTAGATTTTCATCGATTTATCATGAGCTGATTTTTATTCATTTGCTGTTAAGAAGTTTAGCATTATTTAAGAAGTGTGTACTAATAATTTTAAAGCTTAAAGATTCTATGAATTTTTTGTAATTATTTTTTTTACATCATTATTTTAATAAATCTCTATACGTCTATTACACAATTTTTCCTTGACTTTTTGTTTATTTTTCATTAAAATTCTATAGTAAAACTATAAGTATAAAAAATTATAAGTAACCCAAAAATAAAGTGAAATAAAAAAATTACTATATAATAAATTAGTATAGAAAACAGTTGTCTTTGCCACATGGTGCACTAATTTTATTATTTATCAATACATTATTTATACATATTATTTAATACACGTTGAAAAATAAGGATTTAAAAAATATAAAGTTTCGTTGAAAGTCTCACGATTCGTGCTTCGGAATAATTTTTCAGCTTATTTGCTACGCATTGCGACTGACCTAATTCAGGATTAATTGTATCAGACTTGTACCTATACATTTTTTAAATCTCAGTTTGTAAAAAATCTCTGTTTGTGGAAGCGGGACGTTACATTTTAACTACGTTAGCAAATATTGCCAATAACCATCTCCTTATAACATTTCGAAATATATGTTGTACCTACTTGAATAATCAAATTAATCAAAAATTGGTTTAATATTTTAAAACTAGTCACAGAACTTATTTATTCAATTATCACGTAAATCTGAGCGTAAATAGCGTGTTTATATTTGCTTCGCTAACGTGTTATTAAATTCATTGAAATACAGGGGCTAGATATAATACTAGCCTAAAATCACTGGTGCCTCTACATGCAGGATACCATGGCTTTAATATCTATCAGCCAAACAACGGGTAAAGGAATACCAACGTTCTTTATTAAAAATGTGACAGATTCTAGTTATTTAGATATCACCCAAAAAGAACTCGTCCCAAAAGAAGAGCAAGGCCTAATAATGGACTGTGTTGAAAGCTTGAATCTTACAGACTATATATACACGAGCAATCGGAAATTTAGTGCAAACCAAAACACATAATAGCCGCATCAAGGATATCTAACAATCGGATCTACCTGTACCAATCATGTAAGAATATAGTAAAAAAACTTACAGATTCATATAAAAGCATATAGATTAACGTATTAACAGTTTTTATTAGACCTTATTAACCTACTATTAACCCTAGTTTCGAAACTCAAGCGCGCAATTGTTAAGGAATTGTGTGCTAAATAAAGCAAAGCAGAAATCTGTAAAATATTTAACGTATTTATTAGTGATAATAAACGTAATATACAAGAACTATTGACAAAAATGCCAGTTGCAAGTGAAGCGTTCAGCTTGACAACTGCTCGCGTTTACAAACTAAATCCGACTAACATTCTAGGGTGTATAATCGGCCTTATATTTCTCCTTGATCACAAGAGAGAATGAGTTTACCAATAACTATATGCTTAATTATTAATACCGTTATGCAGGCAGACAGCGACGCTCAAGTTCATAGTTGCATCAAATCAAATTAAGGAAATTCGCAGTACATGTAGATTTGGAAATGCCCGACAATATTAACGCTACGATTTATTTCAAGTTATGTTATAGAATTTACGCAGTAATTCAACAGTAATATTTTCAAATGTACCACTTAGCATACCAAATTACGTAATAAAAAATATTTTATCAGAATTACACGTTAAACGAAGATCACGGGTCATGATCAAAAAGGATATGTACTCAAATGTTTGTATCATTGTGGTCAAGAATCGCTGCACCAGACTATTAAATAGGATTAATAAACCAAACATAGAAATTATACTCAAAAACAGGCCGCTTAATTCAGATTCTGAAGAATAAATCAAATAGCTTAATAATATGCCCAAAATAATGTAATGAAATATAAACAGTATTAATGGACAATATGGAATAATACAAGAACTGAGAATAAAAAATAATTTTGAAATAAGTTGTTTAAAAGAAAAACAATAAATTAAATTAAAACATTTTTTCTGTTATAATAGAAATCGATATGATTGCAAAGCAGCGAGTAGGGGTCGCCATAATGTTTAAAAATAAACTGTACAGCAAAGAAATTAATTTAAATACGCCAATAGAAGCCGTCGCAGTAGACATAATCATCGGAAACAACAATATAAACATATATTTACTTAAGCAATAGCCACAAAGTAAACACACCAGAATTACAAGCCCTAATTGATCAACTACCAGAACCATTCATAATAACAAGCGACTTCTGTAGTCACAATACACAATAGGTATTCCATAAAATCGACCATAGAGGTAGGTATATAAAAAAAATTTGAAATAAATATTACAAAATAGTTTTCTTAAATCAAAACCTACTAACATATTTTAATGTAAGTACCAGAAAAACAAGTGCTATAGATCTCACATTATGCCGCAGCTCTATTTATGACTATTTAAAGTGGGAAATACTACACAACCTCTACGGTAGCGATCATGTCCCTATTATTATGTCAATGGAATTTTTCAGAAAACTCGACAAAATTAAATCTACAGATGGAAATACACAAAAGTGAGCTGGGAAAAGTTTCAAGAAATTATGACGTATTAACATATATATATATATATATATATATATATATATATATATATATATATATATATATATAAACACTAGGAACTGTAGATATCAATGAACTAACTTCGAAATTTTCGAATATTATTGAAGCCGCAAATCAATCTACCCTGAAGACAACAGCGAAGAAACAACGATAACGCACACCTGTTTGGAATGAAGCACGTGAAAAAAACAATCAAGCAATATAAAAAAGCATTTCCAGTATACAAAAAAAAGAACAATACAGAACAAAGCAAAATAAAATTTAAAAAATTAAAAGCAGTAGCAAAATTTACCGTAAAATAAAATAAAAAACAGGCTTGGCAAAAATACCTGGAAACAATAAATGGTAAAACTCCGAACAAAGAAATGTGGAAAAAAATAAAGTCAATAGAAGGGCAAAAATATAACTACAAAATATCAATCCTAGAAAATCAAGGCAAAATAATTAATTAGTCAAGAAATAGCTAATCTGTTAGCGGAAACATTTGCAGAAAACTCAAGTGATTCTAATTTCGAATCTGCAACTGTAAAATGAAAAACGGAAATAGAAAAAGAACTTAAAGCCAATATAGATCATGCAATATAGATAGTCTAAGTGAACTAAATTAGTCTTAGAATCTAGTAAAATCTCCAGACCGGGACCAAATAATATCTCAAATATATTGGAAAAAAATCATCAGAAGAAGCTGTTAATTGCCTTCTAATTTATAATATAATTTCGAATAAATAAAGTTTTCCGTAAAATTGGAGGAAAGTAATTGTAATCCCGATTCATAAACCAAGAAAAGATAAAACAAAAAAAAACAAAACTATCGACCAATAGCTTTAACAAGTTGTATCTGAAAAATTCTGGAAAAAAAAATTAATAAAAGATTAAAATGGT
Source organism: Sycobia sp. Sy_11 (assembly GCA_018907035.1). Taxonomy (NCBI): domain Eukaryota; kingdom Metazoa; phylum Arthropoda; class Insecta; order Hymenoptera; family Epichrysomallidae; genus Sycobia; species Sycobia sp. Sy_11. Next base: position 2,145,115 of record JACCIC010000006.1, on the reverse strand, counting down.
TCTTAGAAAGATATAATATCATTAACACATATCAACATGGCTTCAGAAAAAATCAGTCAATAATTGACTGTTTAATTATCCTTGAAAACAGTATTCTCAATGCATTATCGAATTCACACCATTTATTAACTGTTTATATGGACCTTGAAAAAGCCTATGAGCTAGTATTGAAGGAAAGAATTCTAAATATATTATTAAATCATAATATTAAGGGTAATATATATTATTTTATTAAAAATTTTCTACACAACCGATCCAACGAAGTGAAAATAAATAATACAATATTCAATTCAAAAATCATTATTAACGTAATTCCGCAAGCATCCATAATAAATGTAACGTTATTCTTACTTAGTATAAATGATATTCAAAATCAGATAAATGCACTGGTTAAGTACACTCAGTTTATAGACTACATTACTTTATTTTTGGAAGGAAAACATTCGAAAAAAAGCTAAAAACTAATGTACGATACCTTAAGAGGGGGAGGGGTAAGGTTAATTCGGTATAAAATAGGCATGTTTTTAAGAATTTTTTCTCGCGACACAGATACAGCCGGATTACCCAGTCAATTTGCATATAATAATGTATCATTTGAACAATATTTTCCTAAATTTTCATTGGAAAATATTGAAAATTAAGTGAATGACAGTAAATCTCCGGAGGCTCCTCGAGAAAAAGTTGTTTTGCGGTGTACATGATTACGCACCACAGAATCATCGGAATCGCAAAAACCAAAGTACATTCTTCAAAGGAGATGTTTCCTCAGGTACCGCTGTCGAGTTTTTTTTTTAATTTTAGAATTTTTGGTAACCCACGAACCAAATAAAAATTCTAAAGCAATAGAAGACTTAATATTTTGAAAATCATCTAATCAGAAGGTTAGAAAATAGATCAAAAAGTAATAATGAGTACATACAAAGCAATACAAACAAAACTGGATTTTGGAAGCACAGCATACGAATGGGCAAGTAAAAATATCCTAAAACAATTAGAACCTATTCTTAATCGAAGTCTTAGAATCGCAACCCATGTTTACAGAACCAGTCCGGTAAATAGTTTATTGGTGGAATGTAGAATCATGCCTCTGAAATTTCGTCGAGAACAATCAGCAATAAATTCTGTCGCGAAACTCCAATTACCGAACAATCTTATTTATAAAACACTTTTACTGCCTGACGCTGCAGCATTTAAACAATAAAAAAAATTAACTATTGCATTCATTTTTATATTTAATAATAAGTTACAGTGAAATAACAAAATTTATTTCCAAGTTTTTTATGAATGCTTTAATTATTTTATTTTATGGAACGTAAAATACAGATAATACTGAATTTAAATCTCTTATATACCATGATGATATTAATACAACACAAAAAAGTTGGTATATTTTAATATAAACATACCATTACTTTTATGAACATACCTGACCATACCATTGCATGAAAACATAAGCAATTCAAGTCAAAACACCTCGATATTTAGCTGCATGTGAGGCTACACATACTTAACAGTGTACTGTGAATCAATACACTAAATCAAACTACATTCATTTTTAGCATGTACTTTATTGTCTTATTATTCTTATATCGAGATAGATTTTGAGCCCATTTCAATAATTAACAATTGCTTTGCAAATTAAATAAAATTCTTATTCATGTATGATTTTATATTATGATATGTAAATTGTTAGAAAATAATTTAAAATAATTTTATCATACTAATCTAATTCCTGTTTCGCATTAGTACATTAATTATTCGAAATATAAATTTTGAATCAGAATAAACTTGAAATTCAAGAAAAGATTTAGCATTAATGAAAAAAAACAACAAAAAATTACCATTTTATTTTCAGCATCATGTTTTGGCATCGTGCTACTTTGTTCCATGGATGACCCAGAATGTCCGGTGTTATGTTGTTCAGCTTGTGATTGACCAATGCCTTTATCTTTTTCTTCTTTCTGCCAGTTTTCTGCATTTGAGTCTTCTTTCGAATCTTGTTCATTGTTTACTTGATTAGCCACCTGATCATGTGAGCCACCTTCTTGCTGATCGATTTGTTCAGCTGCATCGGTCTCTGTAGCAGCTGTGTCTGTACTCGGCAATGCGGTATCCTCTTTTTGTTTTTCACTTTCCTCGGCTTCTTCCTGTTCTTCGAGAGACTCTTGATTTTTCTCTTTTGCTTGGTTTGATGTATCTTCAATTTCATCAGTATTTTCATTATCTCCTTTTTCTGTTTTATCGTCAAGTTTTTCATTTTCATTTTCATGATCATCATCGCTAGAATCATCATTATTGATATTTTGATCATTTATAGACTCTTCGGTATCTTCAGTGTTTTGTATCTGTGGAGGTGGTAAGGTATCTTTCATATTATCAATATCGAAAGGATTTTCCTCGTTATCTTGTTCATCATCTTTTTCATTGTTTTCGTCCATATCCATATCCTCAGGTAATTCTAATGGTTCTGGTTCAGGTTCAGGTTGATGTTTTCCATGATAAGGATTAACCTGATCTTCATCATACTCCGGTTCTTGTAATTCATTGATTTCTTTATGTTCTTCTTTTTCAATTTCATCTTTGTTACTACCTTTGTCTTCAGAATCATTTTGTGAGTGATCATCTTTTGCACCAAATTCTTTTTCACCTGTGTAATGGTAATAAACGAATGTATTATATAAACTAAAAAACAAGAAAAGGAAAATCTTGATTATAATAAATAAAAAAATAAAAGTAAAAAATAAAGTGAGATAAAGTTTAGTACAGTAATTTTCACATTTTAATTCTTTTATATTATTATTCAGTTTTATTTTGAATATTTTTATTATACCAGTTTTTTCTCCATCACCAATTTCTTCCTCGTTCTTATTAGTTTCTTCATTTTTAGGTTCTTCATCATCATCCTCGCCCCAAATTTGTTCATCCAGTTTGTCAGCTCCATCAGCAGTATCTCCCATTTGTTTATCTATATTTTCATCATCTTCATCTTTTTCTTGGTCATCACCATCTTTTTCTTCTACATCTTGCAATTTTCCTTCAAAATCTTCTGACATTTCTATACCTTTATCTTCTTCAGGGCAGTTTTTGTCTTCAGATTTTTCTTGTTCCTCCTGCCCAGCAGGTTTTGCATCTTCTAATTGGTCCTCTGTTTCTATTCTGTCTGACACATCTTTTTCACCCTCACCATCGCCCAAACCCATACCACCTTCTTGGTTTGTCTGTTCTTCGGAACCTTCCTCTCCTGTTTCAAGATCTAAATCTTTGGGAACACAGAATCCATTAGTTGCAAGATCAAGAAAAACGTTCAATTGCATATGTAAAATTTTGCAAGTAATTCGATGGGCAGCCACTTGCTCGTTTAGATAAAACTCAGTAAGAAGTAAATACTGTTGAAGGAGTGGTGTACATTTTTGAAGAAGTCTAAAATTAAATATATATTTTTATTTTTAAACTAGTATATATAAAATTATTAAAAATATTAAATACTTATTGAAGCAAGTTAGTGTTATCCAAATAATATATTATTTTATAAACAAATGATATTTATTAATTGGATAACAACTTTGCACAAAATTTATTTTATAAATTATATATATATATATATATATATATATATATATATATATATATATATATATATATATATATATTAATAAATTAGAAAATTTGTAATACTTTTTTCATGGAATGTATGTTTTTATTACATAAAATTCTCCCTTCAAATAAGGAATAGTTCATTTACTAACTTATTATTTTATTATAATTATATCTCTTATTTATCTTTATTGATCTCTTATTTTTAATTTTTACCTGCAATAAACTAGAATATCTTTAGAATCCGCATGAATTATAGTTTTTAATAAGAGATTAAGGTTTTCATTAACTTCGTCCAATTTTAATGTTTTCAAATCCATTTCAATTGCTTCTACTAGTTTTTCTTTTAACTTATTTCGCTCGTAGTTATCTTCATTATCTTTAGTACTTCCTTCATTATTTTCTTTACTAATTTCTATTTCAGTCACTGTATTTGCTTTGTATTTATTTTGAATGGCTATTAAAATGGTGTTCATTAGTTTTTCTAAATTATTTTCAAATTGCAAACAATTTTCATTGTATTCAAAATTTTCAATCTCGGTTTTTGTCACTATCAAATTACTTATTCTATTAAATTCGTTCGATGTTGTTGTAATTTTCGTTTCAAGGAATAATATATTTTCTAATAGTGGATGTTTTTCTGTTTTTGAACAAAATACACTTGCAAATTCACTTATTTTAGCTTTTATATTTGCTAAAGAATTGAAACTTTGTATTAAAAATACAACATGTTTTGATGTTATTATGAAAGTTTGAACATCTTCCTTATAATTTTCTCGATCAACAATATATAAATCTGAGAATGTTGAATTGAACGTTTCTGATAGATTTCTAATTATTCTTAAACCTTCTAGGATGGAATCATTTGTTTTTGTCCAAATCTCATCTGTTTGTTTACAATTAGTAATTGGTAAATCATTGTTAAATAAATTGTACGAATTATTTTGAGTTTCCAATTTAGTTTCTGATGGACAAGCCTGTAGATAAATGAGAAATTGCTCGAAACACGTCTGTACAAAGATCAATAGTTCTTTCAGATTAATTATAATAAGCCATAATTCTTTTTGATTAGTAGATATCAAATTGCTCGTATTAATGGTTGCTAAAATTGAAATCCGTGAGCGTAAGGCTACAAAATTCTTCAGTACTGAAGCAAGACTTTGTTTCTGTTTATTCGCCATTAACATGAGGTGAGTGGAAAAGCCTTTGCACCATTCAATATTTTGAGGTCCAAGGTCAGTTTTAGTTGTCAAAAGTGTACGGTTAAGTGTATTCAATTTTATCAATGAGCCATAATAATATCTAAAACAAATAGTACATGTTTATGAGATATGCAACTTCTTAAGACTACAAAATTTTTAAGAATTTATATACCATAACTTGTAATATAATATATGAATAAATATTTGTAAAAACAATCATGAATACCTTTCGCATCCATTCCATTGATCTAAAATTTTTTTCTCTGTTGCACTGACTGTATGTGGATTATGTAAAGCTGCCCGTAAGTCTACTGGCGGTATCGTAAAGTCTAGTACCTCGTTTAGTTTGTTCTTCCAGGCCAAATTTCCAATTCTATGTGATACTCCAAAGTATAACAGATTCTTAAAGTAATCAGCTAAAGCCATGCGTTTTTGTTGCAATATGTTTTTTGCTTGAGACTTTTGTTTCGGTTGAGGCAATGTACGATCAATCTCAAGGTTTCGTAGATGCGCACTGTGATTAGTGAATTCTTCTATAAAGTCTTCCAGGCTGATTCTTATACCTGGATAGCAAGAATTTAATATAGTTTCTTTACAAAGCTTTCTAGCTTTAGGTAGATAATGACTGACAGCTCTTGAAATCAAGTCAGATTTTATCGGAATATCATAGGTATCTGCCATTTTAGATAGAGAAGTTACATAATTATTCGGATCAATTGAAAAATCTTGATCGAGTTTAGAACTGTCCCAAATACCCTTGAAAAGTATAAAAATATTTAATATTTTAAATAATCTATATTAAAGCATTATGTAAATAAAAAAACTGTTTATTATGTATACGTTATCTCAAAAATAATTACTTTATGCAAGCAATGCTATATTATTTACTTACAATTTCGTTTTTATAAACAGGTTTAACAATTAAGTAGGGCATAACGGATTCTTTTAGAGCTGTTTCAAACTCTTTAATAAATTTAATTAAAGTGCGATGAGTTTTTTCGACAGTTTCTTTCACAGACCAGTAATTAATGTCATTCCAACGAGCTATTTTGACAAAATCCTTCAGCTTTTTCTCAATTGGAGTTTTGATTAAGTTAATCTTATTATTTATATCTGGTAAAAATTGATTGTAGTAATTATAAGTGTTCCAAGAAATTGCAAGTAGTGCATCTCTTTCAGGGCTCTGATTCAAATAATAAATATGACAATGGAAAGTTAAAATTAGTTTCAATCTTGCTTCAAATTCTACAAGAGGAGATTCACTCATAAAGCTCTCCAATGATTCAATTAACTTTTTATCTGTTATTAATTCCTGCTGAGAATTATTCTTATCTGAAAACAAAAATCAAAGTTAATGAATTTATATATTTTATCATTACAGAATACAATTTACTAGTATATTTTTTTATTCCTAGAAATTAATACTGCATGAAAATTTTTTCTTTTATCTTGCATTTTTACAATAATTTTTCATATTTAAATATATATTAAATTATAGAAATCAGAATATATGATCAATTATAAAATTAGAAAAATGTAATAAAATATTGAAATATATTAAAACTTTTAGTTAATCGAAGGCAAGACTTTAAAATTAAAAAAAATATTTCATTTAAATTAATTATTACCTGGTACTTCATGTTTAAAAATAAAAGACTCAAATAAAGAATATAGCAAGAACCACCACTTTGAGCTGTTTAAGCATAGTCTCAATTGAGCTGTTATTAGACAATCTTTCCAGCAACCCAGCTCTAATTTTCGCCATGAGATAATTTGCTGTGTGAGTGTCAGTGTATAATTCGATAAGCTTACACCACTGTGAGCATTTTCTTCCCATTCATGCATCTTCACCAACAATAGCTCAAGACCAGTTAAAAATCGTGATAAAGCTGAAGTGACAGGGAATGAGTAAATTCTGTGGATTATGGTCTTGATGGAAATCAAGGTTGGATGTTCTGGCCACTCATTAAGAAGTTGTAATACTCTATTTAAAATAGTTTCTAACAAAGGTACGCACTGTTTTACTTCCTCGATATTACTGTCTCTGTAGTAATCATACCGTTGTCTACTACTTTTAATTGCATGCAGGCTATTATCCGGACCGAGTTTTTCACCCTGTCCTAATCGAGCGACCAATTGAATTAGAACATTTAAACTTGTATATAGTTTATTAGTTAATTTATAACTAAAGGCTCCAGTAACGTTATCCAGAATGATACCAAACGTATTATAACGTTGGAGAAGTGGTTCTATAAAGTCTGGTCGAGTTTCAATGGTATTTTTACGAAGCCACTCAGAACTTGTGAAATATTTCATTATATTAGAATGAATATGTTGTACCTAAAGATAAAAATAAACAAATATTGTGATATTTATGAAAAATTAAATTTGGTAGGTAATCAAAATGATATATATGTATATACATGATTATAAACTATTTTATATAAAACTTTACAATCAATATAAATACCTCAATGATATCACAGTCAGTTATCAGAGCGCCAAAGTCCTGTACTTTACTTTCAATTATTATCTTCTTTTCCAGACTAGGTGCAAAGTTGGTATCTACATCCGCAAAATCACTTTCCCGATAAGTCGGGAATAGATTCTTGAGCTCTTCCGCTATTTCTTCCTCCTCCGTTAAACTCATTCCTTGTACTTTTGCTTGATTTTTGTATAAACTTTCTTTCTCAGCTTCGCATCTTTCGATTTCTTTTTGTTGATGTTGCCAGATCAATACGATTTGTTGTAAAAGATGGTTTAATTCCGACCATAAATCCTTTGATAAGCTTCCTTTCATCACTATATAGTTGTACAGTTCATAAAGACCAGAGATTAATAATCGAAATTGTTCTTGTAAAAGTGAAAATGTATTTTCCGCCTTTATGTTGATACTAAGTAATTCTCTACTATTACGTGAAGTGCAAATATTTATTAAGCTTAGTAAATTTTCCTGATGAGGACCAACAGTAGGGAAACATATTAAGCTTTGAACAAAATGATCTATTTTCATATTGCCTATACTTGTTTCAGCTATAGATATAAGCTGTCTGTTCTCATTCATGAGAATCTGAATACCGTGACGCATTTGAGCAAGTCCTGCAAGAATGGGGAATACTAAATCAGGGTAGCCGACTAAAAATCTACATTCTAATTGTTCCATAAATCTGCGTGTTGATTCTAGCCAAATTTCTGCTTCTCTCTTTGCAGAATTTGCTGTTTCTATATTGTTTTTAGTGACCTAAAAGTATAAACAATTTTTAGAATTTTTTATATCAATTTTGATATTTTAAATTTGTAAGTAGAATTCTATTTAATTAAAACAATTTAAGTAACATTTTTTTGTACAAATATATAAATATGAATTCATAGTAAACATGAACTTCTCTAGTGAAAGTATTATTTGTTTAACAAACCTCTTTTTCTAATTGCATAATAGCTTGTGTTAGTTGTTGTATATGTTTGTTAATTGTAACGAAAGAACCCAAAGCTACTCGAAAGTTTGTCAATTCCTTAGATAATAATATGAATTCAGCATTTGCCGGCCTTACAGCCTTCAACTTTTGTAAAGAATCCTTTTCATTGATCAAATTCTTAAGAATGTTCTGAACCTGTGAAAGTCTTGGATGGACAGTATGTTCATCAGATAGACCTAAAATTTTAGAATATAATGTTGCAGCGTAAATGGTGTTCTGACAGTCTGTAATATTTTCTTGAACATAGAAATGCTTAATTGCAATCTTGTGTACAGGATCTATGTAGCCCATATTGCCATAAATGAAAGATTGAAGATAGCCAAGTAAAGCCCAAGCCTTACCCATGCTCGCCATATTTGTTTCGGATTGTAAGATTTCTGACAAATTGCGCAAATCTTGTAGTGGTTTCAAATATTCATTTGATACTGCTGATATCTCTCGTTCACTTTCCAGAGAATTGTGAAGATTAATATCAGCTTCGACTTTACTACAGATTGTTAAAAAGTTATTTAGCAAACAACGCAAAGTTTTAAAATCATTAAGAAACGGATCAAAATTAAGAGAATTAAGGGCTGCACTGTTTTTCCATAAAATATTATTAACTTTATTTAGTTGCTCCAGACGTGCATTGAAACTACCAAGTGTTGCGCCAGTAGCAATGGTAGATTTTTCCAAATTCAGCTTGTACGATTTACTAAGAACAAGCTCTGCAACTAAATTAACAAGTACTGGTCCATTTGGAAAATTTTCCTGGTTTACAAATTCTGATGAACCATTAGATTCATTTCTATCATCTATATCTCTATAATTCCAATGTGATATCTATGTAAAAAAATTCAAAAGTTATATTTATTTGCTTTTTTTTATATTATTTATTTTGAGCAGTTATTGGCTCAGGCTGTAAAGGCATTGGCTTGTTTACTATCGTGAAACGCCGGACTTTACTCCCGAATCAAGGCTATTTGATAATCCGAGTTCGATTCCTGTCAACCGAATTTTTCGAAGACACTTTACAAAATAATGCAATACAAAATACTAAACAAAAATAATATTGTCGGATTATTCGGAAGCGGAAATTAAGCTCGTTAATATATACACCTTAGTAAAAGGATTATCTAATCCATATAAATGTAATAAATAAATAAATAAATAAATAACTAATTATTATACTAGACGATGACAGATAATATAAATATATGCATACTTTTGAAATGAATTGTCTAAACGCATCGAATTGAAATTAATGTAAGTACAGAAATCAATGAAATCTAATACAATATTGGGATAAATTTAATGTATTTTGATACAATTTGAATTTTTATAGATTACTGTGAACAAGTAAATTATATAGACTGAAGATAGTTATATAAAATTTAAGATATTTGAGAAAATAATGAGAAAAATAAAATAATGATTAAAAATAAATTTAAAAAATATAGCAAACATAATGTTTAAAGACAGAAGGAGATTATAAATAAATATTTTTATTTAGAATAAACTACTTTTAAATCGTACTGAAATGAAATTTCATATTTGTTCTTAATATTTTCATTTCTATTAATTTTGGTCAATTAAAATAATCCTTATCTATTAATTTTAAGTAATGTTACTTTACCTGTTTAAAATTCTTTAAAGCATACGAATTTTCTTTGAATTTTAAGTACCAAATTAATAATGAAAATTTTAAACGGTTTTTCTGTTCTAAGCTGATATCTTTGGTACAAATTGTATTTAAAACTGAGCATAATTCTATAGGCACATTTGGCATAAGAATTTGATTCTGAGAAAAATAAGCTGAAGGTAAATGATTATTATCCTCGATGTTAACTAATTGTTCATACAATTTCCTTTGGAACATTCCAATAAATATTAACAGCAAATATTCTTCAATAGGCCATAGTTGTATTTTGTTTGAAATTTTGAGCTTTTCCTTGGAGGATAATTTAGTATGTTCGTAATTATCTTCAGATTCTTCAGTTAATTCTGTGATATTTAAACGTGTTTTGCAAAATTCTTTCATATTCTCAAGAACATCAAATATTTCATCGTCGAGCTCTTCGTTGGCATAAATACGTTGCCAAAGAGAAATTAATTGAAGGCGCATATTCAAAGCTTCTTCTGTCTCATAAGTTGCAAATTTCAATTCTTCTGTTAAGTTAGACGTTATATATTTATTTTTAAAAGGTGTGAATGAATCCGTAATCTTTTGAAGATCTGAGCATATCTTCAAAAGTGCAGCAGAGGACGAAGGCAGAGGCAAACTAATATGCTTTCTATAAACTTTACAAATTTTTTGAAATGGATCATAGGCAGTGATCAAACTGTTATCTATGTCATTCATTAATTCTTTTAGAATAGTTTTTTCTTGAATAAAATTATCAGATTCAGATGTCTGATAATTTTCGTCTAAATATTTTAAAGATTTTTTCAACCATTTGTAATGCACTTTTAATAATAAAATCACTTCATCGAAGTTTTCATAAGTGTCTCTCGATTTCTCTTCTTTATTTAATAAAGTCATATTTCCTAAATTGCAAAATCTTACAAACCATTTTAATTGATGCCGAAGATTCATGTATGTAGAATTGGTTATTAAGTATTTGGCATTGCTTAATATATAATCTATTAACTTCTGAACTTGCAGTAAAAATACTACATAATTTGTTATTAGAGGTTGATTTTTTATACTTATTGTCGTTTTATCTACAAATGATAAGTTTACTTATTATCTAAAAATATATTAACAAAATAAAAAAGCTAAAATCTTTACCTTTTCGGCGAGCTTCAGAAAATTGTGCAATACTAATATCTTTTTTATTATTATCGATTTTCCATGTACTTTCTAGCTCTCTATTAATGACTAACACTTCATAATACAAGAGCAAAGCTAAATTGTTAGCACATGCAAACTCTGTGCTATCCCAAGGAAGTTTGCCATTATAGTTTCCGTAATTAAATGATTTTACTATTCGAGCTAATGCTTCGTTCTTTACGTTCAAAAACCGTAAATTCGAATTCCGGAAAATCTTATTGGACACGAACACCTTTCTCATGTCTACGCTGTCCACAGTTGAGTGCTCATAAAAATTCAGTAAAAGGTAAGGCAGAATTTCGAGCACCTCGACGCTCAAAATAGACTCGTTATTTGACCAACTGAAAAAGTCGTTGATAAAGTCCGTTTTTAATGAAGAATTGGGTCCGCTCTCTGGCACTGAAAAGTAACTTTTCACACACCAGTCTATCAATAATCCCTGTTGTCTGATTAACGTCAGCTTCGATTGATTGTGTAAGTTGTGCACGCTACAAGTGGCTGCATCCAAATCAAGGATGTACTCGTCATTTTCGTTCACCCGAAACTCCTGAATCGTCTCCTCGATAATCGCTGATAATCGCAACTTTACTTCGGAATGAAAAATCGATCGAGCTCTTAGATAAACATCCTTGCAGGCAGTTTCGAAGGCTTTTTCTACAGGAAATCCACGAGATATCTGCTGGACAACGAGAAAGACTGCGTGAATTAAGTGTATGATGTTCAAATTGTCTACATTGGAAGGATCTTCCACCATTCTTTTATGGATGGCCATAAGAGCTTCTTGATGATTACGTCCCGTCAAACTATTGTTATATAATAAGGATCGGTTGTCAAGATTTCCAAATTCAGAATTTTCATCGCAATTAAGCATAAATATTTCCACTCCACGATTTCTCATTGCTCTGTAATATAATTGTCAATGATTGTAATTAAATCTACCCATAGCCTCTTAAAAATTGTAATTCTCAATTTATAATCATTAAATAAAACAATTTTTATCCTTTATTTTTATCTAAAAACTTACATTTATAAATACTACAGTTTTTATTTTTTCAATGGAAACTTGATTTTTTATCTCTTATAAAGTCAAAGAGAGAAAACAAATATTATTTTCGATTTAAATATTAATAAACAATTAAAAATGGTTATAAATTCTTCTCAATTTCTGATATTAAAACTTATTGAACTTTTTTGTAATAATGATAATAATGATAATAATGATAATAAGTATAATCAAAAAGAAAATATTATTTCTTTACAAAACGTAGGATTTTTAATTTCCATTATTGGTCTTTAGTTTTGATTTGAGCACCAACTGTTTTGTAACTTTTTAAAAACTAGATTATTGACCATCATACATATAATTGTAAAGATTCCACTTTAGTTATTGTCGTAAAATTTTAATTGGGTTTCTCGTAATATACAGTTATTCCTTATCTATTTATTATACCTTGATATTTCCCCATATCTTGGATCCATTGTTAAAAAAAGTCTAAAATTTTGGTGTGGCTTAATAGTTACGACATTGCCCTCACTATCAACACCACGTTCACCAATACTAAGAACACCGTTTGGCTCTAAAAGCCCATTGAGTCTATCTAGCACTGCTGGACTACACAAATTTACTTGGTCAATAAGCAGCCATGTTCCTTCTTGCAAGCACTAAGAAAACAATAGAGTAAATGAATAACTGGAAATATTTTTATTATTCAGTTTACAAGAACTGTCTTAAAATAAACGAGACTTTGTCAAAATTAGCATTTATAGCGGCGTAGTCTTTTTATGGGAGCTATATTTTTTATCTATTGTCAGTGAAAGTTTCATGATACTTGTCCTGTTAAATACGAAATCAATGATAAATATGTAATTCAATTAACAGTATATTTAGATAACATTCGTTACTGGTGCCTATAATATGACTATGCGTCGGTCTATCGTTCGACGCTTTTCACTGACTTTTTCGTGACAAATGGCATTCTATCCGTTTACCATTCAATATGACGACATATTTAAGAATGAAAAGAAAGTCCTGTATCAATATTGAGGCTATGCAAAAAGTATAGATCTCTATAACGCAAAACATTCTGATGCAAAAAGAAACTATTTGAAATAAGCAAAATCGTTTTTACTATAAAATTAATATTTCTCTTATTTTAAAAAAAATCTCATTTATTTTAAGAAATATCATATGAAATGAGCATTATTAACATATAAAAATAATTTTGCCATAGAAAAGTATTTAATTCTTATATTATCTCACTTTAAGATCAAATTTGATGGCATTAGGAATTAATTTTATTATAGATAGTTATATTGTAAAACTGTCATGCAACGAACTGTTATGCAATAATTAAGAAGTTTCTACAAGCCTCTTAATATTTAATGTAACACTATTCTAAAAATTGAAAACAATTTTGAATAATAAATTAAGAAAAACAATAGTTGTTATCATAAAATATGAAACTATAGCGATACAAATCGAGTGATTTTAATCTGCAGATTCTTAGACTTTAAAGATTTTAGTGTATTTTTTTAAATAACGAAAAATAACTGTTTCAGAGTTATCATTTATCACGACATTTATAAAATATAAGAATTATTTTACCTTGACAAGAATACTGTCGACCCATTCAAATTTACCACCGGCGTTCAAACATTTATCTTCTTCAACGAATTTTTTTAATTTCACCAAGTCGAATTCAATTTTTTCAAGTTCAATTGCAATAGAACTCTCAAAATTTTTCATCTCTTCCACTAATAAGGCCAGTCTATTGATTTTACGAAGGAAGAGTTCCATGGCATCGTTCATAGTAATGGATTCACATTCATCTAAAATATAAACATCAATTTAACTTATCTTCTTTTCTGAACATCTGACCTGAACATAAAATTCTTGAACGGCAAAGAAGAAACAGCTTACCATGCGTAAGTTCTCGGACTCTTTCAATTAAACCTTGGTATTTCGCTACTTGACTAATATTTTCCTTGATTAATTTTGTTTTTAAACAGAAGTTTAATAAGTTTTCCGTTTCCTCAGTTATTTTCTCAAGATGTCTATTATAATCAGTCTGAAATTAGAAATATAAATCAGTTATTATGAGTTGTAACAAGTGATTCAATAAATTTTAGTTATTAATTATAAAATATTTATTTATTCCTTTATTTATTAGTATACGCTTTAGATAGTTCTTTTACTTAGATTTATACATATATAACGAACTCAATACTCAATATCCGCCACCAAAAAAATTAGTAGACAATTTGTTGATCGATCAGCAAGCCAAGTTCGGCGTTTAATGGTGGTAAACACACCGTTGCCTTTATCACACGAGTCTGTAGTTTCTCTAAAATATTTTTTATATTTTCTATTTTCGAAAAATAAATGTTGATTAACAAGATTATTACGAAGTTATTATTTGTTTTACTTAATGTTTTTTTATTTTTATGAAGTTAATCAGACAATATTATATTTTATAATGACAAATGCTACAATATAATATATATATATAGAATCTATAATATCATTTTAAAATTTGGTCATAAAGATTCATTGGGATAGATTAGGCTATAATAAATAGCAGCACTATAATTAATCAGAACTAATTTTTATGTAGCGAATTAAATAAATATTATTGGTGATAAATAACAGAACAAGTGTTTTGATTCATGAATCAAGGAAATACAATAAGGGAAATAAAAGTATTATAAAATTTTTTCTGAAACAGCTTATAGGTTTACTTGTTTAATTTGAATCCTACATAAAACTGTTGATTGTTAAGAAATCATTATATTTCTGGAGTAACCATTGTTTTTCAGAATATAATATACTTTTATTATCGCAAGTCTTTTATAAAGCAGCAGAAAGAGCAAATACTTTAGCTTTTAATTCATAATTTTAGTAAATTTTCAAGAAAAACTCTGACAAAAAGCACTTATAGATATGAGCATGAAATATCACGAATACTTTCTTCAATAACATTTAGAGGGGGCATAACTGATTATTTCGATGGATTTAGCAGATAAAAATAGCATAAGCTGAGACATACCTCATGTTTGCGTTTAAGTAATAAAAAGAGCGCATAATGTTATCTGTTTATCTTTGGCAAATGTTTATGCACTATGTTCTCGGGCAGATAGCGAGTATTAGTTATTCTATTTGTATAAAAATAATGGTTGAACGACCACGTAGACAGTACATAAGCTCACTACTAAATTTATAAAATTACTTCTTGGAAATCTTGTAACTGTCTTGAATTGTAACTATAAATAGTTATGAAGTTGATGTAAATAGTTTTTTCATTAAAATTCGCAACAATTCAATCGATTTAAGTATCAACGATGCAATAAATGCAATTGATAAAAAACAAGAGAAACCAATTAATTCATTATCAACTAAAGAAATTACAAGTTTAGTAATGTTTTCTTTCATTCTTGTTTTTTTTGTTTGTATTTTTAATTAACGTACTCCGCTTATTGTCGGTTTAGCAAAAATATCACATTTTTTTTATGCAAGATCATTTAATTTGACAATAATTAATTTTTGATCCTGTATCAAAAAAAGAAAGAAAAATAGTTATTGTAATCCTGAAGGTTCAACATCGTCGCGAAGAATTATTTCTTAAAAATCAAAAAATCGAATAAAGTGCCTTTATCTTTGGAGCGCATTGCCCGAGAAGAGCGATTTCCGTGCTACAAATGGAATTTTCCTTAATGGTCTAATAAACATTGACACCCAATTTTGAGGCATCAGTTCCTCCGATGCATTCGAGCGGGGCGTGCTATATATATATATAGCACGTGTATATATATATATATACATATATATATATATATACACACACACACACATATATATATATATATATATATATATATATATATATATATCAACCGACGCAACGTTATATGTTATATATAGGTGAACATATATCTTTGAGCGCGAGCGGAGAGGCGGGAGCCGTTCCTCGCGCCGTCGACCAAAGGAAGACGGAGGAGTCGAGCGAGAGGCGCGGGCAGGACGATACGTCAATGTCCGGGCACTCTCGCGCGAGTATACCTGGCAAAACATCTGACTCGCGTCATCCGCGTCTTGTTCAGCCCCCGCCTCCGTGCATACGCACGTCTCTGTTAACTCCCGCGCCCTCGAGAACCCTCCTCGCGCCGGGAATAATTTATCGACTCGCGCACGGAGAGCTGAATAACGGATCAGCCACGGGATTAAATTCCATGCGCGATTGTTAACCACGGGGAATTCGAGCTCGCGCTCCGAAGAATCGCCTCCTCGTGATTTTCGGCATTGCGAGGGTTTTCAAATTTTCCAACCACTGTGCAATCCACTCAGCTCGTTAATTGGGTTCGCCGTAACGTTTTTAGTCGATTTTTCTCAATTTACATAGCAATATTAAAGCTCACCGAGACGATTAATTTTATCAATACCCAAATTCTTGATATAATCAATTCAAAATGATAATGAAAAAAATACTGCTACAAAAATAAGCGAACAGAAAATTTAGATAATAGAGTCTCGATATAAATTGTTTTATTTATTATTTAAAGTAGTTATTGCCTTATTTTTTTCTTTTTCTAGCCTTATATTATCAAAAAATGTCTAAAAAATAAAACTTTATTAAAAGATTTTTAAGAATGTAAGCATTGTTTTTTTAATAAAAATGTTAACTTGCACTCGTTAATGCATATAAGAAGAGCTAAATGGTTTTGAAAATCTAGTTAATTGTCTATTTATTGATATTTATCGTGATTGCTAATATTTATTGATATTCAAATGCATGCTTTTAAAAGTACGCGTTTTAATAATGATTTGAAATAGCTAAATCTTTACTGGCTTAAACTCGGAGAATCAGTAGAATACTCGTTGTTTAGTCGGCCAAAGTCCATATCTGGTCGCTAAGAAAACAACCATTTTTATCATGAAAAATTTGTGAATTATCATGGATATTGTGTTTAGATCATTTAACTTTCATTTTATAAATTCGAATGCATAATAATAATAATAATAATAATAATAATAATAACAAAGTGCAGATAAGAGCTACATATTTAAGCTTTACATAAACATATATATATATATATATATATATATATATATATATATATATATAATTCAATTCCATCTGTTGAAATTTTTGATAAAAATATTGTGATTCCGTTTTCATATCACGTATCCACAAAGCTCAAATCATTCTGACAGCTTCGTCTTTCTCTTTTCTCTTCAGTGGATTTCAGCTTCTTTTTTGGTTTTCAAAAATATTCCATATTCTACGAAAATCTTTGGAGAGGTTATACATAAGTGGAAGAAGTTATAACCCAGAAACTTGCAAGAATTTAGCGATGTTTTTCTTGCATGATATAAAAATTTATTCAAGGACCATGTGATTTTATTATAGACATACGCCGTATAAATGAATGAACGGATTGAACCATATAAAAAAGATACCTTCTTCATAAGATTTCCTCATATTCTTTATATTGTATCTTACTAGAAATTGCTATTAAATATCTATATTATAAATTTAAAAAAATTAAGAAATTCTTATGCTAAAATGCTACATGCATATTTTTATATTCTTATCTTGATCAGAGATCCATTACAGAACGAATTTTTGACATCATCGAAAATAAGATTAATGTTTGATAATACTTTCAATATTAAATGAAAAGAAAAATTAATTTTTCTTTTCATTAAAACAGATAGAAATGAGTTTAAAGATATTTTTTATATCTGCTCTATTAAACATCTTTGCAAAATGTTATGGAAAACAATTATTCATTGTTCCTTTCGCAAGCACGCTTTCGTAAGTCCCGCTTCATAGTTTGCATTCTTTATTTTCACAAACAGTTAGATCAAAACTCGGGGGCAAATATCAAATTTTATATAAGATAAAAGGTTCGCATACAACGATATAATTTATTTCTTAGGAAGTTTATGGATTCTTTAATAAGTTTTTACATTATTAGTTTAAATATGTATTTATCTTTATATCTCAAAAATTGTGTTGTTTCATTTTGGACATTTTTTGCTCAAGTGATGCTACATACTGGAGTGAACTTTTTAATATATTTTTTAAACAGTTAGTACATGGAGATCACATGTTATCTAGATACTTGCATATATTTCGGATATTTTTATATTTTAAATTTTGTATTCGTATACATAGATATCAGAATCGAGCATATCTTTAAAGTATTATTTAGAGTAATAACGACAATATTATTTTTATATTATTTAAAAATTACAATCTTTTATTACAATGTAATGCTTTATGCACACAATGATTTTCAACTTTTTTGCATTCATTGTAGTCATATGTAATTTTGTAGCTAATTATTTCGTTATAATGAAAATGACGTATAAATGAAAATATATTGTAGCGAAATGGAAAAATAAAGATAGGTATAATAAACAAGAAACTGAGATCGATGTAGCCTAGCCACAGTAATTATGACAAATAAATATTTATAAAAATTTTTATTTGTATGTGGTTAAGCGCGAAAAAGATTCTCGGCAAAAATACAATATTATGCCATAACCCAAAAATTTACTTCAAGAAATGTTCCTTTTATTAATGAAAACAATATCGACCACTTCCATATTTTGATCATTTTATTTTCGTAAATGAGGTTCACTTACATTGCATTGAACTATATCCAACGTCAACAAAGGAAAGCGTCTTTTGCCACAAAGTGACTCGTGACAAATATTGCAAAAACCTATTATTATGGGATGGAAATGAAAGGAATTCTCCCGAAGAAAGCCTGTCTACCCTGGGCGAAGTTTGACCTCTGACACATTCCCCGTGGCCTACTAAAAGTTTTTCCACCCCGCGAAAATTTGCGCGTAGCCCCGGGCGCGGCGGGCTCGTGCGGTTTCTGCTTCGGAAAAACTTTCGGCGATGACTTGCTCCGATCGATTGAACACATGGGAGAGGGGGAGGACAGGCGTTAGACGTGGATGAAAAACGATACATACATATAAGATGGTGCGAAGGAAGCTTTGCGGCGGATTTCTTTTTTGTTTTTGACGGAGTCTTGCTTGCGAGCACGAACAACCGTATCCCTTTCCCCCCCCTTTCGATTAATAGCACTTTTAAAGATTGTACGTATATTTCGACAAATTTATCGGCACTCAACAGTCACGCTTAATTTAATTTTTTTCATCCCCGTTTATGCAGCAATAAAGTCGGGAAGATCACCGAGTCGATGATTGCGTGCAACTCGTGCATAAAGTGAAAATTTTTTCAAATTTTCTTTGCAGCGATGAAATGTCTTGTATTATAGCACTATCTGTAAGTAAAAGATTTTAGGTCATTGCAAGTGATATAAAAATTTAAACAGTCGATCTTTAAATTGTAACGCTAATCTAAAACAAAACCACTCGTTTTGAAGATTTATTCGTCAAATAAAAAGTGTCATTAATATAAGACTTGGCATCGTAGTAAGAAAATGTATGCTTATAAAATGCGCACTTTGAATTTATTTGGAAAGAACTGCCCGAATTCATCACTGCATTAGAATCTCAAAGGGTTTAGAAATGTCAAAAGATGTTTTCCGAAATCCCTACGTATTAGTAAAGTTTTAAAAGTGTTTATATGTAGTTTTCTGGTATATAAAACAACTATTTCAACTGTATTTTTAATCAGTGCATAATAAATTTTGAATTTTCTGATTACAGACTCAAGTTACATTTTGCAGTTTTCATATGACAAAAAAGTCTACACGACTTCAAAGTCGTATATAATGCTATACGACTTGAAAGTCGCTATATATCTTTAAGATATGGACATTGTATCTGATATATTTCCAGTTATTGAACAATTTCAATTTTCCTTACCGTTTTTTGTTACAATAATTAAGCCATACTATGATAATTCTAAAATTATATATTTATATTCTTGTATTTTCTTATTATATTATTTCTTATACCTCAATATTTATTATTTTATTTCCTTTCGTATATATATATATATATATATATATATATATATATATATATATATATATACGAGAAGTATTATATAGTAAATATTATATAGAAGAATATATACTAGAAATAATATAATAAAAAAATACAATAATATAAATATATAATTTTAGAATTACCATAGTATGGCTTAATTATTGTAACAAAAAACGATAAGGAAAATTCAAATTGCTCAATAACTGAAAACATATCAGATACAATATCCATATTTTAAAGTTATATAGCGATTTTTGTGATATATATATATATATATATATATATATATATATATATATATATATATCACAACCCTTGCTCTCGTATAAAGAACACGTTTATTTTTAGCAGAAAGTAAGCTATACTATAGTGCCTTGTATATACGCAGTAATTATTAATTATCTTTCGTTTTAAATTTTTTGCATGGAATCTTAATTTAAATATATATATATATATATATATATATATATATATATATGTAATTTTAATTTTAAATGATATTATCTGTTAATTAAATTCAACTCGTTGCAATCAGTCACAAAAGAGGTGATAAGAAGATAGGTATCAATTTAGTCTAGAAATTGCGTGTGATTTTGTACTATTGAGAATTTTGTTGAAATGGTATTAAAAAGTAGAGAGTAAATTGATAAAAACTTT
Source organism: Sycobia sp. Sy_11 (assembly GCA_018907035.1). Classification (NCBI taxonomy): domain Eukaryota; kingdom Metazoa; phylum Arthropoda; class Insecta; order Hymenoptera; family Epichrysomallidae; genus Sycobia; species Sycobia sp. Sy_11. The sequence goes on along the minus strand of JACCIC010000006.1, from coordinate 2,124,400 downwards.
AGTATTATGTTTGTAGTCAATCAGGAATTAGAGACTTAAGAAAGATTATTTGAGTATATTCAACAAAAGTTGCGAAATTAAATTTTGAATATTCTACTTTCAAAGCACGAAGCAAGAAACTAGATGATATTTCTTTGCGATATTCAAGAAATGTTTCTTCATATGCTTATATACCAATTCCAACTTGGAATGTCATATTAGAGTAGGCTGAACCTTCCATTTTACAAATTATCTTTTCTCTGCCTGTTCTTGATTTTATGAATGGCACTTTTTATACTTATATAAAATAAACAGGATAATAGATAGAACTGCAGGCGTTAAAAGAGATCTGAACTTACAATTAATACTCCAACTTGTAAAGTAATTATTTTCAAGTATTCTAGGAGTATAGTACTCAACTTCTCGCCCTGTGTGCATAAAAGATAAGATTGCAAATTTTCTTTATCTTTTTTGGTATTATCAGTTGCTGCTAGAGTCAAAAAAACTTTTTAAGGGTTTCTTAAAAAAAAAACTTAAATTCATATCAATATATGCTAACATCTTCATTTAAAAGAAAATATTAAAAAAACTAATTAATTCAATAGTATGCTATTCGTGTCCATTCAAAATTGATAAGTAATTTTTTCTCTTTTTTTCCAACAGTTCAATTATATATAGAATTTATTTTTTATAGAAACTTTTACATTACATATATTAAATTTTTTTATTACATATATTAAAAAGTGAACTTAATAATATATAGATAGATGAACACTTTAGGTTTATAATTTATAAACACATTTACAAATAGCGTATGACTTTGAGAAAACTACACATAGGGTAATCCATAAATTAGCGAGAAAGAACAGATAAATATGAAACTGGTATAAAAGCCTCTCTCATCACCTTCTTGAATGAGTAATAAATTGATAAATAGTGAAAGAATAAGTAATGTGCATTTGTTTTTTAATTTCATGAAAGTTTCTACTATCCGTTTTTAAAAACTAAACCTCATTCTTCAACATGTGACGAAAATATATGTTAGTCACAAATAGTACTAAAAAATACCAAAACAATAAATTTTGATAATTCTATTTTATCATTTTACATATCGTTTAACTATTTAATTAACTATTGTTATTACAGTAAAAAAGTAGTTATCCGTATTTAATCGCATTAATTGATCGTTCTTTTAAATAATTTTTTTTAATATGAAATTAAAATTATGAAACTAAATTTATATTATATATATATATATATATATATATATATATATATATATATATATATCAGTAGTATATTTTATATTATGAGGTCTTACGTTCGCTATTATAATTATAATTCTTGTTTAAAAATTTATCACAGCGAACTATTCGTACGACTTTTATGTAATAGTTTTAAATATATTTATTTAAATTTTGACCTCATATTATGGATTTTGTTTTATAATTTTTTCAACTTTCTTCTTATCGGAGTTAATATTCGGCTGTTTAATTATTTAATATGTCTTGAAAAGGGAACTTTATGGGAAGTCGAAAGGTCGACGAAATAAATAGAAATTAAAAACAATAATTCGTTATGATCATTCTTATCTTCATAGAAATAAATTATTGGATATACTATAATATAAAATAATAAATATATAAAACTATTTTTCAATAGGACGGCCTGTATAGACACTAATTTTATAAAGTAGTAATATTATCTTTTGAGTAAGTTTTATCACCTATAATAGACTTTGCAGTGTTCTACTTCGGAAAATGAAGTTAACTGACTAGTATTCTGATACGCTGCAAAATTTTTACGTTTTTTCTTTTCTACAAGTACATATATTTTTTAAATACCATATAGAATTCAGAAAGAAATGTATTCTAAGCTATTTAGATCATGATTGATTTGTTTGCTAAACTTAGAGAAATTTTTGTTGCTTACTTCATTGAAATTGTCTAAATTATAACTTTCTCTATGTTGTTTAAATCTTACAAGCTAATATACATTGTTAATCCTCTGTTTTTGGTCAATTCAATTGCCAGGCATTTCCAGTATATAAATAAATTCCTGGAAATTCCTTGCTTCTAGGTATAAGTTCACGTTTTGATTTTTCAGGTGTTTCGTTTATTCTTGTTCTTCTTCTTCACTTCACTATTGTCCAGTCCTCTTTTTGCGGCTGTCTATAGATGCTGTATTTATTATCTTCGGCTAATCGACTTTTTAACTGTTTATTTATCCATATATTGTAAACAAAAATAATAATAGTTGCACTTGTCGTCGATACATTGAAAGTTACATAATTTACAAATTGAGAAACAATAACATTTTGATTTAAATAGATGAATATTATAGTTTCGTGAAGATAGTTCTCTGTAGTTATTTTGACATTGATAACAAAAGATTATGTACTTAATACATAATACATGTTTTAGAGTTTACCTTATATTAATTATTGCTACATGAATAATTAAGAATGTAGAAAGTATTAAATAAAAATAAAATATCGTGTTTCTAAATTGTATGCATTTTTAGATAAAAAATGCACTTATTCTTTAAATAATATAAAAAGTGCATAAGCAAATAAAAAATGATTGGATCTGAGACCGCGTTGTGATCTATAAAAGAAGTCTGTAAAATTTTATAGCTGTATGCTTATCCTTCTTTCAGTACTATTGTTCACCGGTTTGAAAAATGCAGTATCGGGAAAAGTGCCTTTGAAGCTCAAGGCTACTTATGAGAAGGTAATTCCAAGGGGTTTTACAAGCTCAGAAACTCCGTTAGTTTCAATTAGATGAACTTACAGTTCTTCAAATCATGATAGTTAAATATTCGACCCGTAGCAAATTACCAAGTTGAATAATGGAGTTTTTCAAAGTTACTGACTGTATTCATCCTTTAAAGTCGTAAAGTAAAAAACATTGTTCGCATGCACGTACAGAAGATTTACGTTTCTTTTCTTGAAATAAAAATATAAATCCATTTTACTTTGATATATAACATCGATCGTTATTTTTTACCTAAGTAAATCGAACAGGGTGAATTTGAATTTCTTCCACGCTTTTTAAACAGCGCTCGACTCCGGCTTTCCTTCTATTCTACACTCATGCTGTCCATGTATATAATATAGAAAACACGAATAAAATCAGAGAAAAAAGAGAAAAGACCGGAAAGAAAATCAGAGCCTCTGTTAAAGGTTGATGGGTACCCTTATCTGCAATACTTGATGTTTCCTCTATAGATAAATACGACCAACTCTGCGGTTGTAGACTCTTCGATGCTCCTTGAATTTTATAGACTTTTTCGCATTATAGTCAGTTCAGGAAATAAATTTAATGATTCAATTTGATTGCTCGGCAAGAGATAAGAATAAATTATAGTGATACTTCACAAGACGAAATTGTAATGCTTATCAAAGTCTACATCATCATACTAATAATTGTATAATAAATATAATAATCGTAATACTTATTATACTCTAAATCAGGATTCCATAACGTAATTAAAAACAATTTTTTATTGCAATATAAATGTAATATAACATGGCCTTGTATCTTTAGTGTTTTCATAAACTTATAAATTTCTTCAATTATATTATGCAAATCACAAACGCTTAAAGACAACTGATGTTCCTGATATTATGCGCGTTGGCAATATCAATGATACAGTTATTTTTAGCCTGCATGTCAAAAGTTCAAAGGTTACATTTCTAATATTACAGATTACATTCCTAAAATTAACAATTTTTACTCTATAATAAACTAAAACTGTTATTATACACTGAAATACTTTTAAACTTAAAAGGTGAAGAAACATTTTAATAAACAACTGTAAAACATTAATTATCTATGCATGAGAATGATTATTAAAAAATTGAGGCCATTACTGATTAATTAATAAAATTTTTTACAATCGATAATTAATATTTTACGAATACAACTCTTCGTCCTATTGAAGAATAACCATCTTTTATATTTTAAGAATATTTATAAAGCTTTATTTATACTTCTTCATTAATAGAATCTGGCTAATTCAAATACTATTGAAATATACCAAAAAACTATTATTTTCTAAAGTATAAAAAATTATTTTAAGTGCAGCGAGATCGAAAACTTCTCCATCGAATTACTTTTACTTATTTACAAAACTTCTTTTTTCTAATAATGACGTGCTATATTTTTTCAAAATTTAATTTGGTTAGAAGCCGTTTATAACATAAGAACACATAGCATGTATCGTACATATAACACGATCAAAGCTTAAAAATGGTGAGCCGGCGCATAAAAGATGAACAAAGATAGGAACAAGATTAAGGAGAGCCTAGGCAAAGAAACAAAACAGACGCGAAAAATAGAAATATCATCTAATGTAATATGGGCCAAAATGGAATGATAAGTAAGTAACGTGTGAACTTTACATGTACCTAAAACTGTTACAAAGTAATGATTGCTATTCTTATTCCTTTAATATATAAAAACCTCTTGACATTGGCAGATGAATTAAGAAAAATTCCTTAAACTCTTTTTACTAACGTTACCTGCATTATATAAAAACTACTCTCTAAACGTATGCATTGATAAATACTATAAGAATATTATTCTTACATGGAGCTTTTCTATCGCAAAATAAATATTTATTACATTTATTTATTTAAATATTAAAATTCACAGTAAAACAAACTGAGCAGATTGCAGTTCAGTAACATAGATTGATAATTAAATGAATCACTAGATATCGTATGGATAAATTAAACTTTTTGAGGAAAGATAGTATGGATTCTCTTAGGAAATAAAAATATTCCAGATAAAAATAATATAAAAAAATATTTTAGTACGTTCAAATGCGAGGAGTAATATGAATTTTCATCTTTTATGCTTCACTGGAAAAATATGGATACTGATATACAATATTGCACTCAGAAATTTATGAAAATTTTATTACGATATATTTATTCCATGAGATTTAATTGAATATAAAAGTTACTAGAATACAAATTGAAAATAAAGAAAACAGTAATTTTTTCAATAATTATCATTATGTGCTTTTTTGATAAATTTATTCTAACGATACCTTACAAAGTTTTAACAATATCCTATTTAAATTACATATATATTTAAATTATATTTATTTATATGAAATTATTCAAAGAAAAAATAAAGGCATCTAATCTAATTTAAAAATCGACTCAAAATGGTACAACTTTAGCACAAAGAAAAAACTAAAATCACAACAATGAAAGTACCTAGAATTTTAGCAAACGACATTATGAAAGATTTAAAATCAGCAGAGATTCTATTTAAAGATAACATCCTAATTTGTCCATCGACCTTTATAATATAGGTAATTTGTTAATTGAAAATCGTGGAAAAAATTATTACAATCGGTATGAACTAGCTAAATTAACTCTAGATTTAAACAATGTATATTTAAATTTTTTATAGATTTATTTATTAATTTTAAAGTTTTTACAATTGTACATTGAATTAGAAGCGTTCAATAAATATAACTTTACTGTGAATAAACATAATTGAACTGATAAAAAGTACTTGGACGAAGAAATCTCTCACAAAAGTAAAAATCTACCCTGATCATGCAACATGGAATGTGAAATAGTAAAGAGATAACGAGTAGCTGCTTATAAAAAGTTGAATTATAGTAATGAACTAGAAGTCTGATTGCGTATCGACAACTCTGGCTCTTGCCAAGAAAATTTTGGAAAAAACAAAATCATTTTCAACCACTTGGGAACTCAATAAATCCTAAATCGTACGTATCGTGCATATAAAGTAAATGTAACAGTACATGCACAGACTGTAATATGTCATAATTTAAACCACATATAAATTATCTACATATTGTTTTGTAATATATATGTTGACATATATCTTATAATATAAGATATTGTATGTAAGTATTTGTATGTATGATCATATGTAATGTATATTACATACTCGAATATACAATCGGGACAACTTTCAATTATGATAGATAACTGCTTAATTTGAGAGACAAAATAAACTTACTAGGTATCATATAAAATCATAAATTATCCTTTAATTATCATATAAATTAAGTCCAAAGATCATAAAATTTTTACGTGCAACGTGGTGGAGCGCCCACCCTGAAACATTCACAAGTCCATTAAAAGGTCGCGTAAAATCAATTATCGATTACGGAATCTATATTTATTATCCAAACAATAAAAAATTTCTGACAAAATAGAAAACATTCAGCTTTCTATAATAAGAAGTGCCTTGGGATATCGAATAAAAGCAGACCTATAAAAATGTCATGATAACAAGTCGAAACTACCAGCAGCGTCCGATCGAGTTAAATTTTTATGCAAATATTTTTTATCTAAAAAATTCACTGATCAAAAGTCTCTTAAGCGTCTTACTATAATAAACTATCAAAACCAAAGGATATATTGGAGGTTTATAAAACTTTACTTCAGGCTTCAATAATAGTTCCATAAAGAAAATAAAATTGTTTCTTATTGGGTGCAAAAACAGTTTAATTATCGTCTAACTAGGAACGCTCAAAATATATCTATAACGAATTAACATTATGAGTTATTATTTTAATTTGAAAATAAGTAAATAATATTATCAATAATAAATCAATCAACAAAAATTAAAATATAATAACAATTATTGAAACAAATAATTAATATGATGCATGTAAATAAAAAAAATTAATCTGTCTGTGCATCGCATTGTGAACACATTAGCATATGTATACATAACTTGCTGGTTTTTACAATACTAACATGCATTATTTAAAATTATTTTGCTTCAAGTATTCTATATAGAAATGCACTCATCAATCCCAGTCATCTTGTTTTGGTATTGAATACAGAAGCTATGAAATTGTCGATTCATTATACGATATGCTATGTTCTGCTTCTATTCTTATACTGTTTACAACTTTAAGATTAATTAAACTGCAGCATCTTCCAAATTTATATCTGTTGCAAGAATATCATCGAATCATGGATAGACTTTTATAATCTAATAAAGAAATATATCGACACACTAACCCAGTACATACGTGAAATTGAATAAATGTAAAATGATACTATACGCGAAATACAATTTGCCTCTTACACGGTTCTAGTCAAAGCTTAAGATGGATCGAGCAAGAAAATTACACTCGCTGAAAGCCAGAGAAAGAAATGGGAAAGGAGAGATGTAGAGGAGGTGGAAAATAAGATAGAAAGATACAGGATAGTGGAGGGGAGAACGAAGAGAGAGACAGTCGACTGCGGTAGCAGCCTCTTCCAATGCCATTACGAGTGCACGCATAAAAGCCGAGTGACGTGGGAAGGGGGAATCGATGGTGCGGCAACTATGTCGATTTCGCGGAATGCATTGCGCGATGAAGGGATGCGCGGTGATGGCCTTTGAGGAAACGCAAATCGTCTCGACAGCCGCGCCTGACCGGGAATACCTTTTGATCATCTTTTAGCGCAGAATATCAGTATAATGTCGCCCGTTAACCCTGCTGATTTATTTTAACAATCTCTGCATCGGTCGGAAATGCTTTGTACACACACACACACACACACACACACACACACACACACACACGCGTACATATAATATATATGTTTACGGAAACACTTATGTAGTGTTTTGCCCATATTTCTTTACGCAAATATATTACATAATTTCTGAAAAAATATAGATAACTCGTGTGGAATTGAACGTAGACGAATTTCGTCATTTTCAGAATTGTAGAATTACGAAGATTAATGTTTAAATATTAATTTATTTTTACATAGTAAATCATATTTTTAATAAATACGCAATACGATGCACATAAAGTAATATTTATAATATATAATAAATATTTTAATAGAATTAACAAAACTTTTTTATTTTCCGATACAGCTATATAGTAAAGTTTAGTATTAAGTAGAAATTCGCTCTACTAGTCATAGGTACGACGCAAAGTGATATGATTTCCAAAGCTTACTCAGGATATCAGACTGTGGCGTCACGCAGCCGCAACCGTGCTTATTTACATTCGCTATTTTTTCCCTTGACTTTTCCTATTTCCATTTCTCCTTCTACATTTATCAGGTGGAACTTCTATGGAATCTTTTACATGCTTCTACTCTATGCATAAATTTATCTATACTTGAATCCAACACAAAGCGTACTTTTCCATTTATACGAAAGAAATCAGAATAGAAAATAAACCGTTTTCTCAAAACATATTTTTTTTGAAATTTAAGTAACATTAAATTCTGACGTTTTAAAGATATTTAAATGCAATGTTTATGTCTTAAAAGCATTTTGAAAATTTTTAATTATAAAGAGCTGTCAATGTGTCCTTTTTATAATGATATATGATTATATGTTATACTGTAAAATATATTTAAAAAGTGGAAATAATTCAGTAAATAATAATATATTTTAAAAATACAAAATAATGAGTGAAAGAACTCTATCGCTGGTGTCTTGTTCTATTACTTAATGAATTGGATAATCTTGATTACAAAAGTATAAAAGCTTGTTAAAAAAATTAAGATTTTTATTTATAGAAAGAGAAAACAGATCACAAAAGTTGAAAAGAAATCTCTTAAAAGAAGGGAAAGAAGAAAAAGAGAGTGAAGATAAATTTAATTCTAGCAAGGCACACCACCCACTGTCTATTGGAAAATCTGGGCAAGTTGAACGAAATTCTAAAGCTTTATAATTCTTAATACAGATCAATCAGAAAATATAAGATAAAAATATTAATTGAAAAATAAACAGCAGACAGATACATATTGCACAGATAAAATTCTTCTAGGAAAAAACTATAATTTTTAATACCATTTAACTCGATTTCATTTGCCTAAATCTATTAAAAAATGAAATACACCTACTTAAGTTGAAAAGTAATATGCCAAGCAAGAAAATTTTTTCAGTAAGACAGGAAGAACTTAAATTAGAATTAGGACTAAGGGTGGGTGTTTGCTACAGTAAATTTAGATTACAGTTGTTGATTTTTTATTAGATTTAGAATATAAGGTATATATTCTAAATCTTATAAAAGTTAAGAATAGCCAAGTTATATACGTAAATCTAAGTAGTATTATTCCATCTAAAGATGTAATTCTAGAAAAAAATATTAAATTTTGAACATAAGTATGTTTACACAACCCTAATAGCTGGAACACATTTTTATTGTCACAAAAGTACAACTATAGCTCTATCTAATATTATATCTAGATAAAAATAGAAGCAAAAGCAGACTTAAATTGATTAATTTAGAAAAATTTTAATAAAATAAATTTTAAAAAATTCTGTACATTCGAAATTTGGGACTTGATTGCAGAAATGTAAAATTTAAAAAATTTAAAACCATTTTCATGAATTTTATTCTTTAGATGTATATAAACAACTAATTGATTTACTAGAATTCTGATATATATATATATATATATATATATATATATATATATATATATATAAAACGTAATATACGTGGTTCAGAAGTTTATTCAAATGAACATGCGAAAAGCAAATGAAAAGACCAAGGCAAGTGGAAGAGTTTAATGAATATTTATATATGATAAGTGTTACTTAAGGAGTATTGAAAGCTTTACACGAATTCATCACTCTGATGTTTAAAAAATGATGTAGAATATTGACAATAATGCTTTAAGAAGATATTATAGATGAAATTGAAAAAAGAAAGACAAAGAGCAAAATGAAAATTTATATACTGAGACGTCGACAGAGAGAGAGAGAGAGAGAGAGAGAGAGAGAGAGAGAGAGAGAGAGAGAGAGAGAGAGAGAGTTGAACCAGAAGGACCGGTATAAATGAAAATTTTATCTAATGCTTGACGTATAATTATCAAGAAACGTATTTTGAATTTGATTTTGCCAGGGGCTAAAAAGGTTTTTGTATATTTAGAGAAGAGAACGACAAGTTTTTATAGCCTATGGAAACCGCCCGGGAAGGAAGTTTTCTTTTTCAACGAGTTGTCCTACGCATTTTTACGATCTTTTATTGTGCGTATTTTACTGCATTTACGTGCAAGTACTGCTATGTTTAATTAAAGTTTTTCTAACGGATATATATTTTTTCTCCAATATAGAGCACCACTCTACATTCCGAATAAACTTTATCACTTTAACATTGTTTTCTTTTTTTAACAATCACGGCAAGAAGTCGTTGAGGTTTATGAAAATCCTTAAAAAATATACACGCACATTCAAAAGAATAAGTAGTTATAAAAAAATTTAAGAGCAATAAAATTTTAGTAAAAGTTTTATTGAATTTTTAATCCTCCTATATACATAAAGTAGAATTTTATTTGTGAGTTCATAAAATTTATAATTTTAGACGTAGTCTGAAAATAATGCTGTCGAGGTATTTAAAATTATGAATTAAGAAACTTTATAGTCAGTTGCGGTAAAGTGTTGTATTATATTGTAAGTTGTTCTTTCTTTGGATTATTGGAAGATAATTAAAATGTACAATAGATATGATTGGTCTCAACTTCCGAATTTTGCACTTGGTATTGGCCAAAATTCTAATCAAACAGAGTACCAAGTGAAAACTGCGCGGTGTTTCGTTTCACATCGCAATTGAAATTTCCAATGAGCTCTCCAATCAGACCGATTGATAACCGCAAGGCCAAAGGCCGAGAGATGGGTTAGCGCAATTTCGAAAAGCCATCAGCCGAGTCATTCGAACTTCCGGTGTTCCGTGGGAGCCCGAGCATTGGCCCCGGAAGAACAGAGCTCAATTAAGCCCGAGATGAAATTAGGTTCTCCCCGCATCTCTGGTCGAGCGAGCCGCCGCCCCGGGGGAGTGGAGGAGCTAGAGGAGGAGAGGGGAGACGCGAGAAAACGTGCCTGCGTACTATAGCCGACGCGAAGACCGAGGCGGGGCGCGCGAACTTCGCCGTTCCAGCGAAAGTTTCTCCGCGGGCTGCAGCCGTGGACCGTTTTTCTACGAGGCTGCAGCCGAGTAGCTTTCGGCCCTGCGTAAATACCTTAAATTCGATTTGTTTTGGTGCGCGGAAGGCCTTCCTCGGTCGCTCTTGCATTTCCCGAGCGCTTGTTTTACGAAGCGCCGGAGATTTGTACTGAGCTCGGGGACGGAGAAAATAAGCCGAAGAAATACCCACTCCGAAAAGGAATCGTTTTAGTCCCGTGGAAGTTTTGGTCGAAAGTAATTCCTGGACGCCATCTAATGGCCAGGCTATTCACAGCCAATAGATATCTATAGATCTGGTATATAGCGGTAAACTAATATAACTATTGCTAAAAAATTAGGATGATAACAAATGTAATTTTTTTAATGATTTATAAATTTTCGTTAACGTTCCGTTTCTTTTCAACGACATAAAAATAAATAAATCTGAAATGTCTGACCTTTGTGATTAACTTCCAAACAATCCAGTCCTTCCAAATAATAGCTTATTTACGTAGTTTAAAAAAGATTTAAATTAGAATTAAAAATATTTTATTAAATAAAATTTTGAATTGATATGGGTTAAATAAATACGTAAAGTCTTTTAAACATATCTGAATATAAAATCATTACTTATTTTTTATAAAATATTGTTTGCATCCATTCAATAAATACAAATAATTTAAGAGGAGGAGTTTGTATCTGGAAAACTTGATAAATTTAACTATAAAATCTTTTAAACTCATTTAAATATGTAACCTTACAATATACACTGGCCGATCATATCCGAACATTACTACTTAGTCGAATGTAAGTTACAGTTGATAGAGCACCTTCAATTTATATGATTTTTTAGATTTTTGTTAGGGTAGATTTTTTACCCTGATAACAAATTTCAACGGATTAGAACAATTAATGGTAAATATTGGAATAACAACGATGGGAAACATCCCTCACCCCTTATGCCAAAGTGGGCAATACAATTATGACGGGACTTGGGGTCCGTTCCTCACCACGCAAGAACCTCTGTGTGTCAGTTCAAGACAGTTGGTTAGCCTATCAACACAATACTTTGTCTCTCTTACTTATTTGAAAGACTCTATTGTTCTTATTGTAATTAAAGACATAATTAAATGTTATCTACAGACTTTCAATGATTTATAATTCCGGTTCAGAATTTTCTATAGTAAATATTAGCAAACTTGAAATTGTAGTAAGTGATAGTAATCGTGAATTTTATTATATAGAATTTTTTTTCATGTGATATCCAAGTAGATATTTACAAACGAATAGTGACAATCATAATTTTCTTTGACACTTATTGTGATTAAAGTCAATTCCTGTTTAATATTCACAAAAATATGAGATTACTCGATGGAGTATTATATTAATAAGAAATACGTATATTATTATAATCTGAAAATAGATGTGTAGAACTAAATAGAAGGAAAAACGTAAGAACGCAATGATCTTAATGAATTCGACGATATCAAAATACTATCGTTGATAAGCTTTGTCTAAACAGTCAAAGCGGTGAATATGTTCCAATCGCAAATATGTTCGATTAAGCTTCGGCGAGCCACAATTTACAATTTAATGTTGCATCTATAGATGTTTTCAGAGTTAATACGGCTGAGGCTCGCATACCGTCATTGCCGCTGTGTACGCGTTCTTGTTTAATAATTCCATAAGCAACGACAGAATTCCATTAGGTCAAAATTAAATAATGCCTCTCGTGTGCGATTGATTCGTACTTAAATATACGCACCGATGTTTATTCAGTTGTGATAGCACAAGGACGAATATTTAAATGTATTTGCGAACCAATCGTACGTTATAAAGCAAAGGAAAGCTATGAGTTTCTATAATTTAAAAATGGAATTCTTATTTATCTTTCAAAACTTTATTTATATTGTATTTTATCAATGTAAATCAACATGTGTAATTTAAAATAATAATAAGAAGCGAAGAAAATCTACCTAAACTTACTTAAAAGTAATGGTAATGCAAAAATTAAAAAAAAAATTAATTGAAATCAAAATACTTAAAAAATAATAAAAATTCTCATAAAAATACGTAGTAACCGGATCAATATCTAATTGTGTCTCATTCGAATTACAGTCGGGTTGACATTACGATGTTCCGGTAACCGACATTTCATTAACCACATCTCTTCAAAACACAAATAAACAAAATTTTATGCGATTTCGAGCGTATGTTTTTATAAAAGTGGCACGTACTTTTAGCAGTGGTCGCCATCGTATACGCTGCTTCCACATCCCTGCTCAGGAATACCGGGAGGCCGAGCTTTCCCGTATAAAATCAGTTAATTAGAGCTCGTCCGCATGACGGGACAGAAAAATAATTATCCGACGTTCCTTTTTGATTAAAAGCCTTGCTCGCCTCTCGCGGCATCCATTTTCTCGACTCTTTCTCTCTTTGCGAGGACATGCAGTATGTGGAGGAAAAAGGGACAAGCTCACGGAATGACACCAAACTGGGAGTTCCACCAAATTAATTCGAGCAACTTCTTTTTCTTTTTTGCCTGGTCCTACGTAACATTTTTCACTCTTTATTTCATCCACGCATTCGGAGCCAGAATATCTGATTCTGGAGATTTACAGGTAACCCTTCTTATGCAATTATCGATTTTTTTTCGTAAAATTTACAGATTTTTATGTACAAAAGTAGGCTGAGGTCAGAAGCTATCAAAGGCAGTGGAAGTTACAAATTTCATATTTTTAGTAATAACAATTTTTATCTTATACTTTTATTATAGTTTAGAAATTTGATATAAAAATAATCCTTTCCGCACAGAAAGTTGGTTAAAATTAACGTATTCAAAATTGCATACATTATACAAAAACATTTTTTGGATCTGCCACTTGCTAGAGTTAAAGTACTTTTTTAACAAAATCTATAGTTTTGTTAATAGTAATAAAACATTTAAGACCGAGTGTAAGTCTGGTTCCATGAAGTTTTCCCGTAATTTGAGTTGTGCTTAAACCACCTTTATACATATTACTTACATTGAAAAATCTTTGTCGGATTCGTGAATATTGTTTCTGCTCTTTATTGATTTTAGTATTTATAGGCTTTTTTGATAGATGACTGAAGATAAAATAGTGGTTTCTGTGAAATCGCTCAATGTTCATTTTTTACAACATTATAGCTGCATTGTCAAAATCGCTAAAATTATATTTAAAATGATTAAAAATTGTTGCTCTACGTCTACACAACTGCGATTTCTTATATTGATCTGATACTTTGAGTATGCTCAAGATTAAATTTGGTCACCCATTATAGATTACGCAATTTTGCTGATTCTCAATTTCTTAACCGAATTTAGATGATGTCGTCATTTGCGCCAACTCATATGGCAAGGACCTTAAATCGAATAATATCAAACATCCTTCAACATCATCGATTAATCAATGCTCAATATCTACTTGGCTATTCATAGGTTCGGCCGATAAACCAGTACCTAGTCAGCTTAATCAATATCTTAAAAACTGCTGTTGAAATTTTAGAATTAATAAAATTTATTATGAAAGCCATTTCCTTTGATGTTAGGTATCTCATATAACAAGATCATAACTTGCTATAAAATTTGCTCAAATGGTTGAAAAAAGACCTTCAGTATAATCAACATTATACTTAGATTATGCAAAAATATAAAAAATTAGTGCATCTATTAACATATATCTGCTATGCCAAGGAATTTTCAAATAAAACATAAACATTTCTCTCTTTCATTTCTTTTGTATTTCAAGAATTAAAGAAAACTCAAGTTAAATAAATATAAGCGAGAAATTAAAAATAAAGAGATATTAAAGACTATCACCAAAATTTTGGATAAACATGAATATTAAATAGAAATAACATTACTCCCTAAAATTCATAAAGGAAATTGCGAGCAATATCTTTTGCAAGCGTAGTGATAAACTCATAAATATTTAATATTGCTACATTGAAAAAACAGTTTTCTCAAAAGCATATCATCACCATAAAATCTTCGCGTCTCCTTCATAGTTCTTGCAGTCAGTCACGAGTATATATACAACAACGATTTGAATACAACGAATACGTATATAAAAATAGAAACAGGAGTCCAAAAATTCATTACATTATCGCCGTATCATCAAAGTTGATTCCGAACCGCGGCTACATTGAATGGAAGCATCGCCAAGTCTTCCGCCCCTATACGCCCACCCATTCAACGGACGAAGAGAAAAAAGCCGGGGTGGAAAGCGATAAGGTGACGACGAGTGAGCTCGCGGGACTTCATTTGCATGCACTCCTCTGCTTATCGGGAATCGCATCGAGTTCTCTTTTCCGTACCCCGCGCAAGCCGCCTTTAATGGCCTTTCAATGGTTGTGAGGGGCTGTGGGCTCGAGCCGTTACTACATGTAAAGGATAGAAAACTTCCACGAGTGTACTCGACGCGGAAGTACTAGGCAGTACATTTTTAAGTGCTTTTAATCTTTTTCTTTTATTTTATTCTTTAATAGCGTTACTTTCTCCTCTATTAGATAGCTAGGACAAAGCGTCTTTTTTATTCTTGAAAAATTGTCTACTAAAGCAATACTGGAAAAGGACACAAGTTTCTCTTTCAGATATCAGAGTTCAAATACCGGATTGTATTATCTATAATAATCTAATCTAAGTAAAAAAACTGATGAAGGAACTAGCTGAATAAAAATGAATAAAATAATTTTTTTCCAGCCTCCATAATGTATTTTCGTTTTTTAAAATAATATTTACTATTTTAAACCCGTTTTGAAAGTTAAAGTTAGTGTATGAAAAAACTGTTATGAAAAAAGTGTATTGGAAAGCTTCTTTAAAAGCTACTTCTCCCCCCCCCCTGGAATATTACACTGGTTTTATTAAGAGTTGCGAAACAAAATCAAATTACTGAGATATAATTGCGCCTACGGAGGCTTCTGGACATTTAGGGTGACTGACATTTTAGTTATAAGAGTTTTCTATTACTCCGTAGAAGAAAATTTAATGCTCTAAGTAATGAAACGTTTGGAGCGATATTTGACTATCCTATGCGTCGAGGCTTTTTAATAAAAAATTATTTTTAAGCGTGTGTTCGTGCAATCGCAACGAGAGTTATGAATCGAAAAGTCAGTGACTAAATTTAGAGGAAATTTATCACTGACGCACAAAAGAGATCAATTTGCATTGACAAATCTCTCTTCGTGTCTTTTGAACGTCAATCTCGTAGTTGATAAGGCTCCGATCTACTAGTAGAGGATTAATAGAAAGTCGGATAATTGAATTTCTTCGATCGACACGGCTGTCGGGCACGTCCGTCAGTCAGCGACTCAACGAGCGATGGCTGGAGTTCGCGGAAGTTTTTGATTATACAGAGGAGGAGTCGTGACGAATTTCTTTAGAAGAAAGAGTGGCTCGTCCGGCGTCCACCTCCCTAAAATATTTCCTCGGTATTGTAGCCTTTCCTCGACAGTCCCACGCAAGCAGCCAAACTATGTTTGCCGGACAAATATAACGCTAAGTACCTTACTGGAATTAGCAAGCTGATTACTTGCCGGCGAATAATTAAAGTTCCAAGCGAGTCGCGCGACCTAAGCCAACATTTTGCGACCGGTTATTCAAATGGCCAATTCTAGTGGATTACATGTGGTTGGATAGCAAATTACGCAAAACTTTTGTACGATGCGAAAACGTACTGTTTTCAGATAGTTTACGTTATTAAAAAAAAGTATATAATGCATTTCCAACCAAAATTTTATAATATTACTTTAAAAAATCATACTCAATTATAAGAGTCTTATTAATTCCCTAATATAATATAACATATAAATTCCATATTGAAAATGATTTTCATAAAGAGTAATATTAATTTAATCAATAGATTAATAAATTAAGAATAATATTTATATATTTATCAAGAATGATAAAAATTACACCGACAAACTTGAGAAAGCTAATGTTATTTAAAAAATAAAAAAACAGAATAAATAAACTTAAACAGGTTTGTATATTAAAAACAGAAAATTTATGAAATTGGAAATATCGTTAGATATAAATATAAAGATTATTCGGTTGAAATTTTACGAAAGTCAATTCATTATTAAGCAAGATATCATTTGTTTGAAAATCACCGACTTTTATCCCGACCATTTCACGTAGTTCATACATGAAGTATCTAAGTTTGAGTATTCGAACAGAAAAGTTAAGAACTTACACGGCCCTTGAGAATTAAAGATATCTCATTCAATCTAATATATTTAGCTTAAAAATTCAGAAAGCTAAGTGACAAGACTGAAAATGTAAAGATTGCAATAATTTTCCTTCCCTTAGAAATAAATACAGTTTACGAATGTTCGAGTACCCTTAATTTTTAGTAAATGATTTTCCACGTAAAAATTTTATTTTAAAAAGTATATATCGTTTTAACTACAATTATTTCAAATACCTTGCCTTTAAAACGTTAACAACTCATTTGTTATTCTCATAAAGTTTTTTGAAATAAATTTGCATAACTCATTCACTAAGGGAAATCAACTTCTACTCCAGGATATATTTTTAAAAGTAATGCAACATGGACATTCAAATTAATTTGCACATTTTGCAGAAAATAAATGAATCTTCAAATTATTGTTTTTTAATATTGGTTTGTTACTACTTACAGTCTGCATTATTGAGATATCTGAATATTTATTTCAGGCCTAAATTCCTGAATAAACTTATATGATGGATAGTTTGTACAACTCACCTAAAAAAAATATAAATTAGATTAAAAATAAATTAAATATGATTAAAATAATGCTAAATCTATATTATATATATATATATATATATATATAACCAAAATATAATTTAAAAATATAATTATTTACATATTTAATAGAACAAAGTTACGGATTATATAATAATATTTTTTTGAAATTGGCAGATACGAAGTTTTTAACTGAATTTGCGGCTATTTCTACATAGTCGTCACATTTTATCGTGTCTTTTCCGACTGGATTTAATTTGAATTTCTATTACATTCGATATCCCTTTTCCTAGTTGAAACCTGAGAACTAAACCCAACCTAAAGTTCACTCTGCGTTCGCCCAATATTATAGCTTTAAATTGACAGAAACAAATATTGTCAAGCCCAGTCGGCTAAATGATGATTAAAGGAAACCGCATTTTGGATTAATCGGTTTATAGGCTAGTGAATATACTTTTAATGTTCATAGAAATGAATAATCTTTTTATTATTAAATTGGCAACTATGGCATAATTAATTAATGTCTCTGTTTATTTAAAAAAATTGGTAGGATTAAACTTTTTGGATTAATTCATACACGAAAAAATATTAAAGCTAGTTTAATGGTATTAAAGAAGATTTATAGTGAATTCGATAGTGCACGAAATGAATCCTGACAGATATGGAGTTGATTGGTATATTTTACCAGAATATTGGGGGAAAAATCAAAACTTTTAAGTTATTTAACAAAATTTTAAATTCGATATTTTTTAGTGCATAGCCCCAAGTATGAGACTATTCTTAAATATATTAATAGGCACTTTAAATTCGAATTATGCAGAAAACAAGTACAGTCAGACAGTCGTGCTGAAACACTTTTTCCAAAATATTTAAAATGTGGATATAGAGCACTATATAGATCTTCGTATCCAAGTATTTTGATAAAAACATTTTATATGGGGGAAAGCTGCGCTCAAGCATTGATAAATAGGTCTACGAGCATGTAATTGGTGTTGTGCGATGGGCACTTATTAACATAACATTTATTGGTGTTTTTATCTGTATAATAATATTGTCTCGAGAAAACTCTCTTGATTAGTCTGATTGATTTGGTCAAATGAGATGCTCATATTATATTTGTTTGATCGGAATCTTTTAATTTCACTAGTCTCGCTTACATTGTCAAAATTGTACAATAAAAAATGCTTAATAATCGACAAACCTACAAGGCTTCAGAGGTCACTGCTCCAAGTACATATTCTGATAATCTAAAGCTGTGATTCTGCCAAACTGTCTGATCGATGACATACTTTAAAGAGAAATCGCCGTTTCATTTTTTTCTACTCTACAAATACATTTTTAAATGAATTATCTCAATGCGAGCACAATTAAAGCTCTTCATATAAATTATTTTCGAACATTATAAAAGTCTATGCTCGTACAAAAAATGAAATTATTCTAATTAATTTCGCCGTAATCAAGACATCTACGTATTCAATCGGATATTGATTAAACTCAATTTACAATATGATATTTATTGATTAAGAGTTAGAAATAATACTAAGAAGTATTCATAGTAAGTCAGTATTAAAAGTATATCACAGACAATTTATCGATAGGGTAAAACACAGAATAATATTTACAAGGAAAAATAAAACATAATACAGTAGAAATTTCTTTTAGTTAGCGTTAAGAAGTTAATGAGATTAAATATACGAATTCATTCACGAAGAATCCAATCATTTTGTCCAATCATCCCTTAAATACATTCATAAATACACATATACTTAAATCCTAATATATATAGAACGATACGAAGATAACTTAACATTTAAATGACTAGATTATTGAGGCCTACGATGGCTCGATCGTTAGAGCGAAGGACTAGTAACTTGGTGATCCGAGTTTAAATCCCGGTTGTCGGCCGATTGACACAAGCACCGTTGTAATTATTTACACGTGCTTTGTTTACAAGCACGTCGTAGATCTCCGTTGCTGATTAGCACCGGTATTAAGAAGCATAAATAGAACGACGTTAAATAACATAAAACAATGACTAGATTAATCAGTTCAAGGAATTTCTTCTTCACCGCTGTTTTAAACACAATGAGAGATGGACGATTACAAATCTCAATAGCCAGATGGATTCAAAAAGGCGTATCTTGGACTTCGAAGGAACGCTTTCCTGCCTCAGTGCGTATGAAGGAAGCTCCGAGTTCTTTTAGCACCTCTCTCAGAGAAACTCTACGAACCTTCCAACAGAACCCGATTGCTACATTTGGATGAGAACCAATAAAAAGTTGTACGGGTAAATGCAATTTTAAGATCTAGCGTAGGTCTTCTGCACGCTCCAGATATATCTGTATCGCAAAACTCAAATGTACTGGGTAAATAATTAGGCCTATTTGATTTCAATATTCGATACTAGTAAGAATTACGTGTTATAAGAATGCCACACTGATAAAGACGTGGCTTTAAAAGGTAAGTACGCAGGACTTATGTGTTCATATTTGATTCTGCCGGATACAAATCGAAGAGCTGCATTTGCAAAGCATGCAGAAGCATGCAGTAGCATCAAGAGAGAGTGAAAGAGAGAGAGAGAGAGAGAGAGAGAGAGAGAGAGAGAGAGAGAGAGAGAGAGAGAGAGAGTGGGAATGGGTCACGTAAAAGTATATCTCGCGCGGTAAGTTAGGTGCTGTAAAATTAATTAATGCCGTAGATATCCACCGGCGAAACCTCCGCACCCGGGGCCGAGCAGCAAATCCGCTCTCTGCGTGGCCGGGTTTCTCTCCCAAGAGGGCGCGAAAGTTTCTCGACCAGCTCCGCGCAGCAGTTCGCCGATTAACTTTGACGAGCCCGTCGCGACGTGGCGCGCGAGACGGTGTACGGTCGAAGTTTCAAAACCGTGAATAAGCGAGCGGCCGCGCCTTGCCGCTATGCGGACGGGCGGCGCATTATCGAGCGAGCGACGAAGCAGGGAGGCTTCTCGATAGGTCGTGGGAGGACGATGATGGCCCGAGATATGCGAATCGGTCCTCGTTCACTGGGTGGGCGGGGGGGGGGGGTAGGAAGAGGAGAAGTAAGAGGCGTCGGTCGATAGGATCGCGAAAATTAAGACGCTATTCCGAATTGTCGCTTCCGCCGGCGGATGGGTCTTGCTGCTTTATCGTGGCTCCAATTGCTCACTGCCTCGATTACGCGAGAGATGAAGCAGCTCTACGTTTCGATGAACGAAGATTCGATTTGAAAAGTTTGGTAGCGAATAACGTTCTAATCGTTCCTCAGGTTTTATCAATTAACATTACTATTATGATAAAATAAGGGAACCTCGATGTGGCTGAGGTTATTGTAAGTTTGTTTACGCATCTTAACTAAAAAACAAATTATTATTTCACATGGTTTCAAATAGAAAAATACTAATATTACAATGGCTAATTACTTATTCTCATTATTCGAATAATAATGACTTTGCTCCTTTTCTTAACACTCCTATTTCTTTTTTTCTATATATTATACTTTTAGCTTTCTACTCCGCAAAAAGATAAAATAAAAAGGTTCTAAAGAGTTCTCTAGAGACCTAAGCAGTTTTGAAAGTGAAAGAGAACATACAACTTTTTCTGTAACTGTAGAACACTTCACCTTTTTGACGATTTCGCTTTACTATTCTTCCATTTAAAGTTACCTTCAAAGTATCTTTCATTTTCGTTATTTTTTTGCGAATTTTTAATCTTAATATAAATTTATTTTAAATTTAATTTAAAGTACCTTAAATTATCATTTGATCTTAATTGTAAAGTTGGAAAATGTTGTTCTGTGAAGTAATTTGAGTATATCAATATTTCTTGAACCATGACTCAAATTTTAATAATGGTATTTAAAAAAAAAATAATATTAAAAATAATAAACTGCTTAAATTATGAGATTATGTTAAACAAAATTAATACATCTTATACCTCGACATCTTCATTGTTTTATAACGTGCGCGTACGTTGTAACCTGCGCTTTTACTTTAATGAGTAAGAATAGCTTGTGAACGTGTGTGTGTGTGTGTGTGTGTGTGTTCATATATACGTAGACGAACGTATATTGTCATTGTTAAAAAAAAAATTATCCTAGCGGATTTACATGAAAAGGAGTTTCATCCCGAATTATAAATTCCTACATACATTATTCATCTCGCTCTATAGCGACACTTTTTAATTATCGCGTTCTTTCACAATAACGACACTTAAAATTATAATCTATATATATATATATATATATATATATATATATATATAATTGTATGCGCGCGCGCGCGCGTGTGTGTGTATGTGTGTGTTATATTATTGCACGATAGAACGGAGCATATAAGAAGAATAACGAGATAATGGCGGTACGTTCGAAAATATGGTTAACGTCGCTCACGGCACTTTCGTCATTGTCAAAGAAACGCTCGCTCGGAAAATTTTTCCCCGCCTTTCGGCATTGACTATATACATAAACACACTCATGCCTTTTATCTCTGCATTGCGGTTGGCGGTGGCGTCGGTGGCATCGATGCGCGCCGCGGCCTCGCCCGCACCAGGACAACGCAATCCACCCCCCTTTTATTTATGCGTTTTAATTCGACCCCGATATCCGTGGCCGGCTTATAATGCGCGGTAATTAATCGGGCGCGCTGCACTCAGGACCCGGCGCATATCGCGGCTCGCGAGCTCCCGCATAAATCCAAATATGCGCGAAATCTCTTCGGCAACCCGACGCGGCGCGGCGCGGCAATAAAGGTCGTACCATAGTATCATACGCACGCAGAGGCATTAAAGTTGCCGCGCGAGATCTGTCGAGGGGAATTGCGGTGGTTAACTACTTTTAGAGAGGGGGAAGGAGAGATTAAACGGAGGGTAGGGGGGCCAATCGGGCCGCGCCTTTAATTATACCCATCGGTCGGGCGCAAATTATACGGTGGCGCCGTCGGTTCGAAGTTCACCGGGACTATTTCGAGAGCGCCCGCAGGACGATGCGGTCGACGTCTTTCGCGGTGATGACGATAGCGCAAGGCGCGCAAGAGTTCCGACATAATGGACGAAGATAGAAATGTCATCGAAGATTTCCAGGATTTCCGAATTTCGCACGATTGTACAGGCTACAGATAGATGGATTAATCAGTTATGAGTGTAATAAAATCGATAATAACGAATCCTTAACTACTTCGCGAGTGCATGAAATTTTCTGGCGACGATCGCTATCGATAATGATAGAGAAATCGAAGTGCATCTGATATTGATATGCGTATCCATGAAATTGTACGTATTCATGCAAATCGCTGAAATGGTCGAGAGAGAGAGAAAGAGTGAGAGTGAGAGGGGGGGGGAGGAGAGAGAGGGAGGGGGTAAAGATTACTGAAAGATTTACAAACGTTTTATAACGACTCTAATTAATTTTGCAAATTCAATTCTGTTTTAGCCGAGGTCGAAATTCCTTTTTGCAAATATTCAAATGCTTTCATATAGGTAGTGAAAGGAACGTAATTTCAGGATAATATATTTATGCACATAATTTCAGATGAGATTTTTTTTAGTTAAATAGTATTTCGATCAAAAGAAAATACTTTGAGAAGTATTTGGGAATAATTGACGAACAATATCCGAGAAAAAGAAAAATCGAAGAGCATCCTCAATAAAAATAGTCCTCGGCACCGTTACAGATCGTCCGTCGATTCTTCAAAATAAGCGACTTTCCACCTCGTCAGTAGGTCACTCGAACATTTTTGATTCATGGCGAAAACACGTACTCGTCGGTTACTGGAGAAAAATCAAGGACAACGGAACGAGGTGATTCGTTGCGTCTGTAGATATATAGAAGTAAGGAGCAGGGGCCTGGAAATCAGCTCGGAGAGAATGAGCTCGATCACAGTTGAGTCTCCTGGGTTCGCCCTTCACAATTTTCTTATTCCGCGCATACACGGAGAAAAGGACAGGCAGCAATAAAGCCAGAGAGACAGGGAGAGAGAGAGAGAGCGAGGAGGGGGCATCTAAGCAAAGATAAGATAGAGCAAAATGTGTCAGAGAAGAATATCACTCTTGGTGAAACAATGTTTCTCCACTCTGTCATCCCTCTCGTATCTTTTTTCTTGTTTTTTTTTTTTATTCCTCCCCACCCTCCTTCACTCTTCATTTTGTCAACTCTCGGACTCTCACACCCTCCCTTCGTACATCCTCCAATTCCAAAGGAGGTTTTCGAAGTTTCATTTGTGCTGCGGTGTTACCCTCCTCCCGATCTTCGACCCTTCGAAACTTTCCGTTGGGAAATAGAGTTGAGAAAGCTGTCACTGGAAGCCCGGACAACTTATTTTGTATGTATATGGCGCCAAGCTGGGCCGCGTTTGCAAAAACGTCGAGTAAAATTATGTAGACTAGTATTAACGAAAAATCGCGTGGGCGCGGCAGGAAATTCATTCTAGAATGTATGTAATGCGTGCCGTTCAGCTACAGTAATGAACAAACTACGAATACATTCGTTAGTATATTAATTAAAAAAAATAATGTATTTTATTACTGGGGAAAAATTAAAAAAAAAAACATAATAACCAAGACTATCAAATATTTTACGATATCTTTAATAATAAATTTAATATATATCCTACAAAATTTATATATGTAGAATTATGTTACGTAAATTTCTGCTATATAGTAATACCCTGTACATACATGTCTGCTATAAATCAGCATCGTGATGGTTATGTGAGTGAAAACTTTTGATATTCTAAAAATAATTGATCAATATTTTACCTAAATCTCTAATATTTCTCGACAATAAAGACTGTATGTGGGCAATGGGATAGGTCGTGTTTTACCTTTGAGAAAATGTTTTTAAAGGTTTTTTTAAAGAGATTTTTTTAAGGAAATTTTTTTTAAAGAAGCTGGTGCATTTTCAAAGCGATGAAGATTGCTGGAATTCAAATTTTCTGTAAGAGAAATACAGACACTGAAAAAAACCACAGATTCACTTGATGAATTTTATACTATGATCAACTCGCAGAATAATATCATTTTAGTTAACACCTCGCCCTTTATAAGTTATTAAATACAATTAGAATTACTGAACTGGCTTATTTATTTCTGTTGTATACTTTATTAGGTACAGTATTACAATTTGATGGAAAAAAATAATACACAGATATACTCTATGTTTTAGTGACAGAAATCCTATTCATTATTTATTTACAATGTGTGTATCCTACAGCAACAGTAATAATGATACAATTAACTGATCGCTGACATATGAACATTGGTTACATGAATAAATAATACAATTAAATAAAATTATATTTTCTGACATTTCAGCTGAATTCAATAATGAGATTAATTAAGCTGCAAACGTAATTGAGAGATGATATGCTATTGAATTATTCAACTATGTACTGTATTAATTCTAATCTATTACTGTACATACAAATAAGCCTACACATGAAAAGTAATTTAAAAAATATGATTAATAACTTTTATAAGCAATCAAACGTCGTAGAAAATATTAATATCTAAAAATAACGTGGTAAAAAGATGATACGCATACATACTTGCATGCACGCACACGCACACGCACACGCGTGCGCGATAAAATTTTTAAATAAATCGTTAAATTTAAGTTAGTATTGATGCGTATTTAAAGTAATAATTAGCAAGTAATTCAAATTAAAAAACAATGTGTAAATTGCAGTGATAAATGCTATATTAAAAGAATAGATTTATTTTATTTTATAATATATTTCTGAATAAGTATTGTTGTAGGAATTTAGAAAACACAATACAGAATCAATGAATAACAGAGGAAAAAAAGATGGTCCTGATATCATTAATTAGTGGAAATATCTGTAGCAACTGTAAAATAATATAGGTATTTTACTTATAATATTGGTAAAGACTAATATTAGCTTATGCAAATACCAAGAAAATCTAACATTTGTTTATCATCAATTTATTAAGACATTATTTCACTTACGTGACAAATTGTATAAAACTATCAAATAAACAATGAAAAAATACTGAGTCTTTAAGACATCAAACGCAGTGTTCGTAATCTTTCAACACATTGCAGCTGATAAGAAAGGTTTTCTTTAATAAGCATGTAAATTCAAGCTACTGAAGTGCATGGACTACTACATTAAAAGATGAGAATAGGAACAAGGCAAGGCGAACAAATAAAAGATAGGCGAATGAACGAGGACGAAGGGGATGGGCAATGCTCGAGTACCGCGTCGAAAAGAATTTGCGGTCGCGGAAAAAAGCGAGTGGCCGGGAAAAGTGCGAGCGCAGCTAACCAAAGGAAAGGGGTATAGAGAGGGGAGGAGAGCATCTGTGTTATCCCTGAAAAACCGCCGGAAGAGGTGTGCAGGAGTGGGTAAGGGGAAGGACAAGCGGGCGGTCGTCGCGAGCTTATATACATACAGAGAGAGGGGAGTTGGGGGGTCGTCGGTGGAGAGAGCTTCGCGACGGGCGACGGAAGCACTATTTCGAGCATTCACATTGGTTGCACAGGCAGCGAGAAAAAACGGGGCTCGTATAATCAAGAGAGATGCGGATGGACCGGGCCTGAAAAACCGCGCTCGTTGCGAACCGATTCCCGGCTGCCTTGGATTTCGCGCGAAAGCAAACTGCGGCTGAACCATGAAAATTTTTATCGCGCGTATCATCCAGCTTCTCGCAACATTGCTTCGATAATCGATTTGCCAGTTTTATAAACTTTTATAATTGTATACAATTATGGGGAAAGGGTGGGCTATTATTTATTAGGCTTTTTGCAAATCCTCAGAGAAAACGATCGATTTGTCATTAATAATACTGACTAACTAGATTAGCAATTCATGCTTTTGTTATTAATTTTTTAAAATAAAAGTAAATATAATTATTATTTCAAATTACGCCCATATTATCGTTAATTTTTATTATTATTAATAGTTTATTAGGATAAAATAAATTTTAAAAAGTTAAAAAATATAGTAAATTCAAGAACTCCGTACAATTTAATGGCATGCATGAAAACGAAAAAATACTGGCTTTATTTTAATCTAAATTGTCATATATAATGTATTCAGCAAGAAATCATTTTACCAGCAACGATTGGCTTCCTCAAATTATCCATATAGAGGTGTATAAATGCATGCGTAATTTTTTACTTATGTTGAAGGAGATGCCATTTAAATAAAATATTCCATTTTGAAATGGAAGTTTCTGAAATTCTTATACATTGTCACACATGACATGGAACGAAGACACATTAGCGCAGCCATTTAAGAAAAACTTTTAAAGAAGTGCAAATCTCGCCCGAGTGAGTACATGTTCCTTTTTTCTGATTCTTCTGATTACTGTTCATTAATTAACTAATTAATTATTAATAATCGATACTACAGTAATTATTTTGCAAACATTACTTAAAGAAATTTCATTCTTATCATATGACCATGATAATGGAAAAAAATTAAAATACTAATACTTTTAGTGAGTCTAAAACAGCGTTTGAAAAATTATATTTTGAAATAAGATTTTTTATCTTTCGTTTCGTACGGCGCCGCGTCTTTTACAACGCAATTTGAAAATGGCTTCGTCTTTAAAAAAATTTTAAAATGTCAGAAATTTCTTTTCTACATATGAAATATTTTAATTTTTCGCTCAAACAACTTTATAATTGCAAAATATAACAGTCTTTTTTTAAAGTTATATATTCGCAATTAATATTTCAGTGATGGAAAAAAAACTTTCTCGACATAATTTATTTTGCGAATTGTATACAACTAATACCAATAATCAAATTCTACAAAAAGAATTACTGATGAGTTCGTACATTTCAATATGAAATTAAATGTATATAAAAAGCATAGACGCAGCGCTAACATAACAATTGAAACAAAAACATTAATTCGGAGCTGATATTCCTCGCTCTACACATATATGCTCGGTTTAATTACGGTCCATTATTCAGAATTGCTTGCTTGGAACTAAATTTTCACACTGTTAAAGGCAAAAGGATGACTAACAGGAGTGCGCAGCTTGATTACGTGGTATGAAATTCAATGCAATTGCGGAAACAAAAACGTAGTCAAATATTACGTAATAAACATATTAATAAAATATTTATTACTTATGAAAATTAAATAGCGTTAGTCTGAGTTTGAGATGATTCGAAATCAAATTACTCGATTGGCGTTGAGTTCAAGGCGTATAATAAAAAAGCTATTTAATGATATATAATAATATTTGAATATGATAAACAACTCAAAAATTCTTCTTTATTAATGCATCAGTAATAAAAAACAGAGCAACAATTTTGGCATGAAAAAATTACTTGAAGCACGCTAAAGTAAATAATTTGACAAATTAACTATATAATTTTACAAAAACTCGCGAAGAACTGAGAAATATAAAACTATCGAATCAATCTAATATTCCATTGCACGGAAATGCTTTGAACTCGACACTTTGGGTGCACGTTTTTAGCTATTATACACTGATCTTCTGGCTCTCTTTTAGCTTTGACAAAAACTAGCTGGCAATACTATTCGTCTTCTCATCTTGTCCAGTATAATTCTACTGCAGGTTGGATTAAGTTAACGGTTCCATACGCGGGCACTATGTTCTTATTCTCAAACAAGAGTAGCCGCGACCTCTATATTTCGGATATTAGGACTATCTCTCTCTCTCTCTCTCTCTCTCTCTCTCTCTCTCTCTCTCTCTCTCTCTCTCTTCTTCTCTCGCGTTACCTTTTTCTCTTAACGCAACTGCCCTTGTTGATGATCCTGCACGCGAACAATCGAGATCACGACATGGGTGGAGGGGGGGGAGTACACTAAGAGTGAAAACGGTCCTGAGACGAAGACTACTTATGATTCGTGCCCTACGAAAAAAAGTACGTGCGTGCAAAAGCTGCTGTGTCTTATGATTAAGCACAAATCCTGTTTTACGAAAATGGATACTCACGAGAGCATTCTTCTTGATGGAGGTGATATTAGAATTCTTAATAGGAATTGCATCGTAAATAACTTTTTCCACTTCGGTAAACCAAATAATTTATCTGAAACTATGGGTTGACAAATAAAAACACTGTTGCTGATCAATTTCAAAATAAAATTAAATGAGGAAGTTAATAATTAGAAAGTTTATAATATCATGTAATAATATCAATGAAAGTGAATATTTTATCCAATTTCGTGAATTATATTCATTTAGGTAAATTGGGGAATATGCGTTATGTTCGAAAATTTTTCTCCTAATATCAATGCAATAAACTAAAAACCAATGTATTATCGTATGGAAGTATATTACATTATATTTAGTTGGATTTTATGATTTTAAATACATTTTTGTATCTTTGATATGCATCTTTGGAGCTTACCTTGGCCAAATGCTTACCATACGAGAAAAATATCATTTTTGCAAAAACTCTTGTACGCTTTATTCGAAGATATACCAATGTATCTTTCAAATCTTCACTTAATGCGGATACTAATGGACGATACTACACATTCAAAATTCAATTAATGTGAGTAACTCCATCGAAAAATCATGCGGGTCTTCTAATGAATATTACTTTCGGCTGCATCATACGATAATCGTACGAGTAACGAGAACCAAACAATAATTGCAGATACTTCTACAAAGTAGTTGAATGTTGACAATTGAATAATTAAATATTGAAAATATTGAACTATTGGATTTTCAAACGATTTTTGTCCGGGATCTCTTAAGATAATACTTCATTCAGTGTGATTACCCGATAAACGTACTTTACATACACTATCGGAGCGATTTTTCTCTGGATTGTTCCTTTTAAAGCGCGCAGATCAATTTCATCATTAAGCTACTTTTTTCTAGTTTAGAATTCAACCTTCTTTGATATTCTTAAGAACTCTGGGCATAATGCATGCATTAGTATGGTTTTGGCTGACATTGACTTACAACGTTAAAAAATGCAGCTGGGCATTTTTAATATAGAAGAAAATTGTTTAAAACAACATTGATTGTGATTTACTATTTATAACGGAATTACCATAATTGCAAATTGTTTAGAAGTGTTTTAGTGCCATAAAGCTTTTACATGGGACGTCAGATCTTAAACAATTTGTCTTACGTAAGTCATTCATCCACTTCTGTTAATTTTGATAACGTTGAAAAAGTAACAAGCAA
The DNA here is from genome assembly GCA_018907035.1 of Sycobia sp. Sy_11. Taxonomy (NCBI): domain Eukaryota; kingdom Metazoa; phylum Arthropoda; class Insecta; order Hymenoptera; family Epichrysomallidae; genus Sycobia; species Sycobia sp. Sy_11. The sequence goes on along the minus strand of JACCIC010000006.1, from coordinate 2,094,627 downwards.
TCGCGGTGTAGTTTTCTTGGCGAGACAAAGTGTGTTTTTCATCAATTTAAATATTAAATTTCACATGTAATCTTTAGCTAGCTATATAAGAATTTAAGCTTGAAGTTTAAGCGGCGAAGTATATAAATTGCAATTGAGAATAGGTTGCAATAATTACTCCCAATATTTTTTATCCAATCTTCTGTTTCCTGTGATTGACTAAAATTACCAATATAAAATAATATTTCCAGATTATGCATACTAAATTAATTTTGTTAGTTCCGTTTTAAAAAAGTAATTTAAAAGATTTCACGAGTATGTCCATTTTTCTTTGATAAAAAACAGCAAAAGTAACATGCTTTATATCTACAATTTCTGTTCGGATAGCCATTACCTGCTGTTACAATATAAATTCTTGAAATGGGTAAATAGAATATGACTGCTCATGTTCAGATATAGAGTTTTCACAAAAATATTTATAACAAAAGTAAGCACATCGAATGTTACATTACTAAAAGTGCTGCGAAGCTGTCCGTATGCGGAGATAAAAATGAATTAAAAAATAAAAAGCTTAAGTAGAAGTAGAAATGGAATAAAATGAATAAAAGAATAGATAGCTGGCAATAGAATGACTGATATTTTTAACGAATTCCATTCTCAGGTCTTGTTCAGTGCTCGAAACAAATGTTGAGGCAGATAACAATAGAATTGGGAGGAAAAAGAAATCAGAGCAGTATAAAGTTTGAAGTAATGTAGTAGATATAAGGGATGAAATACTTTTTACTGATCGATTAGATTAATAATATCATTCCTGACAAATGCAGACTCACGTTAGAAATTATATTGTAAATTATTCAAACTATTTCCCTAACAAGCTACATAATATGTATGATAATGTATATATTATTATACATTATATTTAAGAAACCTGCATTAATTGGTTATAAGCGTATAATGATAAAATGGACTATAATTTATCTTTTCCAATTAAATAGTATATTAGAAATGAACTATCATATTTCGAATAGAACTAATAGGTTTTTGTATTCTACATATTTAAGCGAAATTGTATAGAAAGCAATTTCCGATGCTAAATCAACATGAAAAATAGATAAAAATGTGTAAACGGTAAATGTCAAAGGTTTTGAAAATCAACTGCAATGGAAATAGTCAAGTTTATCTTTTCGTACTACGGTGGTTTTCTTCGATTCCAAGAATGATATTGATTTCTTAAGATACGAGGAAACTCCTCTACCATAATGAACCATTATCCAAGGAATCATTTACTCGACATTGTTCCTTTTCTAACAATACACTAATAATGGAAACCATTGGTCACCGAACTTCCTAACTGTACAGAATTTTTCCAACCAAATAAAGGTAAATGTTGCAGTGCTTTTATTCAATAGAAATAACGGATCCCTCGGGAATTTCAATGCACCTTTATCGCTGTAACGCAGATCTATATAGATAGTAAGCATACTGTAATATACTTTTTGACCAGCATTATGCTATTATAATAGTATGGCTTGAGTCTTAATACGAAAATGCCAATAATGTATTATTATTATATACTGAATAAACATTTGGTAGTTTCTATTGCTTTTCTTTGTTCAAAAAATTAGTTCAATCTTTCTTATTAATTAATTATGATAATATTATTAATTAATTTAGGCGAAGTAAACAAACGCTTGGTCGATTTAATAAAAAATTAATTACGGATATAGTTCAAATAGCCAAATATTAATGTAAATTTTATAAGAATGCAGCTTAAGGAAGTGACTGTAAAAATTACATAGAGAAAATTTCGGAGATATTAAAAAAACACTAACAATATATAAAAAGTTTTTATTTTTTCACATTCCTATCTTTTTCATCTTTTTCTCTTTTTTTATCGATTTTTAACGGCAATTCTCGTTTCTCTTGCATTGGTGGGTTGGACGATAATCCTTCTACCTTATTAATGCATTCCAGATCGATCACTAAATATTAGTTAAACGCATTATATACGATACTTCATTTTTATTCATTGCATGACTCAGTCCAAATTAGTAACAATTTAATTGAAATAAATTAAAAACTCAAAATACGTTAATAACATATATTGTATACATTTTTCACAAAATTCCAAGAAAAGTAATATTTTTTATTGTATTAGCTATGTAAAAAATGATAAACATTTTTTATTTTTTCGAGTATTACTATACAAAAAAGTATCTCGGAAAGTAGTAGAAAATATATTTCTGTAATTCTTCACTCTATGATTACGAAAACTGAACATTAAAGATAATCGTGCCTGTGATTTCGTTTTGACCAATAATTTAAATACAATCATAATCTTTTATTTATTATTAAGGGACTTTCTTGTCTTTTTTTATCTTTTGGGGAATTTTTGTTAAATAATATTATGTGTGATCATTAAATTATTGGAAATATTAACAATTCGTGACGTTTATTTACGATTAATATTTTCGATTATTTCTAAAATTCAATTATTTCTAATCAAAAGTTCTTTGTGCAGTTATCAAAATCGGTTTATTGTAGAAACCTAGGTTAAAATTATTAACATTTAATTTTGTTTTTAACCGATGTTATTTATTGCTCACAAAAGGTAGATATAGAGGATTTCAAGCCTTTACATTTCATAACATTCGCGATTTTCGAAAATATAATATGTAGACTATAGGATGATAACCTTTAATATACTTTTGAATACAAAGAAAAACAGATATTATCAATTAATAATCATCATAAACTAAAATGATTTGGGACCTTATAAAATTATTCATCTCTTTAAAAAGGAGACGCAGTGATTTATGAAGTACGTTTCTGTGATTCTGATTGATTCTAGTCGATGAATAGAAAATCGCCTGGAGTCACGTTGAAGATAACAACTCAGGTAAAAGGTTGATCCCCTCGCGCATGAGATAACACGACAGTTGAATATAAAATTCGTTGATATAAAGAAAAAACATATATATTTTTATGATTATAACCAATAAGCGAGAAATGCCGATTTTGTGAGCGTTACGTGACTGCTTATAAATCGCCGCTTCGTAGACATTTATGGACGAAAAATTGACTTTCAGTTCACGTATTCTGGACACACTTTGAAGAGCTTTATCGATTTATCCATTAGAACTATACGCTGGTGGACAGGTCTGTGTCATCGGTAATCTGCGACACCCGAATTTTCGCAATTTTTTAATTGGTTTAGTTAACAGCTTCTATATCACGCGTTTCGATACCCGCTAAAAGGTATTTTTACGGAAAACTTATGTTAGTAAACGAAAATTTTTGAGTAGTTATGAAATATTTATTCGAACCGTATTAGATGCTTTTTTCAAAGGAATGGCAATATAAAAAAAGTTAATTTGAAAATATTTTAAATTTAGAGATTTGTAAATGTTTATTATTAATACGAAGAACTATTTTCTAATAAGAATTACAATAGAGCTCATTAATTTGTTGATCGACTGTAAAAAATCTAAAGGTCGAACGTATGTTATAAGCGAATAACTTAAAAACTATCATTTGAAAACTTTTGTATAATAAATCATTTCATTATGAAAATCTTCCATATAAAATATAAATATAATAATATCTTCTCAATCAAAATATTCTATATAATAAATTATGTCATCGTTAAAGACTTTTAACTCCGCACTTGCTCGAAATTTAACTTTTTCAATCCAATATTATTTTTATCATAAAATGACAAAAGCAAAAAAATTTTAACGTTCAATCTTATGATCATTAAATTGTTCTCTTTATTCAGCATCATACCTCCGTCAAGTGCATTTAATTAAATTGCAAAATGATAATCCTCATTACTGTGTTACATATAGCTAAAAATAAGATCACGAAAGGGTTCGGTTGTGAAATAGAACAAAAGGTCAAAAGGGAGATAGATCGAAAGTAAATCTAAAAAGAGGTTTAAAGGAGGAACAAACAGGGGCAAACTCTCAACAAAACACAACATAGGAATTTCGCTTTTAAAAGCATTGCAAAATGGCTTTCGCGCATCGAATACCTGCTGAAGGTAACAAAAGCTTTGCAACGACGATGATTCACTGACTGTACGAGCTCGCTTTAAGATTTTCCATGCGTCATTATCCAACCGAGTATATGATATAATTTGATCAAATTTGACCCGGACTGGTGCATTTAAACTCCGCGCGTAAGCTGAATCGGTAATATTTTTTTCCCTATATTGGTAAACTTTTCTTGATGTCCGTGTGAGATTTGAGCGCCATATCTCCATTAGTGTGTGTTTGTCAGCTGTTTGTTTACGACGCAAAAAGTTTGTCTGGCGATATTGACTATGGAAAAAAAGTTGATCAACGAATTTGCTTGGAATTTTATGTTTTCAATGGAATTACGGCTACGAAATCATTGAAAATGTTACAGAAGTGTTTTGGGGAGTCTACTTTTTGAGTGGCACAAAGAATTCAGTGAAGGTCGTGGAGTCGTCGAAAACTTGCCTCATGCAAGTCACCCATCCACCGAATATCAAGGTGATCATCGTTTTTATCGATTACCATGGGGTGATTGTGTTTGATTTTTTGGCCAAACTCGAAATGAAAGTCATCGCTCAGCCAGTCCTCATGAGTCCATAGTCAATATCGCCACACAAACTTTTTGCATCGTAAACAAACAGCTGACAAATACACACTAATGGAGATATGGCGCTCAAATTTCACATGGACATCAAGAAAGGTTGTACCAATATAGGAAAATAATTTTACCGATTCAGTTCACGCGCGGAGTTTAAATGCACCAGTGCGGATCAAATAATTCTCCGAGATTTTCAATCCGGGAACTGGCGCATTGCTGGTCTGGACAAGCGGCTAGTCGATCTTATTTCTCGCTCGTCGCCGTTGTAGCGTCTTTCGTCGTCTCCCTCGCATTCGCACCAAGTCCAAGGAGTCAAAATCGATCGATCGAGCAATTCGGCATGTATTACGTAAACTAAACCGTCGCGCTCGCGCCAATGGGAGCCGGACGATGGCTCGATCGAGCTGCTCGGCTAGAGAGCGTATCGAGTGTTTTTTCTCCGCTGGAGAGTTTTATCGAGTGTTTTTTCCGGGAATGGTTGAAAATATTGTCACAAATTTATGTACGACCATATTTTTCAATAACACAGAATTCAAAGAGATTTTATTTGTGGATCTAATAAGTCGAGAATTTTTCGAAATGCTTAGATAAATTTCAAAATGCCAAGCAGAATTATAAAAACTGATCCATACATGTATATAAATATAATTATCTGATCCATACAGTTATCTTTTTCAAAATTGTTAAAAAACACCGTTCAACATAATTAAGAAATTCATGACCATTATTTGTAATAATAAATGTAAAAATGATTATTTCTCTCCTGTTCTATATATACGTAATGCAAATAACTTGGCGTCATTTTTTGCAATTGCATCTTTTAATAATTAATCATTGTATAAAACATCCCAGAAACTTCCCCGTATACAGAAATATTAGTATTATTATTTATGTAATTTACATATATATTTAAATGTACATTTCCTACCAAGTTCTTCCGATATAGATCACACTATGCAGACGTTTCATTTCATGACTGACCTGATTGTACGTAAGTCCAGTATTAATTATATAGACACTTGGATAATTGAATTTCCGATTTTCATTAATCATTAAATGAACTCCGTGAATTTAACGTTGCAAATTTAACATTAATTTGTTCGCCAAAAAGCATAAAATTAGAAAAAAAATAAACACTGAAATCTTTTTATTAGAGACGTGTCCTTTAATCTTACCCCGGCGTGCAGAGTGTAAAAAGATATAAAAAAAGAGTAAAATGAAAAGCAAGAAACCTCCGTAAAAATTACTTCGCGAACAATCACAACTCAGAATTGCGTACTGATAAAAAGCTCGTATTATTCGATGATAAATTCGCGCGAGTTTCATCAGAGCTCGCGAACTTTATTACCTCCCTTTCATTCGTCGTCTACTAATCCTGGTCCCCACGCTACTCCCGCTTTAGTGTACCAGCTATAGGGAGCCGCCTTATGAATTCATCGAGAATTCGCGACGTTGTAAATTCGCATGGAGTGCAAAATCGAAAACGCGTTAAAAAGAAAAAAAAGTGGAGGCAAAAAAGTTTGTCACGGTTTAAGTGAGGCTGCAGTTGCTTTCGTCAGCCTCCGTGACGTGATTTTTTTATATCCAACGTTTGTCTTAGTCTAACGTGAAGTTGATGGCGTGATCGAACATTAACCGGGACTGCCTGCATAGTTATATTACGAATCTTTACGTGTTTCTACGTCATAAAGCCTGAGCAAAGGCGATGCACGTTCTGGTAGAAGGGGTAAAGCAAGGGTTATGTGACTATATAAGCTTTCCCGGAGAGTTGATGCTGCATTGACCGGTGAGACGCTGGGGTTTCATTCTAGGAGAACCGGCATCAAATTGAATTTAAGCAGACTAAAATTAGAAATTGAGATTTCAGTTAATGTTGTAATTTAATAAAAATTAAAAGCTGTTATATGGCATCATAATTAAAGTTGAATTTTTATTTACAAATTTCTATTATTTTACGATGATATTTGAGTTAATAAATTATTGTTAAGGTGAAAATTATAATTTTTAATATTTAGCACGTCGTAATAATAATAATAATAATAATAATAATAATAATAATAATAATAATAATAATAATAATAATAATAAATAACAACAATGGTAATAATAATAACGTTATTAACCATCAATTAAAAGTTTCAAAGGTTTCTGTTCACTAGTTGAACTGAAAATTTAGACCAGTGTACAATTGCGAGAATTTGTATTTTCAGTATAGTAAAATATGCAAAATAGCTTTTGTTCCAGAAAATAAATGGAGCTTCCGATCGCATATGCAAATGCCGAGAAGCGTTTGTTTAAATAATGCCAATCGAAATTCTACGCAAAATAAATAAAATTCTAATAGTCTTCGGCTGGTGAAATAAATTAAATTATAATTTGTTACATTTTAACACTAGTCATAGCTATACAACATATGATTAGATAATATAAGCATTTATCTCTGTTTTCAGTATATTCAAAAACGGCACGAAGATTTTCTGATATTTATTTTTGTGTTTTCTGACTCGATATATCTATAGCTTAAGCATTAAGTTATTTTTAATTTATTTTTAACTGTTTCAAATTTCTACGCAATATTTTCAGTTCTATTTTACATATTTGGTCTATAAATCTACTCAAGAACGATACTCATTATTTTATTGCAGAGGCAATATAAATTGATATCGAGTATACTTTATTATTCAACAATTGAACTTAATTAATAAGGACAAATTGTTAGAGTATAAAAGAATCGATTGTCAGAAATGATAGTATACATAATTAAGCAGATTCCTGGATGTAGTATCGAGAGATAGCTGCATAGACTATTTATATAGATCATAAAACCGAATTAAAGTTTGCACAGTCGTAAAATATAATATAATGAATGAGTACTCAGATGAGAATTATATAAATGAGATTATGGGTGCATCCTTATTTGTTTATTTTGAATTTATTGCAATAAAGATTCAAACTTTCTTCGTTAATTATCTCTTCTAGTTATTACGTTCGCGGAAACTACATTATAAATAAATAATCACTCTTCAATGATATTCTATTAAGCGAACTTTATTTTTCTCTATGAAAATTACTAGAATCTAAGGCTATATAAAGATTAAGTGCAATATATACATACAGTGTCAATTTGAATAGAAATAATTAAGTTTATTCTTTAATGCCATATTTACGCTCCGAATATTACGGAAAACTTTGATGTGTACACTTTTTTACTGCTGGACCGAAGCAAGCATTTTATAGCGAGTCAGAAGAACAGCCGCCTGGATTGAAAATATTTTTTTTAAAAAAAAAATCCGGACATTTTCAAGTTACGAAGATTGTGTGCAAGGAAACTGTGACTGTTCTTAATGTTTATTTCTCGATTCCATCATTATCGGTCAAAGCGTGACCTTCATTCTTTAATTGCACAAGTCAAACTTCGAGTCACCGATCATACCTTTTTATTGCAAACAATTAAGATTCTATCAAAGCCTGTCAAGCGCCACACGTAAAAAAAGGAGAAAAAGACCCCGGGCGTACGGAAAAGAGAAAAAAGAAAAATACAAAGAGAGGGAGACATGTAGAGGGACGGGGAAACGCAAGAGCCGCCGAGGATGCTGGGGAGAGAGAGAGAGAGAGAGAGAGAGAGAGAGAGCGAGAGAAGAGGGAGACGCGCAGGGGCGAGAGCTCGAGGGGCGAGAGGGGGGCGCGGCGAAGGATCGTCGAATCGGGGCTTGCTTTCAAGCGGGCACACAGTGCTCTCTCGGCTCGCGTACGCGAGGGAACGAACCGAGAGCTAGGGGCGGCGAGAGAGAGAAATAGCATTACTGGCACCCAACCGGTAGGAAACGTGCGCGCGCGGGCGCGGGCTTCAATATCCTTTAATATTGTGGTGCGCAGATCTGTATAAATGTGTATGTTTAAAAGTAGCATCGCGGTAGGCGTGTTAAAACAAAGCGAGCAAATACAATTTTCAGAATTATTGTGTATGTTAATCGAGTGGTTTCAAAATAAAAATTCAAAGGTGGAGAGTGCGTGATGCACGGAGCTAAAGAAAGGTAATGCAAGGAAGGATCTAGAAATAGAAAAAAGAAGAAATACTTAACTTGGAAGAAGAAAAATGAGATAATTAATTAGTAAATTTTTGAATATAAAACAGTGCGGGAGAAGTTCTGAATTCTGAAGAAAATATTCAAGCAGTGACTAGACTTAAAATACAATTGTAACAAGTTATTGGGTACAGACTGTACAGATCAAATACAGAAATTCCTTTTACTACTTGACATAAAAGTTAAAAAAAGTTCAAAGTTTAAGAGCACTGACAATGATTCAACATAATTTAAAAATGCTAATACATAAATAACTGGTATTACAAATTCATAAAATAACAGCGACGACAGAACAACGGCAATATTGCACTGAATTAAAGTACTGAAAGATTTAGATTACGTAAGAGATTAAATGCGACGATGACAGCGAATCGTTCATTCGTCGGGCGAATTGTACGTTGAAACAAATTCTGCGTATTTTTTCGTTCGATTCCAGATAACATTCGTATAATCCAATAAAAAAAAAGTTCCAATAAACTTTCGTTCTATAGAAATTGAGGAAACGATAAAACAAAGAACATTGGCGCAGCGGTGTATAATCCTGAATATCCAGGACGCTGCGCCGTAATCCCAAGTCACACGGAGCCGCGTGCAGGACTTGCCGCTAGCGGAGGATCGTCGGTCCTTCTGGGACTTCTGGATCGCATGGTTACAGCGAGGTAAAGCAGAGTACACATTCTCTCCCCTGCCCTCCATGTATTTATGTCTTCGAAGCCTAACTGTACGCAGCCCGCTTTTGTCATCCGGTTGTCTTGCTCTGCTTGCTTTTCCCCTCCCCCTTCCTTTCCTCTCTTCTTCTCTGACCCCTTTGCGGAACAAAGTACGGCTCGACTGTCAGGGAGCGGCTTTCGTCGTCCTGCTCTATTTCATTTCTCTATTGTCGCGCGCTCTTGCGCCACTGAAAAATTGACGACAGGCTCAACTTCCTTCCCACCGTTGCCAATTGGCGTAGAGGGGGCAAAAGGTGAGTATCCCTTTCATCGGGCTAACGCGGCGATTAACTCGAGTACCACATCAATCGAACGTTGGTATTTAGCGCGTCTGCCGCTCTTCAACGTTCAACCTGTGATTTATTTTTTAGACTACGCAGCTAATTTCATTTCTAACTTTATTGCAGTACTAGAGATAGAGTTTATATAGCTTAAGACTGTGCATTTAATCCGATAACTTTCAGGAGTTTACTTAGCTTGCGATCTACTGATCTATTGCCTTTTGAGTTTATCATCTCGAGCGCTTTCTAAAGATTACTGTTATATGACATTTATTAAATCAAAGTTTTAACTTTCAAATATTATTAAATCTGGACTTCAATAGTTACATAATGAAAAATCCCTTAAAATTTAATTAAGATTTTATCGTGACGCTATCATTATTAACGTATATTGTAGTTGTTTCAATATTCACTTATTGAAAACAAATATTTGTGGTTAAAGTTTGTAAGTATGAATAGAATTCCTCGGCAAAGAAATATAGGAAGGTGTCTGGCCAAACACGACTGTGTCTACTAGCATAGAAATGACGAATGCGCCTTTATCTACAAGATTTTCAGTGCAAAGTTTGTGCTGGTTACTTTAAGTTGAACCAAAGTATAAATCAACTTTTCAAAGATAAATTTTTTTATCGTTATGTACTAACGATTAAATAGAATAGATGAAATGAGAAATTATACTTTTTACTCATTTTTGTTATTCCTAAACGCAATTTAAGTTTGAATATCCCATATGTATAAATTACAATATTTATTTACAAAGAAATAATAATATCTAAATCTATACTACATTGTAAAAAAAATAATTAAAACAAATGTACAGCAGCGCCGTTGAAAATACAAGCAATGCTGAATACTGTGAATTCAATATTGTTGAACTAATTTCATTGAAAATACTCTTATTTTTAACCTAGAATAGTTAACTGCTTATATATCATTAACTTTTCCTTCAAAGAATTTTACAAAGCATTTTCCAAATGTAACTTAAATTAATAAATATGGGACTGATTTTAAAAAATAATAAAATTGCAACACGTTCGTTTTTTCATATAAGTGAAGAAGTTAAAGTGTAGCTGACATCAGCATTTTTATGGAAAACCAAAAATATCCTTGATATTCAATTTTTCTTCACACGAAGTATTCTGAGTGCTGTCATATATAACTTATCAGATTGACACTTTACAAAAAATATTTCCAATTTTATTTGGAATTATTAAATGCGTGCTTTTTATATTAAATTTTATTTATGTCAGATTATTTCAAATGTAGCAATGGACTTGAAAATTTAATTTAATCGTAGAGACAAAAGAATTCAAAATAAATTTTCATCTGCTTCTTTTAAATTTTGTTTATAAAGCTTTTATTTGACAGATTTGAGTATATTTTTATACTTCTGTTATTTTTATGTTCGTTTCAAGTAAAAAAACAGTGTTCAACTAAACTAAGATCGTCGATAAAAATGAATTAGATTCATTAATACTTTTTTCATAATTTATAATAATTTCTATATGATCATCTTGATTTAATTAATTTTATAGGAATTAATTAATGTAATTTTTCCAATAAACTTAAAGCCTATAAATTGGATTGCTGTATTAGATATGTTAAACAATTTCATTTATTAGATGTACTTCATAGTTATTTCATTTAAGTATACTTTTTATATAAGCATTAAACCATATATTATAAAATATTAATAAAATATTTACTGACAAGATAGTTTACTTTGAGAATATATTCAGAAATTAATAATTTCTGAATATATTATAGAAATTTCTTATACTTCATTGTAAAAAAAGTAGGTTACTTGTATGTAATTTAAGTTTTCTTATAATACATATCAAAATATATTTTGTTATTTTCAAATATATCAAAAAAATTTTATTATTCATGTAACTTTATAATAATTTTACGTTAAGTCTGAAGTTATAAGAATAAGCCCGGCAAACAAGAATAATAATAAAAATACCAGTATCGCAGAAATACCTTTAAAAGATTTCAAGAAGAAAGAAGAACAAATGCGTAGAAATTTAGCAGTGGAATACCGTATACATAAACGGCAATAGGTATAATATTCAAAGACTAAAACTTTGCCTCTCCTCTACAGTTAGTTTTCCGGATTTCTCATAAAGAACGCTACTTTCCAGAAGGAGAAGTCCACATCTCCTTTAGGCTTTTATTTTTCTCGCTAATACAATTGCGTCGTTTCAAAATACGACTTAATAAAATATTGTCCCCTGTATATTCTCCGAAAAATTTAAAAATAATCACGCAATCCTATTTACAAACCGCGGATTGAATATTCGTATTTCAATACCTATCATCGAAGCCGAAAAACAGACATTCTCTGCCAATAAAATAATGATCCGTCCTCTCCCCTAACTGCCTATTTTTTATACTTTTCACGTCGGGAGTACGAGTGGGAGGGAGCGGGCGCATGCTTAACGACTCTACGCAGAAATTCGCAAGCGCACCAATGTCCTCGTGACAAACGACCCGGGTCAAAAAAGAAGTGTGCTTAAAACTTGGTAAACACGATAATTAAAGGTTTGGCCTAGTTGATTGTGCGTCGATTCAGTATATCGAACACCTGCTGTAAAGCAATAAATTTTCAAATTTTCATAATTCAGGGCGAAACCAGATTTGGAATGCTGTGCTATTTTGCAGGTTTTACTTTGTAATTTCGAATGAGAAAATTCTAAATGTTTCGTTGGTTTATGCAAAGCTGCAGCTGAACTTTCTCAAACCATACGAATTCTGAACGTATCTCGATCTAATGTAGTAATATTATATTAAAACGAAATGGATGATATTACTATTTAAGCAACCTCGTATCTGTGGACGTAAATTACAAAATTATGCGATATAAAATAAAAAGACTGGGTTTTTTTCAGAAACTTTCCAGAAATTCGTCATACTACTTGGTGATCCTATATCGGTCAACTCCCGTACTATAACAACAATCCAGACAACACACCCTAATTATATTGACCAAGGTAACGCGCAATTCTCTCTGACTGCTCACCGCGCATTCTGTGCGCAAATGCACAGCGCGGCTTTATTGTCCTTCGGATTTAACTAACCGTAGACATAAATTGGCTCCGCCCTCCCCTTTCCTTCCACAAGCAGCTCGACAGCACTCACGGATCAGTATACGAGTGTATATACATATATATATATATATATATATATATATATATATATATATATATATATATGCATCCGTCGAGAACGCGCGCGGAGCTTGACGAAGCTGCAGCGGAAGGTGACGACATGGGAGGAAGGGGAAAAGTCAAGCGGCGCTAAAATTCGGGAAACGTACCTATTAGCGTCGGATGAAAGTGGACCTCGCTCGAGATTGCGCGCATTTGTCTACCGCACGAAGATTACAACTCAGCGATGTGTGCGTGTGCAGCAGGAGGGGAAAGGTGGGGGATGGAGGAGGGGTGAACGCGCATCGTGACGAGTTTCCGTATTTAAAGAGACCGAGGAAATTTAGGAGAAGATAATTTGATTGCGCCTCGCCTGAGTGGATTTTGATTCGCAGTTCTAGGGAAGTGTTTGCGCGTTAAAGATTTGTATCTTGAGTTAGTATTTGTATTAGCACTAGTTAATTTTATCGTCATTACGAATAATTTCATAAAAACCGTTGAACATATAATTTACATAAAACAACTGTACATAGTTACTATATCGTACACGATAATCGTGAATAAAAAATTAGTCTATATTTTTACTTGTCTATATGAATTACACGTAAATTTCGAATCAATGTTCAAAGTAAACGTATTTACTCAGGAAAGAGACGAAAATCTCAAATCAATCTAAATATCACAGTTATCAAGATTTATGAGTTTAAAGGACGTTTGCGAAAACTGTATATCATACGATTCTCTGCTAAATTAAATTTTACATTTTACATATCGAATCGATTTAAATCTGTAGATTTTAGCTTCTTCGTCTTATCTGTATGTTTATAATATCTATACGTTTCGAAACACGTCTCTAGTAGATCACCAACTAAAGATTAATATTCATGATAATTAAGTAGTTAATTTCATTCCGGAGAATATCTGTAAAAGTTGCAGATAGACAATTTTACAATCGCGTTTCACGCACTCTGACTTTTAATGCGACAGAATCATAATGGAAATTTACGATCCCTTTTATTCCGAAGATATCGCAAGCGAAACGTGCAAAAAATTTATATGTAAAATATAACAGTAAAAATGATACATGTTTATCCATAGTGAAGCAGTGCGCATTTAGATACTTGCAATTAAGTGGTATTTGCATTTCTGCACCCCTGGCAGCAATTTAATCTTCTATTTAAACGGAAAGCTTTATGCATTCCCCGTGGCGCTCGCGGTTTATCCATTCTACAGTTTCGCTCGAACTTGACGTCGCGAGACTTTTGCTCTAGTAATTCTCCAGCAGTACTGTACATACTAGTAGCTCAAGATTCGGCATTCGAGTTCAAGCGTCGTGTCCGCGTATAATTGACCCCCTCCCCACCGTGCACTGCCCGTACTCTATAAAGACTCGGCTGGCAGCGAGGAACCGCGGGAAAGAATCGACGCGACGTGGAGCGGGCGTCCGCTTCCCTGCCCGGGCGGCTGTATCGCTGCAATCCCCCTCCTTGTCACCGAGAGTCCCTCTACAGATGCCAGATCAAATCCCGGAGTGGAGAAAAAAGCGCGGTGTCATAATCAGCGCGGAATTCGAATAGAATTGCGGATAGCAGCTTCCACGCTCGTCGGGCGAAGAAAGCAGCTCTCGAGAATTCTGGCGAGCTCCCCACACGAATGCGGGTGCGCGCGCGCTACTGAGCCTATCCCCCTTTTCCGATACGGTCGACGTTGGCGGCTCCGCCTCGATGCACGCGTGGCCGAATTAACGATGTTTTCCCGTGGGGTAGCCGGGAGGAGTGGGCGCAGGTCGCAGCTGCGACGCGCGATCGAGTTTGGGAGATATAAGAGAACACATAGGCGCGCGCGCGCGCACACACACGCACACACAAATGTGGTGCTGAATTCGAATATGCCGGGAACGAGTTTGGACTATAGGCACGCGCGAGGTGTTTCAACGGATTTGTTTTGGATGGCTGAAACTTTGGAATGTTGATAAACTAATTTTACCTGCGGTATTCGCGCACGTTAGTTGCCATAACAATTAACCAGGTTATAGGGAAGACAAATTTTATCAAAATCGATTTTACGTTATCTAGGCATGGTCGAAACTATTGAGAACACTCTGGGATATCTAATTACGAGCAATGCATTTAATTATAATGATTTGTCAATCCAACAAACTTATGTAAAGGCTATGGACTGCGATAAGTTTTCAACAAATTTTAAAATAACGTTTGAATATGTTAGTATAAATGTACAACTATTAAAAGAATAAAAGCTTCAAGTGAAAACTATAAAATCGTTCGTATACGATTGTACTTTGCATAATTATTTAAAAAAGTAAAACATTACAGAAATGAATGTATATGTGAATATATTTTATTGAACATTATGACTGCGACTAGAATTCAAGTTATACGGTAATCATTTTAATTCTTATGAATTTATTATTGCCCTCGTAGCGTAGTGACATCTTCAACTTTATTCTTTAATTTTAGAACAGAATATATAAATCTGTCAATTTGAATATCTATTAGAGATGTGTACAAACACCCCCATCCAGCCAGTCACACACACACACACACACACGCGCGCGCGCGCACGCACGTATAAATTTCTGACGATATTAATCCATGTCATTATAAAAGCTTCCGCATAAATCAAGCTCAATTTTTCATTTATAACAAATCCTCACATAAAAAAGTTGATGCAAATCGAAATACCATACATAATATTTTTATAATATTTATTTATCTTAAACTTCTTTTGCTTAAATATATTTCCTGATTATATCTCGAATTAAATTACAAATGTCATTAAATATATAATTAAATATATAACGAAAAGATAATTGTACACGTAGAATCGAAAAATACATTACATGTTCGCAATTTATTTATCAACGAACTGAAAGAAATATATTTTTAAAATAGCAAGCAAATTGTTATACTTTCATCCTGGTTAAATTTATGACACTAATTTTTAATAAATGTATTTCTAGCTTAACACTTTCTTAATTAAAGTTTAATTAAGTATGAGCAGTACACATGGATAAGCAAGTACTAATTAAATTAAAATTTATAACGATGGTTTTACTCTGATGGTAAGTAAAGAAAGTTTACTAAATATCTTGATAAACTTTAAAAAGAAAATATCCCGAAATACAAAGACCAGTGAAATATAATACTTCCCCGATTTATAATTCAACAATCTTCGGCTTACATAAAGGTAGCATGTTTAATGTAGTAGATCTTTGCTTCGTCTTATTTAGCATTAAATTTCGTAAATATAATTTTCCTAATTATATCGGATTATTTGCTACGAAAGTAGGAAGATTTATTATTTAATGTAGACACCTCGCTGGAATTTTTCTTGCCACAGAGACTCAAGATATACATTTTCTGCGTTTGATCGGAACATCCATTCAATGACCACGCTATGTGCCCTTTGAAAACTGACTCTCGCCATTAAATATTATTCGAGCATCATTGCGACGGCTAACTTTGAGGAAAGAAAAATACCGCGGGCGCAATACCGTGCTCGCACGAAAGACAACCATCAAATAGGAGCATCGATCGGGGATCCTGGCGCGGACGTTGCGCATCGCGTCGCTGGCGCTTTTAATTAAGCACCCCCTCCCCCTCCTCGTTCTTCCTTTTGCCATAAATCACTGCTTGCAAATGCAGGCTTAAGGTGTCAAAAGATGAATGTAATTCAAGCTTGCTTGGCGCTTCTCAATCCTGGGAGGAGTAGCGCGCGTCCATCCTCAAGCTTTTTATAAATCCCATTTGTCGTTGTGGATGGGTAAGCGGGAGACATGGATAGAAATGGAGAGAGAAAGAGAGAAATTTACATTTACTTATATCGTCACGTCAAAGAATTAAATTTAACGGCAATTTTATACAATATCCCAAATATAAATATAATTCATCCCAACAATAATTTGTAGAAATGCGCCAAGTCTAATATATAATATAAAATTTAAATAAAATGTAATAATACGTTACATAAAAACTAAATGCAAACGGACCGATTTTGTGTTATTCGATTAAAATTGAAATAATGGCCGTAAAGTAAAATAATCTTTTAATGACTCTTTAAATGGTTACAAAGACATTTACACGGTAACAGTTGCTATTTCAATTAACCGTTTACATTCGATTCAAGTTATCAAATAACTTAAGAACCCGACCACATTTACCTCGAAAACCTTTTCAAATGTCGCATTCTATATAAACACTTTTATAAAAGTTAGCTTTCTCATATGTCATTAATTTTATAATACTGAAAAAGAAAGATATATTCTTGCCAATATGTTTCTTCCTCAAATGCTTGAAATCTACGAATACTACAAAATATTGTTACAATATGATCTAAATTATGTAAATTTATATTTATTTATTGAGTTGCTTTAAAAGCTAAATTTTTCGAATGAACAAAACAATTTATGCACTAGAATAATAGTAATATATTTAAAAAAAACTCTAAAATTCCTTTGTCAGTCTAAAGAATATTATGATACGTTGCCAAATAATAAAATAAAACAATACCGTAAATAACACTAAGTCAGCAACAGTAAGTCAGTTTTTTTAAATTAAATCGCATAATATTTATAAATATAGTAGCATAAAAAGTACACACGTAGATACATTAATTTCTATGAATATTACAATAGGAATATAATGTAGCGGAACAGAAACATGCAAAAAATAATTATAAGTAGAGGAAGATAGTGGGGAGCGGAGATAAGACAAAGAGAGTGCGACGGCACTCGGATAAGGCATCAGCTTCGACTTCCCGGGCAGCCTTCCGGAATTTGGATTACCGAAGTGCGGGCATAAACTTCGCATCGGGGTGGTGGGGCTGCTCGGGGCGCGCGGCGACGTTCACGACTTCCGTCTGAAATGGCCCTCCTTCTGTTTATTAAGAGCAGCGCGCGCGACGCCGGGGGCCCGATGGCGACCGGCTGGAAGGGCAGAGGTCGCCGAAATTGAGATTGCGCGAGCAGAGCGGCGGCTGTTATATCGCCCACGAGACGCGGGCCGGCCAACGCGAGATCGCTGGCGATATAGATCCTCGCGGTGCCGAGCGTTAATGCGTCGTTCGTCCTCTCTTGACTTGACTCTCGTCAAGGATCGAGATGAGTTTGCGGCTGTCTGCATTGTAGAATCTGAAGAGCGGATGAGAACGCGTCCCAATCGCTCTTCCGTTATATATTGTTCCGTTCTAGTATGGCGTCGCGATTCGTTACTGCTCATATTAATGATAGGAGGCAATAAGTAGGCACTTGGTTCTTCTTCATATTTATATATTATAAACTTGCCAAATTCGCTGATAGTTTAGTTTGATTAGAAGTGCTCAGTGTCTAACTAAATAAACCGTGCTAATTAATCGAACTTTTTATTTCGATTGCTCTAACGGCAATTTTTTATTTTTATTCTCATAATTTTGATATATATTGTCGAATACCTAAGTGTGGAGAGCCATAAAGAAGAATAACTTTAGACGTATACTATCAAATTATAAACATCTAAGGCTTAAAAAAATCTCAGCAAACGAGAGCAACATTAGAGGAAAAATGTCCTTAGAAATAAGTTTAAAATAGAATGAAATTATATAATGGGACAGACTATCTATCAAACGAAATCGGCTTGGTACAAAACTTAATGACTTTTTAGACCTGAAAATTAACAAATTCAAAAATTCCAGAATCTTCTTTTAACATTGTACTAATTTTTCATAGAATGTAATTATTTGTCAGAGAAAAATTTGCCGTTTAATTAATCACGACCGACACAAATTTGTTAAAAATTTTCATTCGTTTCACCACGTATGTTATATTAAAGATGTCAAATTACATTATTTACATTTCAGTAATACTCATTTTTTAGAATTACATTTAGTACAATTAATGTCGGTTCTAATCAAAAAGTTTTATACGAAAAGTTTATTTTAACAACTATCTTTTGGAGTAAATAGCTGATGCATTTTGCAAATTTAGGTCAAACCCGCTGTTTTACACTTCTAAATAATTGGAGTTCTTTAAAAAATTTGTTTATTTCTTTGCATCCATAAAATTCAAGACGCGTTATTGAAATCTTCTTAACTTTTGAAACTAGAATTTATTTAGGAGAAACGATCTGACTTATTACAACTTCGTTATTACTTAAAATTGCATCGTGATTAAAAAATAACATCACAAGCTGGAAAAAGCTATTAGTAGAGTATCTATTTGCAGAAGATTCCTGCCCTTCTATAGTATTGCACAATTAAAGCATGAAAATTCTCATTGTTTTATAAAACAATCTGAAAAAAGCCCGTCGCCGAAGAATAGGGTAGAACCAGTTTCAAAATGGATAAACAACGAAATAAACAATTGTCCAAACTCGTAAAGCAGCGGTAGGCGAAGCATTTTACTGCTGGACATCCAGGTTAAATTTCTCCGATATAATAAAGCGCCGCGACGGCTGCGGCGAACAATGCGCGCTCCGGATGCGAATATTCGAATGAGGGAGGAAGGGGGGGGGCTACAGACAAAAATTACAGCGCAACTTCCGCGTCGCGCTCGTGCGCCGTTTCGGAAGTCGCACGGCTATCGACTTCGCGCGCGCCCTTCGCAACCACACCCACGCGGCGTTATATGCCCGTCGCCCGCGTCGGCCCTGCAAAAAACGTCAACAACGCCCCGCGGCCTCGCGACTCCGAGGAGAAGCTCGCCCGAGTTTTTATCTCCGATGCAGCCACGCGCCTCGGGCGTATATGAAGGCGCACTCCCTGCTTTCCCCGGTTTGTGGAGCGAGCAAGGAGAGGGGTGAAGTTATGACGCGTTAGCCGGTGGGGAAAGGGGCGGATGGGGCGCGAAGTCGATTGTTCCCGCGCGATGTAACCGCGCGTAGTATACCGAGCGATTCTCGGACGGCTGTGGGCTCGCCGGTTAAACCTTTTCTTATATGGCTTTTCGTGAGTGCGCCGCGCGCTTCCGTTGAAATGGGCTATTTCGAGGGCTGAGGGAAAGCAATAAACAGGGGTTAGTCGTTGAGATTTTCAGTAAAAATTGGAGCACAGAGCCGTGGGCCTGTGCAAGAAAGGGAACAAGTCCATTTTGGTACAATATAACTTATTATATATCATTGCTTCATTTATTTGCGTTCGGAGACATAAATTTAGAATAAATTTTTCATTTCAAAATTTTATTCAATATGAAGGATATTTATTTATCAACGTATAAGCTAATGATGCAATATTTATAAAAGATTAATTTGATTATAAATTATTCATACTAAACATTTTGTTCATAGGTAAGAGATTTGAGAAAATTTCTTCCGAATCTATCTAAAATTTTTAAGTCCGAGAATTCAGAAAATTTCAAATAGTCTTTGGTCGTTTAACAATAATGACTATGTTCTACTCCTCCATAAAATAATTCATTAATAATGAATGACAATACTATTATCTAGTATTTATTGCAATTTATACGAAACTATTCGTTTTAACAAAATAACGTATCATCATGACATAGAATTCAACTTTATAATAAACGATATATAATAATACGAGTTTCGTTCTTCCATGCGATTTCATTTGCTATTTTTACATAAAGCTAAAAGTTATCGATATACATGAATATTTTCTTTACTAACACTAACAGCTGTTATTATTAGATAAATTAATCTTTACAGACATGTTACTATTCCTTTATATTGTAAAATACACTATCAAGGTAACTTATTTTTATTTTTCAAAAAATATGCACTTTTTCCCATAATTACAAAATATTATGATTTTTCGTCTTAGTTTATCATTAAATATGCATTTATCATTTTACAACAATATAGCAAAATATTAAAATTGAAAAAGTATGAATTAATATTCATTTCCGTTTAATATTGATTAAATATCCGCTGTTCGGAAGACATAAAATTAATTTTGCCAATGAAGAGATTTGTTTAAAATAAATAAAAGGTGCAAATTAATTGTTAAAAGATAAACGTAATAAATTAATTTTGCTCTGATTGATTTCAAAATTATCATTCTTCATAATCATAAGTGAAGGTGAAAGCCGTATTAATCACTTTCACTCCGAAAAGCTACTTAGCCTTAACATGTATGAGAAAATCAGTTAATAAAGGATGACATGCTAGTGAATAAGCGATATTTTTACTTAATGATCTGAAAAAATTATGATGTAACTGATATCTGACGATTAAACCTGTCTTTAAGATATATCTGACCTTAAGATACGGCTAACTTTTTAGTATATAATGTAATTATGTATATATACAATTACATAAATGAATTAAATAAATGACATATAAATATTATCTAGTGTATTTTTCAAGAAGATTCTTATTAACTAATACCATCAATATAAACATAAGTTCGTTAAAGATAACAATAAATAAGCGCCCATTTTCCAGAAAAAGATTTATTTATTATGCCAGGCAGCGAGACGATTGTTAACTTCAGGAAAAAACAATTAAGTACACTCGCGAAAGATAAAAAATAAGTAAATAGTCCAATCGATGAACGAATCTTTGAAGGCCTCGTTCTTTTCATTTTCCGAATGTTCAATCGGGGTGCGTATCTTCGATTTTCTCCCGAATTCCAATATTTCACGCGCAAATAAAGGAAGCCATGCTTTTTTCTCTCCTCCAATTTCTTTGTTTTTCTTTACTTTTTTATTTCCTTTCATTTCAAATATATAAATTTCTTCCATGTGCACCCAAAGGCTGAAAAATATATGTTTTCTTTTCGACTATCCGAGATGCACGCAGAGTTGCACATATTTCTAAACTCAGTCTACTGACGTAAAAGATACACAACCTTTCTCTATATATACATCTGCTTTAACTTTATTATTCTGAACTTGTTCTATATTAATCCACTATTATTTAGTATTAAAGTGATTTTAAATAAATAATGTTGAATTTCCAATTATATGTATAAACTCGTTATCCATAAGCTACAAAAAACTTACAAACTTGTCCATCAAGTAATAGTAGGATAAACATGAAAATATGGAGAAAAAACATGTCGTAATTGTAATGTCATAAGTTTGTAAGTTTTTGCAAATAATTTTATAGATAATTTTACATCTTTGAAGAACTATAAACTATGAAATGTACATAAGTAAACGAATATTTAGAAAATTAGCAATATTAGTTGCCATTCTCTCGAAGCGCGTTGAATACCACCGCGTTAAAGGGAGATAAAGATCGGATGAGGGGGATGAGAAAAAATATAACTTGAAGGAGATAGACGCGAAGGCCGCAAGTGCAGTATTGCCGCCTTTTTGAGCGCGTATATATAAAAAGCACAACGCGAGAGGCTCAACTGACTTACTCGAGTTTGTTCTCCAGGACTTACCCAGGCTGACTGTCTCGACATACGATTCTTACCTGTCCAAATCCTATTGCGCTAGTTCAGGTATATTCGAGTATTCAAGTCTATTTTTATATAGTTATTTGTTTTCGGATACAACGTACGTTTTTGTTTTTTTATGAGAAATGCAACAAAATATAAACAAAATAACTATACCAGTTTTCTTCTAATCACCAATAGGTTGAAATCGCACCCAACTGACTAATATCGACATCTTTTACTAGTTCTTCAACTAAATAACATATGGTGTATAGATAAAAATACTTATATATTGTTTATATATGAAAATCATTTAATAACTTTACATTTAATCAATGCAGAGTTAAAATTTTGATGATCAATCGAGTAATTATTCTGATCATATCGATACACAATGGAATTGTATATATCTTTTCGAAAAAATTCATAGAATACGAGTGGTTTGAAAAATCCATTACTTTATTTAATTCTTTAAATTTTATTAAACTGACTGCAACGATTGTATAGCGTGTCAAATTGTTTAAGAGAACGTTTACTGGTTACTCAATAATAAAATTCGATAATTCAGGAGTACCTTCATGAAACGAATATAAATGTTCAATATAATACAATCATTATTGAATCGAAAAAAGTTCATTTACACGAGGACGAAATTATATATAATCACGAGAGAAATTGTAGAAATAGCTTTCAATTTTCTTATAAACGTAAAATGCTTTATATCATGTGCCATAAATTTTTTAACGCAATTCTTGAAAACTCTGTATTCGTAAATAATAACGATCGTAACCATATTGAGTATCCTACATTCAAATTTCGAGTTATAAACACACTTTCTAAAACAAAGTTAACAAAAATATAAGGAAACAATTTATCTATCAAGGGGCGGTTTATCGGTGGGTGGAAAATCCGAGCTCTTCAATATTTTTCCCCGCTAAGCGAAACAAACAGAGCGATCGATCACCTTTAAAATAAATAAATCACTTTGCAAGATCGCGCGCGTTCCGGAAATCAATATTGGAAGGGTGGGGCGTCTTGGAATGGGGTAGGAAGCGCAAAAAAGCTAACTACGCGTTCGCACCATATACACCACCAGCAGCATCGCCCGAGAAGTCCGAATTCAAGAGGTTGAAAGGCGGCGCGGGCGCGGCACAAAAGTTTGCGCGCGAAATTTGAGCGAGCCCCATTCATCAAGACCGCGTACCTTCCCCGAACAGTAACAGCAGTAGTAAGCGCAAAGCACCTAAGGAGCTTGGGTGCGAAAAATGTCATATATATAGTATATATATATATATATATATATATATATATATAAAGTGAGTCGATCTAACTCGGACCTCGTTTTTCTTTCTCTTTCAATCGCAAAACTATATGTATACGCCGCGCGACGCTGGCGAGCGGCCAGCTGCGACTTCTTTACACAGGTGGTTATCTACTTATATGAACCGCGCGGTTACTTTTTATATGCGACGACAGTGCGATCGGTTACTTATACGCACCTTTCTTTCCCTTCTCAGAACGATCGAAAAGTCGGTATTAATTTCGCGCAATGACGTCCGCAGGTAAGGTTATCGAATTCGACCGAATTGTTTACGAGCTTTTTAGGAAACTATTTGAAAAGCAAGTGTATATATATATATATATATATATATATATATATATATATATATATACACGAGTGACCACATTGAAGCCACTAAGAATTTTGCAAGCTGAAAATCCTAGCGTTTCTTTGTTACAGGCATTTGGGAGGAACGCATTAGCTCAGAAATATAAAAAGCTCTATATTTCATAAGTACTCCATGAAAATAAAATGAAGCATTGAATGCATATAATAAATTTTACTAGCAGATATTAATCACTAAACTATAAATATACAAATATAAACTATCTTTACTCTTTTAAAGATACTTTAAAGCTATTTTAGCACTATTTAAGGAAATAAAAAAATGCAGTTGTTACGGACTCACAGGAACTTTATTTTAAAAAGGTAAAATTGTTAGTGTGTAATGTAATGTCTACTTTAATATTTAATTTGTAACTGTAGAGATATTTTAAATATATTATATCTATTTTATATAGGATAGGATAATAGGATAATTTATATCTGTTTTTTAAATGGTTTAGTTCGTAAGTTTAAATATATTCTTAAATGTTTTAGTTTGTAATTATATATATATATATATATATATATATTAAGAAACGTTTATAGTATTTAATTTAAAATTATTATGAATGCAATATATGTATTTATACCTTGTAAGATTTATAGTAATTCTGTTAAGTATTTATGTAGAGTTAAATTTAATAGTTTAAAGTATAATTGTAATCGGGAACTAATGCGATAAAAATAAAATCTTTAGATAACGTTTCTCGCATAATAATATATAGACTAGATATAGTATATATTTTGAATAAACAAAATACGTTCTCTGTATCGTCATATCGAGTCCCATATAGAAAAGGGAAATGTAACGTGATCTCTCGGACTCTTAAACTTCGGACAAAGCGGCTTCGCGTACGTCAGCAATTCAGCGAATTATAATGTTAAACTATTGTACAGCAGAGATTGGAAATTTAGATATTCGTTTTCAAATAGTAAGTTCACGAAAAATTACTTCGTAATTTTTTATTATGTAAGAAATAAGACTCATAGTTACTAATATTATAGTTTATAGAAACGATCGCGAGCGAATTCTCGCTATAAGCCCGACTATATGTACACATAAGGTACATGTTTGATCCGTGCCGTGACGGGAAAACCGAAGATTTTGCCTTAAAAATAGCTTGTATACGGAATCACACACAAGGTGAGCGAATACTTGCTATGGAAAAATCTTGAGGTTTTCAAAAGAGGTAAACAGGTTATGATTCCTAAAAGCAATGATCCGTGCTGTGACGGGAGCTTCCCAATATTTTCGTTAAAAAAGCTATTCTACGGACTTATAATGAGATAGGTCGTATTCTAGCTTTGAGAAAATGTTGGGAAGTTCGAAATCAGGTGACATGTTCGGCTTGCCACCTCGGGCTCTCCGACCGTCAGGCTGCGTGAGAGTTTGGGCTGCGTTCGGCGAGTGAGGCTTATCGCTCGAAATTTGACCCCATTGAGAGGGGAGTAGAGTTTATAAAAGCGCAGTATGAGCGCTCGAAAATACATTCTTTTTCTGATCTCTGCTTAGAAATGTTGTTGTATTAATCATATTTAGTTTTATTAAATTCAATTTTTAATTTAAATATACTTTGTATTGTCTTCTTTTTCTTATTCTAATAATCAAACCTCCCAGGGTATTGTTCAATTATAGCAGTAATTAATATTTTCCCTATGAAGAAAAATATAATATAGTTGAGAATCCTTAATCGAGGGCAGTAATTGTAAAAAAAGATAAACTAAAAATTAATATGTCGCAACTTATCGATAGTTAATTTAATATCCTCATCAAGCGAAATATAAATTTAAATAAAATAAATGTTACTGATATTAATTATCGAAAAAAAGAAACGCATAAGCTTCGGAGAAAAGCCAAAATTATCCGATCCCCTTGCTTATATCTATCGATATATTCCATGGTAGAGGAGTCCGAGTGCAGTTTTCGCATAATTTCTATTTACGCATGCGGTTGTACGAGTGCCTTGTTTTAGCTGCTAAAGGTACTTTTTAAGCACCGCTTATACATCAGCGGATCCCCTATAATTACTTATATGTTTCAGAATTGACAAGTATTTACCTACAGAGGAAATATTTATTTGGCACAATAAAAGATAAAATAAATGATTTTAAAATATATATCTAATATAGTTCCTTATTAAAGTAAAAAGTAACGAAGCAATCACGCAGTCAGTGCCAAAATATTTAAATTTAAGGAAGTTTCTTGAAAGTTCAAATATTGGACTCATTAATTAAATGATCATAGATAACCAACCTATATTATGTTAGTATACTGAAAGTGTCGGAAGTTATATAAAAAATCAATCTTCAACAAAACTTTAATTTTTTTTTTTAAATTATCTTAATAGCACTGGATACACATACCATTCCTAAATAAAAATTTTATTAATATGCGCACCAATGGCATAAAGTAAACTTTAGTTTTTGACATTTTTTGGCAGTTTACGCGTCCGTTTAATACGCGAAAGGATCCTCGACCATCCAAGAAATCAGGCGCTCTCCCCTCCATTTTTAAGCCTTTCGCAAATAGCATCGATAACGTTTGATGGACGAATTATACGGGAGATCTTCGCATCCTCGACGGCCCCGTTAATCCTTCGAAATGCACGAGTCTGCCTCTGCCACGCGGAAAAAGAGCGAGAAAAGTCGACGATAAAAAAGGGAGGCGAGAAACTATTTCAGCGCTTCTATATGAATCTTCCCTGGTTTTTTAACGCTGGAATTTCGAAGATTTTTCTCTTTTATCTACGTACTTTTTTTTAATACTTAGAGATAAATATTTTACTCCAAAATAAAATTTTACTACAAGTACATGCATACATACATACATACAAATCTATATATATATATATATATATATATATATATATACACACTTATGTTTTCTTATTTTAATTACGTCACCACAGCAAGTGATAAATTGTCAAGTATTACAATTTGGGCGAATGCCTGCTCAAAAGATTCTGGACTTTTATTCGAAAAAAATGTGTCCACTTATACATAGGACGTCAAAAATTCTGTAAGTAAAATATAAAATTTTCATTTGCACCAAGTGTGAAAGAGAAAGCTCTCAGAGAGATGTCATTGGCTACCGCTGCTGCCACATCGATCGTTCTCTAAGTAGCAGCGGAGAGCCGGGCGAGACTTGAGATTCGCATTCCAGCGGGCTGATAAACACTTTAAGCGGAATATAACTTTTCATCTTTGCCTGGTGGAATGCTGGAATAACTGCAAAAGGAGGTCAAGTAATACACGTTTTGTTTGCAAGTTATACCATAACTTCTAAATATTTATGTAGAAGCTTCTGAACTTTAAGGAGCGATTCAGCGACGGAATGATGTTTTATTTTCCAATATTCTTTTCAATCAACGAAATCTCATAAAAAGTCGCGATCCGTAACATATGCATATAGTTTCATTTATAACAATATTGCCCAAAATATTTTAGATTAAAGATTCAGATAGTATTATACTTGGTAATTATAATAGCCAGAATCTAACAAATATATTTCCACCAAACTATATTAGCGAATTTTCGAGTAATCTACTAAATTGCGTTATATCCGATTTTGTTTATATATAAGCTCGACGGTAAGACTCTTGATTAAATCTAATTTGATTTGAAACTTATTAGCGCGTAATCTTTTTATACAAAATAAGTAGCAGCCCACGCGTTCAATGCTATGTGCGGGTGGTTTTATTATCAAAATGTGGACCCGCATTCTGGGGTGCCTTAGCGACTTTACGGATACTAAAGCCATCGAGCCAAGACCGAGTTTACCTTGTCCTGGGTTGTCTTTAGCCCCCTACCTACAGCTTACCAATGTTGGCAGAACAGATAGAGTATGTCAGACTGAACTGACATTGCAGGCTCGTATAAATGTATTTTAAATTGATCAAAAAAGCTAGCATTATAAATATCTATGCACAATTTAAAAATTCAATACGAATGTGTGTATGTATGTATAATGCGTGTGCAAGTTCATTGTGACCATAAAAAGAAGGTAATATTTTATAATTCTACTTGTTACATCGTCGTTCAACGTATAATTCCTAAAAGGAAAGGAAAAAATAGATAAATCTTTCTTTTATACAAAGAAAGAAGTTTGTTAGATTATTCCATTACAGAATATATCAAGTTATAATGTCATAAATTAGATAGAAAAAGTCTACCATTGAAGAGATCGAAATATATCATTTCAAATGTCATGAATTACTTTATTAATTTTGCTATCTTGCTCGTATTTCACGATAGCGGGTAATATATTTTACGTATTTGTGCTTCACATCGATACAGCTTTAACTTTATTTATTAACCCAACGAGTGACTAGCCATTTTCATATAGTTATTTTCAAAAATAATGCCTAGAAGTTAGAATAAATATATTCTTTTCTTTTCACTTTAGAAGCACATTTCCAAAAGTACACAATACACACACACACACACACACACACACACACACACACTTATTTATTAATTACATTTCTATAAATTGCTTTGCACATTGGATCGCATTTATCTTTATACGTTCAATACGATTGTTCGAACACATGCACACAAATGCAGGCTAATAGATAGACAAGCAGTAACAGAGCACGCTTTGCGTTCGAAGACATTTTGACACTGACATTTGTAACTGATATATGTCGGCAAGACTGGGCATAGTTTTAAATCAGTCGCGTAAGTGTTCAATACGATGTAAGAAGTATTTATATGCGTCTCTACGCTATATTTTGTAGTAAACATACTACCAATCGCTACTGTAATTTTTTTCATTATATACTTTATAGTATCAAGAGTGTGGAAAAAATGTTAGGTCCGAACAGAAGAATTCCAAAAGAAACACACACACACACACCGAGAGAGAGTGAGAGAGAGAGAAGAGAGAGAGAGAGAGAGAGAGAGAGTAACCGCGAGCGAGTGTTGGCCAAGAGAAGCAGCTCCGATTGCGAACTAAGGCACAGTATAGTATAGCGTAGGTTTAGTTTTACGTATGATTTATAACCTTCGAGAACGCAAGCACATCGCTTGATTTTCATATACTCCCAAAAATTTGATGGCTATTCTTGAATTTCTATATTAAATATAGTCTTTTATTAAAATACTGGTTATTTAGTTTTATTTAAAGTAAACATAGATAGTTTGAAAAAAATCATTTCATTCATTATTTAATTCGCATCAATTAAATTCATGCTCAAGTTTTATCATATTTAATTTTAAAAAATGTCATATTATTACTCTAGATGCATGCGTCAAGATAGAAGGGTGTTTAAAGCGAATCTTTGAGAGGAGAGCGACGAAAAGAGAGAGAGAGCTGTCACTCACTTGTAGCTACGGTGACTAAATTTATATTTTCTTCAAAATACGCAAAAAATGATTTAAATAGGTTAAGAATCAACAAATTTTTATTACAACAGAATATATCTTCTAATTTTATTTGTTAATTATTTTATTTTTATTTAAAAGTCTTTGATGATGATTATGAGCTAAAATCCATATCATCATTAGAATTGATGGCTAATATTTGTAAATTTGTCGAAGTACCCTTATATAAATAAATGAGGATATAGTGAAATGGAAATCTATATTTTATTAGCCTTTTAATCTGAAATATTTTTCGTTGATAGATAGCTTCTGTATGAGGAATGAAAATCCATATCTATTTAAACAATATTCGAAAGATGAATTTATACTTTTGAAAAATAGTTTCTATTAATTTGAAGAATCGTACTAGAGTTCCGCGAACTTGTGACACCTCACGAGACTGCCAAAAAATTGGAGCCTTAAAATTAAATGTCTCTTTCGATCGCCAATTGATTGATGGCTACAAAGCCCTTGAGTGGTGCTCATCTAGTCATCCTCCGACAATATGATACTTCCATCGTTGCTGCGACTCTTCCGTATTCCAAGCTTCATTAAAAACATATAAAAGCATGGAGAGAAATCCAGAAAACAGAAGAAGACACATTGAGGTTTCGAATTCTTAAATAAATATATTTTCTCATAGATGGAAAAAAGAAAGTAAGAAACCCAGAATATTATAAAATGAAAAGTGCTATGGCAAATTCGGGCTACCAAATGAAAACGCGAAAGGCAATAATAAAACTGCATATGATATAATCTACGATTTTCTGCTTAACATAAGTTTTAATAAAAATTTTGTTGACAATAAAAAAAAATTATTGTATTAAAAACAAAAAAAAAAGTATAGACCAAAAAGCCTAAACAAGTTGGCTGATAATTTGATACGAGAACAATTAGCTGTGAAATTGAATAAAGTAAATTTACTAAAATTGAAAATATTATATATACAAAGCAATATGTGACTTTGGAAGTCAAAACTAAATTCATTACTAATTATTTTTTCGGGTTAATTTATAATTTATGTTATCAATTCTCCTTTAGTCTCATTGTACTAGAATTTTAGAAAGTCTTACTTATTAGCTAAAATATTAAAGTGTTATAAATGTTCAGATTTATCTGAGTAAAAGTTTAAAAGGAAGTTGTTATGTATTCGTAAAGATTGAATAATAGATGAATTATTATTGAATAGATATTTTTTTAAAAAGTTAATTTATCCACAGCAAATAAGAAAAATAAAGATAAGAAACACAATGTCGTATATAGTGTAAAATTCAAATTTCAGATTATATACTGTGAAACATTTTCTCGTAGGTTATAACGCAGGGAAAAGATACAAGCAATTTTTCGTACTTACAGAAATTCTCTCTATTCCTGAGCCAACGATAAAAATAAATGTAGCTTCCGCTTGCGGAAAAGCTTTTGAACAGATTTGGCAAGACAACAATACTTTGAAAAGCCAGAATGAGAGGAATCTTCAAACTATATACGGTAATATGTGTTAGCGCGAAACATATCGGAATGAAATATTTTTTATCACTATTTAATAGAATTGATATTAAAAATAAAACTATTAAAAATTACAATATTCCATAGCCATTAGAATTGAGTAAATGTGGCAAATGTTTCTAGTCGTGTTTCGAAACGATACTTTGTAACTTATTTGAATGTGAAAAGAGTGGATATGATTTTTCTATTTTTCTTTATTCATGTTTACTTTTTATTTAAAAATTCCGTTTGCATCGATCTGTAATATACCTCTTCTAAGCCTATTACTTCGTTGCTTCTTTTAATTAATATTTTTAAAGGTAGATAAACACGGTTCTTATAACTTTCTCTTTTTATGTAGCACCTTAGTCGTAAATTGAAGTTATTGAACCAACATAATCAACGGCTTTCTTAATACTGGTAATAACTTTTGTAACAAATACTCTTTTAATGAACTTTTCCTATCTTTTCAGTGTGCGAGTTAAACGCTCTTGTTTGCATCTCTTCCCCTCCCAGAGTTTTTTATACATAATAATTTGATCATTAAGGGAGTCGCTGCTTGAACTTACGGTTCTACAAAGGCAACTTTGTTGGACTACAGCTGCGCGCATAAACATAAACACATTCGAAGTATAGTTTCGAAGTGCCGTAGAACTGAGAGCCGGAAATAAAGACTTTCCGGCTGCGCGTCGCGTAGTTTTTCCTTCGCCGTAGAATTCCGTTGCGGGTACGGCACCGCCGGTGATCTGCACAAAAAGCGCACAAATTGCCCGCGAAATACGTGCGTGCGTGGGCCGGAAAAACGCCGCGGCCAATGTCGTTTCAAATTTCGGCGTCGACGCCCAGAGGCACTGGTCAATTTTTTTCGACCGAATTGTGTGAGCGGCTTTTGGAATTCAATTTTACGAGCCGGGCGTTTATCACGTTATCGGAAAGCTAACGTTTCAATTGGCCCAATTCGTTTATACAATTTTTTTTCTTTTTTTTTTCTTTTCCTTTTCTTTTTTTTTTTTTTTGTTAGTTTCAAAATTCCGAGTTTTCTCTCCTAGTCTGACGATGGTACTCTGTACTACTTCGGGTCGTTGATTTATTAAGCGGTTTATAACTTGGAAGCCTCGTGGAAGGAGGTCTGAATAACGCTGGCCAAGTTAAAGCGAGTAGAGGCTATACTCCGGATAATAATAACTTAGCAATTTTATCAACAGTTTATTATACAAACACGGGATCTGTAGTTAAGAGATAATATATTAGCAAATAATTAAAACTACTAAATATTCATTTTTCTCGTTAGAGGAAAAATCCACCTGTAAAAGGTCAATATACAAATAACTATACAGGAATAATACGGTATAGATGACTTGTAAACTAAAAATAACTACCGGCTTCCTGATGAAAATACATCAAAGCGATGGAGTTATCGATTGCATTTTAGATATTTCACAATACAATTAATAAATAGCTAATCGAAAATGCGATGGAAACCTGCTTCTAATTTTTATTTTTATAACTAAATCCCTCAATTACTAATTTCATGCGAATGCCAATAAATGTCTGATTAACTTTGCTGGATTTGACAAACAAATTTCTTAAAATATGTGAGTAATTATGAGTATGATATGAGTGGGTGTGAGTAACACAAAATCTAGTCCAATTTAGAACAATATTTTATAATTTGAGAATTAATGCAGTATCTATATATCTATGCCTTATATTCAAAGCTTCGTATAATATTTCACAAGCAGATGTCGAGTTGTGCAAAAGCTCAATAATTATAAAATTAAAAGCAAAAGAGTTCGTTGAAAAATATTTAACAATTTAGTCCTTGAAATATGAAAAAAAATGTAAAAGAGAGAATGGATCTATTCATATCACCGAAAGTTTTCAGTAGCGTGAAAAAGCAAGAAATGAAATGGAGCATTATGAAGGCGTACAATGTGATTAAGACTTGCCAGAGCGGGTCGAAAACACCGGAATTCCCGCAATTTTTCTCGTACATTTTCCTTTTAACACAGGTATAGTGCATGAGATTTCTCGAGGGATCAGTTCCATCTTCCTTACCAGTCCCGACGTTTAAAGAATAAAGGAGAGGTGAGACCTACGGCTTAAAAAGAGAAATTTTTCTCTTGCAAAACGCGCGGCTGGCCCTGTTGGAATGCACGACGCCTCTCCCCTCCCCCACTTCGCACTTCACTTCGCTAATTCGCTTAAGCAAGAGCTTGAGATGAAGATCGAACGCTGGCCTGATTAACGGTAATTTTTTAAAATTTCGATCGTTCATCACAGCCAATAAAAGAGGGGAATCTTTACTATATTTTCCATGCTCCATCTTTCAGGATCTTAAAAACTACGTTGAATGAAAAATGAATTTCTTTTTAGAAAGGACAATTAATTTATTTTTGTCCGTGTTATTATTATTATAAACTTACCACAGAGTTTTTTTATTTATTACCTTCAACTTATGCGTTCATATTATTAGGATAAAAAGAAAACTTTTAAAAATAATTCTTGAAGTTGCTTTTCTTGAAAAATCATATAAATTATGTTACTTTTATTGTTCTTTATACACGTTACACGTTAGTGCATATATTGCCACAAAATATTCATACTGAAAGAAAATTTGCTTTCATGCATTTGATATTCCTTGGCAATAATTCTTTAATAATTTAAAAAATATATAGATGTTGAATAAGAAATTAAATAAATAAGAAAAAATTATTTAAAATAAGTTATTTTTTTCTTTTAAGGATTACCTCTTTGGCGTCAATCAGTATATATCAATTCTAACGTTATTGATATTCCATACACTTAAATTAAGTTAATTGTTCTTCATTGAATTATTTCTTACCTTGAAAATAGAAAATTAAATATATAGAACAAACGGAAAATTAATTTGAACACGACAAAGTTTGATTGATTTGACTGACAAGACTAGAAACCTTTTTACTATTGTACATACTAGAGCCAATTAAACGAGTCGAAAGATCTACAGAAATATTAGAATACAAAGGATCCTTGCGGTCGAGAAATCAAATTGCGGCGGACATTCCTGACACTCGAAGCTCGGTCAATACGGATATAAAAGCTCGCACTGGCGGCGGGATTCGAGTTTCCGAGCGATCAAGCCGCGAGCAGCTTCGCACGCGGTCCCGGGGTAACTTGAAACTTTTATTACTGGGTAAAGCAAAGAAGAGCCGGCGCGGGCGGCAAAGAGCCGATTCCATCAATCGTAGAACAAGAGGCGTGCGCGATATATATATATATATATATATATATATATATATATATATTATATGAACAGTGCGCTTATGAATATTATAAACCTGACTGCGACAAACACGTTCTTGTCGTATGTCTCAGTAGCATAGGCCCGGATGATCGTCAGCAACGGAGAGGGGCGATTCAACGTCTCTTATAAGCTGTAAAACAACTGTTCAGGTATTTTTAGCTTATTGATATCGAATTTATTGCCAAATAAATAAATTTATAGCCACGGTCAGATCTCCGTCAATACCGGATACTCTATTTTAAACTTAAAGCTAGCTCGTACCGCCAGTAACTAAAGTTAAAATAATCTATGAACATCTGCTAAACCTCGTAATTTTTAGCGCGCAAAGTACTTGCAGATATGTAAGGATAGTTTTTCTATGTTTAAAATTTTTGACAGATAAACCTCCAGGAAAGGTAAAATTAGCTTAATAAAGCACGGCTCGTCGAAACACGTACTACATCGCCATACTTCCGAGCTCGAGAGAATACAACGGTATTTGTCAGGAGGCAAAATCAAGTACGCGGTTTTAGTTTGACATCATGAGTAAAATTTATTCAGATACGTTAAAAAATTGAAGTAAGTAATAGAAGACGCCAACTGGTGCAAAATCACAAACCTAGAGCCGCTCCGAAGAAGAGAAGCGATAAAGAAAGGGAGATAAGAATTAACACTGAGATCTATTGCGGATCCCGCTCGCTCGTAAATGTGACGTTCGTCGTAGGTGAGGTGCTCGGTTCAGCCACGTACGGTGATCATAACTTGTTCGTCGTCTCATCATGTTATCGTTGAAGGCGTCGGGTAGATTTTCCCCGGTGAAGTCGAAAATCCTGCAATGGATCTCCAAAGGACAAAGGCGAAAGAAAAGTAGGAAGCGTGATTCAGAATGGTCAAGACGCATTGAAGATTGATAGTCTCTCTCTCTCTCTCTCTCTCTCTCTCTCTCTCTCTCTCTCTCTCGAATGCGCAATCGATGATGATATGAGTGACGGCTTTGATCGACTCGCGGTCGCAGTGATAGCACATTGTAAAAGTGGCGCGTCACGATCGAGAGGACTCTGTCAGCCATCTCCCTTTGCTTCAGTATATATATGTATATATATATATATATATATATATATATATATATATATATTCTGCCACAGTCTGATGAATTTCACCTCATTGGCAGCTCCACGGGCGGGACAGAAGTTTTCCCAAGGCGGTTCGCACCTTTTGTGGATTCCACCCCCTCCCCCGTAAATCTCGGGATGTCTAACCAGTTCCACGAGAGTTTCCCTTGTCGACGCGTCTGACGCGATTGCGGAAATGCCGCGCGTTCTCGAGGAATGATTTATATGCATGGATACGAAAGGGATTATGCTGTGCTTGACGTTGGGAAGGCGAAGGGGAGTGGAGGTGTTGCCTTCTCTGGACTGCTTTCACATTGACGAAAGCTATTTTATCGTTTTTTTGTGTCATTGTCGTGTAAAAATACCGAATCTGAATACAGAGGCTTTAAAATTTTGATAAATTATGAAACCACAAAGAGAAAGTTTACTATTATTCCTCAAGCAGTTTCTATCTATAAAGTTTGTATTTTAATTACAAGCGCCGGGATTGCAATTCAAAAGGAATTTGCAAGAAATTTATTGTAATCAGCTTTCAAAATATTGTGAATTATATAATAAAGTCTAATTAGGCTCGCGAGTATACAAAATTTCCAATTCATATATTAATTTATGATACATGGCTCAGTTAAAAGTAATTGTAAAATTAACCGGCAACGCAATACAAATACAGTGTATCTTTGAAAACATCGTGTTTCTTAATACTCACACTTGATACGAAAAATTCTATAGATATGGATATGTATAAAAAGTAATCGATTATTGGCCGTAATTAACATAAAATCACGAGAAAATAAAATCGGGAAACTCAAAATAGTCGAAAGCGCTAATTGATTTCGTTTAGAAATTTTAAATTAACTCCTCATAAGAATATGATAAAATGAATTTAATAATTGAAATTTTTCAGTGTCATGAGCACTCATACCATATGATATGCATACATATATTTATATATTATTTATTTTTAGAACAATATATTACACTAGATATGAAAAAGGATTCGACCTTCGAATGGGTTATAATAGTAGTGAGAAAAAATAACTTGAAAAAATAACCTTATAATCTTCTCAAACTAATTATAGCTGTGCATATCAACACAAATCATTAGGAAAATGTTAAAATTAATTAGTTTAATATTGATATTTAGCAAATACAATAAAACATTAATCAAATTCATAAATATATTCTCGTTCAATAATTAGAACGAATGAATTTATTTATTGCTGTCAATTAATGCGGAATTGCAGGTGCAATAAAGTGCCGTCGTAAAATCAGTAAAAATTGACAGCGTTCCTGGGATAAGAAAGGAACGAGGCTACACGAACGCGGGGTAATGGTGCATCATTCTAAGCACCTCTTTAATGGTTAGGAAATTCCTTGGTTAATCGTAATGCCCGAGGATACTAACTATACATAATTGTCAGTTAGATAAAACGTCCCCTCCTGCTTTTCGCGATCTTACATCCTTTCTCTATTTCTCTAAATCTCTTTCTCTCTTTTATCTTTTTCGCTTAAAAGTCATTATTATCTAGGTTGGTAAAGGCATCGGTTTCTCTACTAATAACAAAAGCGTCAGACTTTTTCTCGAATTCTCTAGATAGTGCAGGATTTTAGTTTAATTTCTCGTCACGTCAAAATTTTTTCAAGACATTATCCAAAAATTATTTATCGGGTTTCTTCATTGTTAAATAGCTACTTTATAAACAATTACTTTAGTCTTATTGTTTCCATAATTATGAACTCTGTTCACTTTTCCTCTTAATACCCCTCGCTTTATTCCCTTTTCTATTAGAAGTACTCACGTAGCAATTTTCCAAGTTATGCCATGAAAAATATCTATGTAATTAACGGATGAATACTCGGCATTTGAATTTGATCTATATGGATTACCGAGCCAACCTTTGGTCAATAGGAACAGATGAGATATGAACGCGCAAAATCCAGGACGCAGCGCGACTCAACTGAGAACTAACAAATGCTCCAAGTAGATACCGCAGCCCCGTGTGAAAGAAGTGAAATTAATTCCAAAGGATTAGAAGCGTAAAATGGAACGACGGCGATTCATGGAATTTCTATAGATTCCTTGAATGTGGGCGACAGCTGTTTATCGCGACCGTGACGAATTCGAACGTTTGTTCTTCTGGACTCAACTTTTGATCGAACTGTGCGAATTTTCGTCATTGTTCAGAATTTTGTTGAACACTTTCTGACAAATATTTATCTGTTAAAAGTAATTTCCATCACAATTCGCATCAAGAGTTGAAAGCTATTATAAAGAATTCAGATTAAATTTTCAAAATTCATCATCTGAGATAGCAGATTCAACATGCCAATCTACAAATTTTCTATTAGTAGATGGAAAGATTCCAGGCAACTTAATTGAATAATCAATATTGAAAATTTAATATTATTTTAGTGAACCGAAATCACAAAAATATCTATACATATAAACTTTACAGTCATAAATAAAAATCCAAAATAATTGTGCCGCTATCTTAAATCATCGTCGAAAGATAATGGTTTTGGGAATTTTATGTCTATAATCAGTGCTTAAAGTAGTTCATTGCACTCATTTTTATGAATAAATATTGAAAAGCCTTGTGCAAAATAAATCTCTCTGAAAAAAACAACTATTATTTATATTCATTTGTTTGTAAAATAACAATAATAAATTTTTTGGATAAATATACACAACACTACAGAAATAGTTTTATTTCAGAAGAAATAGTCACAAAGTGCTGAAATTTAAGTAATTCTTTTAGAATCCACTGTACCGCAGAAAGTTATAAAAATTACATGAAATAATTTTGTTATTAGTAATAGTCCTTATGAAATTTTGTCGGGGTTTAGAAAATGAATAAAATTACTTTATTTCAAGTCAAACTTAAAATTATTATTCAAAATTCAGTTTAGTAAAAAAAAAGTTGTTGTTTATATCAATAAAAATATTCTTCTTTTAATAATCCCGTAATATTTTCGTTACGATCGTCATAAAATAAATCGTACGTTAATGTCGCGATAAACTTTTTCACGTGAATGATTTTTAGTATCAATAAATTTCAGTTATTTAATGACTTTGTTTCAGCGAGGGAGCGCTGATAAATGTCTCGAAAAAAATATATTAATGAACAACTATGTATCGAATTTTTTTAATCCCAAATGATATAGCAAATATTAAGATTGTCAGAGAAGGTGAGTAAAACTAATGCTGTATGCTCTTGATATCTTTGCTTCATTCATTGCATCATTGTATTGATTTAATTTAACTTCGATAATACTACTGGGAATAGCGAGATTAACATTAAAAATAATAATACGCTTTCTTTTAGAGTCGAGAGATCTGATGTCGAGTATAATATTATTGTTTTTCAAATTTGTGCACATCGGTTAAGTCTTAATTTTTTTCACGAACGTCAAGGCATACATAATATACTCGAGGTGGCAAAATTCTTAAAATATATTGCACGTTTGAGGGTGCAATGATTTCAATAAATGCTACTAAACAGTTCCTGATCGCTAGTCTTTAATACATTAAATGCAGTAGTCCAGGCGAATTAGGTCAAAAATTGGCCGACTTACCAACATTTTTTCCAATGTCTATTTTTTTGCACTAAATGATAGCTGAGGATATGTAAAATAAGTCCCTAAATTGTCGGGGTCGTAACCCATCGGCGACGTGTTTATTTATTGCAAAATAGCGCAAAAATTTTCTTTTTTATTTTTTCTTGAATAGTTTAAAAACTATTGCTCTAACTGAAAAATAATTTCTTTTTTAAATTTTAAAATAAGTTTCATATAAAAGTTGTGCAGAACATAATTCTGAATAAAAGTACGTACATTAAAAACTTAAGAAGTCAATTTTTCTATTGTTAAATAAACAATGAAAATGGAAAAATTTTCGATATTCAAAGAGCTATAAAATTTCTTTAAACAATTGAAATTCAATAATAATGGCGCAAATAGATGTCTTTTATCTACTCATAATGTGTTTGAAATTACAAAGTGAAATTTTCAATATGGCGATCAGTTGCAAAATTATTTATATTAAAAATTAACGATTGTGAAGTTCGCCAACGGCTTGGAATTTATTAATGCAGTAAAATGCATTCGTTAGAGAATATTAATAGTAATCAAAGCTGAAAAGACCAAATTTTTAAACTAAATATTTATATTGTTTAAACTGAAAAACACCGTTGGTAGGGATGATATATCGGAAGTTATTAGCACTAAAATAGTGAAATAAAATGCATTTTATTAAGTTTAAAAAAAGAAAACTTTTGAGCATTTGCATATTTTTGTTTAAACTTTTCTTTATTACTTGTCATTTAATTAACATTTTAACTTCAAATTTGGCAAGGCGCAAGTAAGAAGGTTCATAGATCTTTACATTTAGTAATGCATTCTAAGTGATTAGTAATTATGTTAAAGTGAAACATTTATAAAAATTTTTACGCGCGTGATCAGCGACGGTCGGCGGCGGCTTATCTCTCCGCGCAGCAACATCGCGGCGCCGCCTACTGAGCATACGCACATTCGCGCACTACGTCACAGAATTCTATATCTCAGAATACAAGTCACAGTAACTCTATTATATCAAATGTATAATAACATAAATTAATTCTTTTAAACTTTATAATGGTTTATTTTACAATTTCAAATTACTTTTAGTTTATCTTCTGTCTTTAGATTATAGTATTATTGCAGAACTTTTATACGAAAAATTTTTCTATTAGAGCAATATAGTTTTTAAAATATTGAAGAAAAAGTAAAAAAGAGCATTTTTTAAGAAAATTTTTCAATAAATAAACAGGTCGCCGATGGGTTACGACCCCGATAATATAGGCTCTTATTCTACGCATCTTCAGCTATCATTTAGTGTAAAAAAATAGGCGCTGGAAAAAATGTTGAATCAAAACCGTAATTCGCCTGGACTACACTTGATCTCTTTTTGACCCAGTTGTAGTTTAAGCAACTTACGAGAATGAACTTATTGACGCATAATTTCTTAAATTGATTTTTTTCAACGAATTTTGAGCCCGAAAGCTTTAATTTCCAGAGGCCTCTATCTATATAGTTTTGAAAAAATATCAATTTTGCGATACGGAGCTTCCTATCCCACAAGAAGCGTTCTCTAATAAATCGCGATGCTAGAAGGCTTGATTTTGAAACTTAGCTAGCACGAAAATTATGAGCGGCTCTACTTTATAGATTAACAACACGTACAGAACCGAACATGAAATTTCTGTATCTATCAGTTTATGATTACTCCTAATGGTTAATTTGTAATACGTATGTTTCAATATTTACAGAAGCTAGGTTATCACTTTGCTCATAATAAGTTAAAGTAGAGATTACTTCAAATGCTCGATTTGTAATTTCATTTACTCCAATTCCACAGCTTGAGGGTATCCACTTATAAAACATAATGTTTGCTATTTCTATTTTTTATCGTGAAACATATACGTATTTATTTTTATTTATAAAATAAGAAAAGTAGTTTAATATTTATGTTCGCTTTTTTAACCTATGTAGCATATTGATAGAATTCGAGAGACGGCAATTCACAGAGATTTAAGTATTAAGAACTATAACTAACGTATCTAAGATAGCTGTACATTCGATTGTATAAGCATCGATGTATTTGCATTTAGTTTTCTATTCAAATTCGAGCATATAAATACCGGTACTGCGGTATAACTGTAAGAATATTTATTCCCGTTTGTATATATTAACTATTTATTTATATATTTTATTTATATATATATATATATATATATATATATATATATATACATATATTATATTTTATTATCTACAAATAAATGCCATTTCGGATTTGAATTACACTTTTTTTAAACTCATTGACCTGTATTCAACGACTAAAACAACAGACTTTAACGTAACTTCTAAGTCAATAACTAAAGTTTCGTTTAGTAGAATATATACTTGTTTTATCGTTTAAGCAATAAATGCTCTGGTGAACTGATTTATACAGTTAAGATTTAAAATTTATTAAGTATTGTATTTTTTTACAAAAACATACTATCAACAGAAGAAAAACTTTTTCAATTTCTCAAGTATCAATTTAACTGTTTTGCAAAGTAGTAACTTTTTATTTAATAGAACATTTTTTAAATACTTATAGCACAGAAACTGAATTTTATTCCGAGTATATGGTGGCTTCGATTTCGCTCAATGTACATTTACCGGTGCGTTTTACGATACCGCAAAGTACTCCTTATAGCCGCATACTGAATTTATTCGATTTTAAGTTGAATATCTTTCCACGTCAGGAAATAGATGTAGCTTATATAATCAATAATCGAGTGCCTCTAACTTTTATAGAAATGCATAAGTATATACTCGTACTGATTTTGAACCCCTACTACAAGCCTGATGAAAATGTCAAAAATATATACTCATGCTTTTTTTTATTTTTGATAAGTTTATTCATTCACGTAAGTACAGACAATAAAAATATAAACTAATTATGAATAGTAGTGTAGAATGCTTGAAACATTATTAGATTATAAAAACTCGGTGAATATACAAAAACAGACTCATCACGCAGTCCCATTAATTATAAAATGTTCTTGACGATCCGTACAGAAAAATCGAAAAATTTTACGAGGAAAAAAAACAATAAATACGAGGAGATCTAAAAACGAACAAACGCCCAAAAACTCAACTATCCTAACTACATTGAACATAGTATTTCGCAGTACTCTTGATTCAAAACGAGACGTTTACGCAAATCGAAAATTCTCAGATGCGCGATGAGTATAGATATAGCTTTCGCGCCGCCCCGTCAACAAGGAGGGCTAAATCAATGCGAAACGCGCCTCCTGACATTTAGACGGGCGAACGATCTGTGTTGCTGCGAGTATTTCATCAGCGCCGTATAGACGTCGGCGCAGGGAAGGAGAGCTTCGGTCGCGGGCTCGATCGAACCACGAAAATTACGCCCCGATCGTTTTGGCGCGCCCTCGTCGCGCCCTCGTCGCCCCGCTAACGCAGCGAAAAGGAGGGTTCGAGAGCTTTAATGGACGACTGTTGCCGCTGCCAAAGCTCGTGGGCTGTTAGTTTAAACAGTCGCCCTGCGCCGGGCTCTCGGATTACGGTAGGTATATACTTGCCTTGTTTCATGTATGTGCCCCGTGTATTTCTGTACAGGCAAAACCATACGCGCGATAGTGCTTCTTTAATAACAAGCATTGACCTACTTATTAAACGATATCATTCGAGAAGTAAATTGAATTTACGTTCGAAGCAATAAAATCCGGTGGTCTATAGTGACGGCAGAAAAAGAATTCTCATAATAGTATCATTTAACGAAAGTAACGTTTCCAGCACGGGTATAAAGATTAGTTTCACAAGTGTTCGCTGCCTGTAAGAGTCGATAATCTCGCTCCGTAACGAAAACTGCTCTTATAGTTTTTTCTAATATAGTAAATTATGCAGCATTAATTATTAGACTAAGAAA
The DNA here is from genome assembly GCA_018907035.1 of Sycobia sp. Sy_11. Classification (NCBI taxonomy): domain Eukaryota; kingdom Metazoa; phylum Arthropoda; class Insecta; order Hymenoptera; family Epichrysomallidae; genus Sycobia; species Sycobia sp. Sy_11. The sequence goes on along the minus strand of JACCIC010000006.1, from coordinate 2,052,095 downwards.
ATTCGTTTAATTCTAATATTAGTCTAAAGAACGCTCTTATTGCAATATTCTTTTGCCTTTAAACAATTTACGCAAGCACGAATAATCCAATAGTCGAGGGTAATAACGCTGACGAGCGCTCATTGAGCAATAATACGCTCTCGCAATGATATACGATTGCCGTTAATACGTCGTCGCGTTCGTCGGGAGGTGTGACTATCGGGTGCTCCAGAACGACCCTTTGTGCTCTCGTCCCGGTATCGCGGCGTATATTTTGGAACCAGTATAGGTGTGCTTTATATATATATATAAGCCCGCTTTCCATATAATATAAACGTTCAGTGTTCTCATACTTTAAAATAATTAGAATAACGGCTCTGTTCGGCTCGCAAGATATTTCATCACCTTCACGCTGCGAAGCTACGAGCCCAAACATACCTGGAAGTTCAAGAGTTGTGAAGAAAATTCAGTATCGTTTTATTATTTTTTCTTTGATCATTATTCAGATGGAGGTACTGTATTTCGAGGAATTACTGCTTGTTAGTAAATGAAAGTAAAGTGAAATAAATAAGCATACGACACAAGGGGGGTGGGTAACTCGGACTGTAATTATTTCTATGCATAGACTCAAAGAGAGAGGAATGGAATGCTGAAACTTTGACGACATGGATGCCAATTAGAACTATGAAGCCAGCTCGAATCTCCCGTTCTCGCCTTGTAAGCTCGCGTGCTCAAACTTTCCACATCACGCTAATCCATCCTCGGTTAGTTACACTGACCGTACAACGCGCTTCCGCCTCTAAGCCTCTTCGCTCAGTCTTCTGGTATTCACATTTTTTAAACCTCATTTTATTCAATCTGTAACCTGGTCTTCCTTATTACCGCCATCCTATACTTTACAATTAACAAATACATCCTAAGCCATTCCTACTATACTGTATTATTAATCCCGTGAATTCGAGTTAATCTTTAATATCTTATTAGCAATTATTTAAATACCCTTTTTTCATCATTTAAAAATATCCAAAACCAGCATAATTATAAAAATCAATTTCAGTGGGCTACCATCGTGTTTCTTCGCTAGCGTGTAGACTAAAATTTAACTCGTTTACTATTATTACTACTTTAATAATAGGAAAAAACCTATATTTGTGAGCTTATTCGCTCATATAATACTATCGATAAGAATATAAATCTTTTAACTGCAAAGGAAGCCCGTACTTACTTACTAATACTAACGAACATCAATTATTCGTTTTTACTTTCACTATTCGTTAATTAAATAAAATTAGTTAAAATAAAAATTTTACATTCGATCAATCGATTCTATGACTATTTAAATTATATAGATATATTGTGTAAAATTTCGTGTTTAGTTACGATGTTCTGGATGTCCAAATTACAAAAGTCCAAAACAGCGTTATAAATTACGATTTTAAAGTACAATTAAATCTGCCAAACCCGACTCTGATCACCACTGTTAATTCATGAATAATTTAATGCTAATCCAAACTGTTCGATTTCCAAAGCTTATATAATAATAATAATTCAAGAGCTTTTACAGCAACTATTCGTGGCCCACAAATCATTCGAACGGAAAGTGACATTTTACATTTCCTAAAATATGTCTCATTACGAGGTTTGAAGATTTATTACTGTGCCAGGATTACTCCTATTTTTGTCAGAAATTTTCGAGTTTGATAAATTTATTGTTAGATTAAGTAATGGTCTACCAGAATAAACGTACAACTAGCGTCTCACAAATATCGAATGTAAAGAATTTTTCAGAAAAGTCGATCCGCGAAAAATGATAGCGAAACTTGCTAAAGAGGATCGGTCGGCATTTATGGGCTCGCTTTGAGAGATGTGGCGCAACAAGTTGAAATTAAAATTATTGGTTTTCGGCTCAGTATGGAAAGGGGAAAGTCTGCCGTAATAGCGGTCAATTATTTAAATAGTAGTATAAAGTCTCGCACAATGGTCCGATTATAATTATTATTATGATAAATTATTGATAGATAGATTATCGGGAGGGTGTCTTAATCTTGCATATTGACACTGAATTTTTTATCGGAATGTTAGTCTAACCAGAGGTTGGAATAAAAAATAAACAGCAATGAAACTATAAGTTTAACAATATAGCTCATTGATAATAATTAATATATAAAATACTCTTTGTACACATCTGTTAAAATAAAGACAGTTCTAAACATAAAGCCAATTGTAATTAGAAATTAATACTTTTAAACATTTTTATTTGCATTTTTTCATAATTCCAATCTAGACAGATTTGTAAATAGAACTGAGCACCTTAATATAACAATAAACGTATAGTTTAAATGGAGATGCATTTTCTTTCAATCTTTTATAGCAATAGTGACATTTTCAGAGTAATTAGCATTTGGAATAATGAATAGGCGAACAGCTGAATTGATCGATACTAACTATAATTTATTTCTTTCTTCATAAATTATAAATTGAATCGATCATTTCGATTCTTTTCTTATTTATTAGCTTTAAAAGCAAGTGTTTATTATTATTCTATTTTAAAAAGTGACCGTTTTATCGTGACTACTTTAGCTTATAGACGGTTCGCGAGCTTTTTTCAGTACGACACTACTTACATTTTTAAGAGTTATTTTATTTTCTCGATCTGCAAATGTAACACTTATTGTAAGCAGCGCGATCAACGCTGATGCAAAAATAGATGGAAAAGAATTAAGGACAAGGTGGAATAGATGTGTTTGAAACATTTGAAATAAATGTTAGAAGAGTTGAGATAATTGGGTATACGTTAGCAATTATTTTAAATAAAAAGATTGCTAATTTCACTTTGTAAGGGAAAAAATGAATTTAGTACTGAATTCCATGCGCTAATCTATGCTACAGGATAATTATTAGTATTAATTTTAATTGTCTGTAGCACTCGAGCACCCGGGCACCCATCATCGTATATTTATTTTATACCTTTTTGAATGATAACGTAAGGATCAGCGTAAAGAATGTATTACAAGTTGAGACGTTACTTGGATTGATCATAGTCAGTTGTAGTGTTTTCAAATGAACCGGAATGTTTGACACTGCTTCAACTTTCTTTTTCTTTACAATTAAAACAAGTGTCTATCAACGTATAAATGTTGTATATACAGCAACTGGTGAGAATCCTGGCGTACAAGTGATAATTTTTCTTATATTTTTATGCAATAAATATTTATAATGTATAATAATTGCATTATAAATAATAAAAATTGCATTATATAAATAATTTTTTTATAATTTTGTAGAAGCTTACAATTTATAATAATTATGAGTTTTAGTTATGGAATTGACATCCCTTTCGTGTAAAATTTCATCAGAGCCTTACGTAGATGCAAATGAAGTAGTTAATGAAAATAGAGCCTACCCCGATAAATTAAATCTTTCAATCTGATTAATAATAGACTGTTTGTGCAATACTTACGTATATATGGTGTTAGAATTATATTAAATGTATTTATAATAACATGGACGTACCTGAAACAAACGAAATCATAATAAGAATATATCAAAATTAATATTATTACAAATATTTATTTTGTTAATTTTAAGATTTTCTTTTCTCAATGTATAATAAGAACAATATCATGCTTTGAAAATAAAGTCATTATTTGTACAATTGAGTTGATATTACTACATATTTATTCTTTTCTCAATTAAAATTGTAAATTTCTTACAATTATAAAAACAAATATAATAAAAAATTGTACAAAGTAATTAATGGTTAATGGACCATTTAACATTCCATTAATCCATTTAACATTCGTTTGTATTATTGAATATAAAAGTGTAGATAGATATACGTGGATTAATAATTCTGGATAAATTGTAACTGGAACGAAGCGTAATTTTATTGTAGTAAATTTAATGGAATTCCTCCATTGTATATCGATTAACTTGAAAAGAATTTCATTTTTGTCAAATTCAATTAAAAGTAGCTTAATCGTTGATTGAATCTGTATTATTCAATACTGTCGAACTAATATAATTCGAAGCATTGCCATCACAATTAAGAGCATTTATTCATCGCAGTTAAAATATTTACTTCATTTCCAGCAAACTCGAGAAAGATATATAACGCTTAATTATGCTCGCCTAGGAATCGTTAAAATCTGAATCATTATGCGACTTCGTAATCCCGCTCCTTTTAGCATAAAACACATGATATTTATATTATTATCGTAAAGTACACTATATAAAAATTTGACGACAATAGTCCTTTCCGATTATATTCCTTCCTCTAAAATCTAGAGAAAAAAAGATAAAAGAAAAAATGCTGAACCACCGTGGTAGTAAATAAAGTAGTAAACTATTTATTTTACAAAGGATACTGATAGGCTCATTAGTCTGAAAATACACAGAAAAACAAATTACAAAAGATCCTTCCCCGTGAGAATAATAGTCAAGCTACTCAGTTAGTATTGTCTTGAGAGAGCAATGGAGATTTAAGCCAAAAAAGAAGAAAAAAATATAAAAGAAAGGCAGTAAAAATGAAGAAAGAGGGGAAGAGAGAGAGAGAGAGAGAGAGAGAGAGAGAGAGAGCAAGAGACAGATTAAAGAAACTTTCAAGACCTACTCGATACCTTTTTTGTACCTATAGTTAACATCAAGATTATTACTTTTTAGAGAATTTGATAACTACTTACGTCTTTGTGTATATAATCTAACTATTTTTTTAATACATTGATCAATATTTCCAGCAATGGCAATTAAAATTATAAAACTAAGAAAGATAACTTTAGATTCAAAAGTTAAAGTTATTGAAAGAACGAATTAATTAATTTAATATAAATGTTCTTAAAACACGAAAAATTAAAATAACTGAAAAAAAGATTAAATCCATATTTAAACTTTGTAATTTCAATGTGTTCGACAATGTCTTCGTGTATATATTACAAGCTATCTTAGTGTTTCAAATGTATTATACAACCGTATTATTTACAATTGAATTGAATTTAAATTATTTTGTTTTGAAATTTCTAGCTCGGAGAAATGACTTCACTTTAAAAACATTTATAACATCTATGCCATTTATCGTTTGGTATGAGAATAAATAAAGGAAATCGATTCGTTCTATTAACATTTAACATTCGCTCATTCAACACAATGGAGCAAAAATGTTCGAGAATAGAAACTCTTTCAAAACTAAAATAATGTTTTGAGAAATAACAATAGATCTTCGTATCTATATTGATGTAAAAGTATAATGCAATTAAAAGAGTACTTCTGAAATTAAAAATCTTTCTCATCGCAGGCCAGAATCGAAGAAATGTAACTTCTTTAAGCAGTGAAATAGACATATCAATTCTAATTGAAACTGATCATTGTACTTTATTTCGCTTTCAAAAAAATAGAATTCCATATAAATAATGAGTTTTACGGATAATGTAACTCGTTTAATTATTAATAGTAACAGTAAATTTTTTTGAATCATTTTAGCTTGAAACTGCTGCGCATTTTTATACATACCTTGAGTCAGTATCGAGTTGTGTAAATGAAAATATAGAGTTGAAAAATAGCATATACGTAGGTATGGTTGAAAATAATAGAGGTGGGCGTAATCTAATAAATTAACGTAGTCTTTGACAGAATACAATACGTACAATCACAACTTCATATACAATAATCCAATAATATTCTCTCTTATAATATTGTCTGTTTATCTCTAAGTAAACCGGCATTAAACTCATCAAGACATTTGTCTCTCCATGAAATAAATGCAAGCTCTCCCGACTCGCCCGGCGAGCCATTAATAAGCCGCCACTTAATCCCTCGCCGCGCATCTTTTTGCCACTCAGGCGGGGCGCACGCTGGCTCTCGAGCTGACGGCGGAAGGCTCGAAGAAATCGCCGCGGCGCATCAGCCACAAACTCCTGCTGGCGGGCATTGTCCATGCCTGCAACGCGCCGGGCAGTTGGCAGGGAAGAGGAGTAAAACATTTTTGGTCGGTATAACAATCAGCGCGAGCGCGCGGCTTTAGCCGATGGACGAGGATCGATGGGATTTCGGAGTTCCTTCCAGAGCTTTTTAGCCAAAGATTTATGTACTTCCTCGGCATACCAGTTGTCACCTCGAACTATCTTTAATGATTCTGGATAGATCGAGCTAACGGGGTCACGTGCTTTTCCCCTCTGTTTTTTTCTTCTTTCTCATATTTTACGAGTGGAACTGCTTCCCAATAACAGGCAGTCGCGGCTCCTGGGAGTTCACATATCGCAGGGGGATAAATAAATTATCGATCGGGCATGGCTTGACTTGAAATGCAATGATTAATGCATGTCGGGATTTTTCTTTAATATTCACGAGGGTAAAGATTTCCTCTACGTTGACAAAATCTAGCGATAAAAAAGGAATGTTTCGTCGTCTGAGCAAATGAACGATATGTTTAGTCGCGTACAAATTTTGTGACATCGAATTTTTATGTAACATATTTTCATATACTCAATCAATAATCTTTTTAGCCGAATGAAATGCATCTGAGAAATCTTGAAAAACGTGAAAAGTATATTCTCATTCTGTTTAATTCAATTTTATTAATTTATAACATTAATTATATGAATGATATATATTAATTACAAGTATAACACAATAGGTATATTGTATTTCGTCTCGCAAAGTAATATTAAAAATCTCTTCTGACTTATACTTTTCTCATTTCGAATATTATCGTAGCTTTTAGCTCTTGATTTGTTCCTAAATATATAGACAATGTAGAGAGTTCATTATATATTTTTTTTTCATTTTTCGCCTAAGCTATTATTTATAAACAATATTTACAAATATACATAGAACGAGCAGGTAAAAAAATAATGGAGACAAATCTGAATATATCACCAAAAAGAATAGTTCGTCCACAACTAATAATGTAATCACACAATTTTATTGATGAACCGAAATTACAGAAATTAATAGAATGCGTAACTCTACTTTTGAAAAAGAAGATCGATCGAGCGGAATGGCATTTCTCGCGAATGTGAAACAATAAGTAGCTGGAATTACTGCAGAAATTGAGATAAGTCAATCCATTGTCAAAAGTTTTTAACGCTTTGTCTTGCAAAGTCAAAAATTCATTTCGCTGCCCGATTCCGAGACCCAATGAGCGGCTGCAGTTGTGCCGATAACCCCACACCCTCTCGACGCTTAATGGAAAACTGCACCGGTGATCCCAACGATGATGAGGCGCGTTATTGAAACTGGTACGATCGCTGAAAGTCCCGATTTGGCTGCCAAGTGGCTAGTGCGTGGCAATATTCAAATTCGATCTTGGCCGAACTGAGGATGAGGAATTTGTTTGTCGTCATAGCTGCAGTATTATATTAATGCGACATGACTGTAGATTTGTGCAAAAAACTATGCCAGAATTTACTCGCTATTGGGTTAAAGTACATAGACAAATGTATTCCAAATCTCTATGAAGCTTGGATTTCCGCAAACATAAATTTTTATTCATATTACTTTCTAAAATAGTATACAATAATCTTTTCAATAATTTCGTTAATAAGATTTCAATAAAAAAATAAGGTACAGAGACTTCATTTCTCTAAAATATTTAAGATTGAAGAAGTAACAATGAAATTGCTTATTATTAGAAAATGAGGTAAATGACGATCTAATATAAGAATTTAGAGCTCATTTTTTATCAGTTCTCATTTAAGTCAAATTTAGAATCAATATAAATGATGATTTTACACCCTTTCTATTACAAAATAAACTGCATATTAATTTTTTCGAAGCTCTACATAGATTCATCAAGGTTTTAAATAAACTTATTACATTTAAATAAAATATTACAGGAATTTAAATAAACTTAGCATAATATGATGAAATCATTAAAATGAATTGGAAGATGAGAGAGAGAGAGAGAGAGAGAGAGAGAGAGAGACAGAGAGAGAGAGAGAGAGAGAGAGAGAGAGAGAGAGAGAGAGAGAGAGAGAGAGAGAGAGAGAGAGAGAGAGAGAGAGAGAGAGAGAGAGAGAGAGAGAGAGAGAGAGAGAGAGAGAGAGAGAGAGAGAAATGGAAAGAGAGAGAATAATGTAAACACTGTGCGACTAAAACATACAGAATATGAGGATTACTACGCGCATGCGTATGTCTCGAGATGTTACGGCATTTTGCGCAGTGCGCAGATGTATTAAACGATTTTTCCCGAAAACTACCAAATACGCAACAACTTTAACTTAGATTAATTTAATTTTAAATGAATTCTTTTTCTTTTGCCGGACGTGTAATATCGTCAAAAGTAAAATAAAGATATAACCTAGAGGCAGAGGCAGTAGTTGGATTTACGAAGGCACTAAATTTACTGATACTAGATAACTTAAATATTGAACTTTAATATATATTTTTTTAAGTGAATTAACATGGTGACTAGGATTTATTTAGCTTTGGTCATAGAAATTATCTAAAAAATTCAGATATTTCAGTAAATTCAAATGACGAGATCCGGTTTTACTTTTCTTAAACATATTATTATAAATTATATAAATGAATTAAAAAATGCATAGCGCATAATTATTAAACCTCAAAAAATAGCAAATGATATCAAATTTAAACTTGCATATTGAAAGACAATATCTAGCGTTTATTTAAACAAAGTATTTCATGTTTTGAAAATTTCTATCGCGAGAAACATGTATAAGAATAGATAAATATTATAATAATATTATTGGATGATCTTTTTAATAAGCTTGTTCGAATTTGCCGATAGATGAAATAACGGACCTAAACAATTCGAACGATAGATCGCCTACATTGTGCCAAATCTGCATTGAATTTAGAAAGCATTCACTGAAAAAATTCAGTTATTCCGAAGTCTCGAACACAAAAAGATTTGAAGGATTGCGCAGAAAAGACTTACGTGCGCATCCGGGTTTGCGAGAGAGAAGAAAAGGTGAAGAAAGGCCGAGGAGAGGAGGGGGCATAGAAAGTGCAAAAGTATTCCGAGGTGGAATATAAAATCTGGGCTCCATGCGATGCGCCGCGCCTTTCAAACAGAGTGAACAATATCGCCGGCAAGGGCGGCGAAAAGAAAAGAAAGAAGATCATAATAAACTCTGAAGGGGTGGGGGAGGTCTAGCGCGATCGAGTAATAGATCCCAGAAAAAGTTCCTTAATACCGCCACGTCCTGACGGGATCGTCGGGTTGGTACAAACTTTTGCAAAAGCCGAGCGAGACTCAAAACAAAGAAACAGCTAGACGTAACCTATATAGTTTAGCGTCTCATTCGCTGATCGAACGAGTCTTGGTGATTGTTCTCATTTCATTCATTATGCTATAAATTAATTACACGATTTTAACAAACATATTGTTCTTTATGCTCTGTGAATAATTTTTTATATTACATTATAAAAGGTTTGAATTTGTTTTTAAATTAATTAAACTGCACGAAATGTTTACAACTAAAATTTATTTATTTCAGATCAAATCATTTAAATCGTAACTGATGTGACATATCGGATAAAGTATATCGGATAAATGAAATCACATTCTATTTTCATTTCTTTTATAGCTCTATTAGCTATAAATATTAAAGTGTTATCCAAAACTATATTTACAAAATTACAATTTACTTTTGCTCCTTAACTTTTTACATACTCTTTTCTTCTTCACTTTTGTCTTCACTCTTTATTCGATCTTAATCTGCCCTCGATCCAACAATTATTAATACCATCTTAGAATACACTGTACTTTTGCTTTAAATCCACCTGTGTTTGAACAGCCGAGTTCAGAATGAATCTAGTACATACAAATGAGTTCTTAAAATACATTTAGTCTTTTCTATATAATTGTACTCCAGCATTAGAATATCGATCTCGAGAGATTGAAATAACTTTTTCGATAAATCTGAAATAGATGTTACAGCTCGAGTAATGAGTACAGTTGTCATTGTAATTCTACATTTTTTAGAATATCTAATATTCATTATTGTAAATTATTGAGTAAATTAAGTAGATGTTCCTGCAAGCAATTGCCAATTATTTAATGCAAATAATATGTAATAGCATATGAACGTAATTTACTCAATAATTACATTTAATTTCGAGATTTTTCATTAATATTAACATATAGAATTCATTTATGTTTAGCTGTACATAAATAAAACAAATAATAAGATTTCATTTAGGCTGTATTAGTAGGAGGTATTTTATAAGGAGTATTTAAGGTGACGTATAAAGATATTTAAAAGTTGGAGAAATCCATTATATATTATAATCGCAACGGTAATAAACACTGTACTTATCTACGAGTCGGGTTGTAAATAAATTACATACTAATGCACGCCCCGACACATCAGTTGGAAAAGTGATGAATCGCTCTCGTCCCAGGCCGAGCGCGCGACTGTGCTCTTGGCATCGATCAAAGCGGAAGAGCATTTGTTCGTTAAATGTGCGCCGCGCAGAGCCACAGCAGCAGGCCGGCTGCCGTCGAGCCAATTAGAGAAAAAGGAGCTTCCCACGTCAAGGATGTAGGTGGCCGCGCGTCCGGCGCAAAAAAAAGGCGAGGAAAGAAAAAGGCGCCCTGGTGCCACTGCCGAGTCAGAGAGACGGAGTAGGAGTCCGATGGGACAAATGTGACCTAGAAGGTACGCGTGCGCTAGCCAAAGGAATTTCCAAAGTCCAATTCTGGACCGAGAAGCACTTCAGAATTGGAATGTGTTTTAAGATAATAAAATGAAACAGCATACATATTTCCTGATAATTTCTGTTGATTGACAGGGACTATTTTGAAAGAAAAAGTTCTGGGAAAACTTGATGAGCTTTTGTAAATTTAACGACAGCGTCGATGAAATCCTGAGAAAAACTAATTCTTTGTATACCGAATTATAATTGTTAATGTAATCGAGGACTATAAAAGCTTGTCTAAATAAATTACTTCATTGCTCCAAATAAATGATAATTATTTTTAATAAATTCCTTTTCAAAACAATCATTTCTTTAAGCCTTGTTTTAAAACGTAGTTCATTCTGTACTTATATATGTATTTGACAAAGTTTGATTGGCACAAGTTACATCCAATAAGGACTTTACAATCAAAGTGCATTATATCAAATAACTTCCAGTCTTGAATATCATTTGCGTTACTTATATCATTATCCTAGTCATATTTTTGAGAATTTCTACAAGAATTTGAATGTTACTGTCTAATTTATAAAGTTTTATTATTAAATTTCAATGCAAAACCATTAAATATTTTTCAGAGCATACTAAATATCAATAACGAAATTGAAAGCGTCAACGTTACAACCAATTATGAACATTTTTTAATATAAAAACATCAATATGTTATTTTTTACTAGCATCCCCTGACAAGGCTTTATCCCTGCTGTTGTTGCGCGACATTCATCATTTTTTAACCATCCAATATTAATTGATAATCGCACGTGTGTTAATTGATGTATTATTTTTTAACGTTTCCCTTTTCCGCCCAGCATAGCTGACGCGGCAGCACCAGTATCAATTTGAAAAGAAAGGGAGTTTTGGAAAAAGCTGGGAAAAAATCGCGGTACTCAGTTATATTTATATGAAGAAAAAAATATATTCTACTTATATTATACAAGTAAGTATATCTAATATGCATCCTTCTGGCATCGGGCTGTCCGATCTGTACCAGAACAAGACAGATTTCTTACGTTAAATTTATATTATACTTTATTAGATTAAACTTAAATCCGCACGCTTCTTATTAAAACGGTATTGTACAATTCGCATTTATATCATATAATTAAGTATACTTTTACTAGGGGTACGAGGGAGTGTTGAAACGAACGAAGCCTGCTGGTCTTTAGCGAATCGCTGCACAACCAAGATCACGCCTTCATTCGGAGCAAGGAATGAGACCTCTAAGCTTTAACGGAGCGCAGCGCACGCAGGCTCAAGTCTCTTGAGGAATAGTAAGGCTTTTATGTAAGGTCTTTAATGAAGCGCCACTCAACCAGGATTAAGCGTTACCAGGGTGCAGAAGAGATTTTTGGTTAGTCCGCTGGTCTTTAATGAAGCACCACGCGACCAGAATCAAGCTTCACTAGGATTCGGTCGGGATCGCGACTCTACTATTCAGGATTTTCGGACGGGCAGGATTACTAGAGCTCTTCAATCTGGTCAGCTCTAGGCAGCTTCTTTAGGCCAAATCACCGATTTCACTCAGTTTGGAACGGAAACGACACCGTTCGACTAATTTCGTATTGAGCCACCAAAAAATAACAATAATAATTTTAAAATAATATAATAATAATAATCGTATTATAGCTATAATAATTATAGTGCTTAATTTGCGAGCTTGCCCTTGAAGACGCTCATATTCCTATAATATAAATTATATTATAATAATTTCGACGCGGTTTATAATAATACTTCTTAATTTAATTCTCTCGCGTTCTCAAGAATATTTAGTTATTATAATAATAATATTGATATTTATTATAATAATAATAAATAATAATAACAACAACAACAACAACAACAACAACAACAACAACAACAACAACAACAACAACAACAACAACAACAATTAATTTCATATTTTCGTCCTTGGAGACGCTCGCACACGCCTAATTATATATGTATTTATAATAAGATTCATTTGCACGTATGCTGTTATATATGTGCTGTATATGAAATAATCTAAAAGTATCAAAAGAGAGAATTTCATATTATTTAGGTAAAATAGGGCGCCCGAAATACAGTGGCTACTGCCTTTACTGCATTACGAGTTCGTAGGCGCGTCGGGCGCGGGACATCTTTCTACGCTGGCTGCCGGGTGGCCACGACTATCGCGACGCGCGTGAGTTCCACTCTGCTCACTCTTGGTCTAACTTCGCGGGACAGATATATTCAATATTCGCGATCGTATTATTTTGATTTTCACTCGTTCGACCGCTAATCGGGATCTTAGCTCGATTATTTTAATTTCGCGTATTATTATGAAATAAAAGTCTTACGCATATTAGTATTAGGCTACATTGACTATACAGCCTGATCGTCGCAATTTTCTGTTATTATGTTATTTATATTGATTCAATTAATTTCGAATAAATCACGTTTATGCTTTTTTGGTCTCTTGTGTACATGAATAAAACAAAAAACATTTTGGTACGCGTGAGCTGCGGCACATACAGTTGTACATGTAAAATTTGTGTGACATGTACATGTACATGCACATGACTTATATACATAGCGAGTGTCTGTGCTTTATTTATTGTTATTGCAAAAACGGGTTTCAATGGAATATATAAATGTTCGAATTCAAATGGCATAACTATTGGAACTATTGGAATGTGTGACAACAGTTGACTTTGCCCCTTTAATTTCCTATTGAAAATTGAAGCTTGGATGTTGGAATGTACGAAACAGCTTTCTCAAATTTTATGGACAATCGTACACAACACACACATACACACACGCGCGCGCGCACACACATTCACAGTCATTTTATTAGATTTCGTTCGCTACAGATTGAAAAATAATGTAATTTATAATATATTTTATAATAGCTTTTATAAAATTAAATTAATCAAAGAATAATTATTAATTACTCTGCGCAATGATCTGTGAAGTAAAAAAATATGTTATTTTATTCCTAGACAATGACTTTTTGTCCAGGAAGGGAAACTTTTATTTATCATAATAACAATTTAATCAGTACTGTTAAACCAATGAATATTACTTTTGCTACTTCAGGTCGAGACAAGAAGTAATTCCGATTCTCTGTGATAACTAAAAAAATGTACCAGTAATTAAAAAGTGAGAAGACCAATTCTTTGAGTATGTGCTAATCGTATTCATTATATTCTAAAGCCTATTGAATCCATTGTTAAAGATATGACAAACTTGTCTCAAAATTAAAATTGATTTACATAATTAAAAAATAAGTAACTTCTTTTGATTATAGAGTACTGTTAGCTCATTTTCTTTGCAAATAATTAAAAAATTAATGCGATTGAGACGATAACTTTAAATACTTCCGAATTTTTTTATAGGTTTCAGTGAATTATAGATACAAAATTATACCTTTCTATTCAGAAACTCATATTACAATTACATTTTAATGTATTAAAAAATTAAATTTGTAGTTTTGCAATATTTCAATATCACCGAAAAACTTACCATCGTGATTCATGAAGTAAATAAGTAAATTTGCCAATATGGTAAATAAGTTCCTGGAACAAGCCACGGCCATAAAACTCAATTTCTTTTCAATCTATTCCTGAACAATATCGAACCTTCCATTATCTTGGGAGAAAAAATACAAGGATTCTCGGAAGCATCTTTTATTAAAAACTTCCCTCTGAAAGTAGATGTAATTGAATTTCCCGGCTCGCGAAGGATCTTTGGCGCTGCGACAAGAGGCTAAATCTGAAATTTCTCCCATCGGGGCTACGAGATAATGGAAGCTTATACTCGCACGCGATTGCGCTCAGCGAGTACTCGACTGGTGCACCCGATGCACGTAATTAGCAATCGCGCACAACGCCGTCGACCGGGGTCTTCAATTATTCTCCGACTAGTCGTGCAGGCTTTGCCAAAGTACACTCGTACGTTTGAAATCCTATAATTAGCTCGCTGAGTTCTAGAAACGGTCGGACGCTAGACTTTTCCGCTATTTTTCGTTTATGCTTTCATTAAAATCTCTGAAACGTTTACTTACACATACAGGATTTGTATGTTTTTTCTACGTTGATCAATAATAGCGTTATTGAATGTAGAATATACCGTACGCGTAAAATTCGAGATAATGACTGACCAGTATAGCTGGTAATTTAGCTCACCACGCTTATGCGACAATATAGAGGGGTACTATAGAATCCAGACTCCCCGAACGCTATTACGTGCCAACTGCCGTCGTATCCTAATGAGACTTGCTTGCATATACATGTGCCTACCGCAAGGGTCGACGCGCGCACTGGGAGTATCCGTCGTCTACCGCGAAGTCGCATGAAAGATTCAACAGCAGTGCAGCATAAGCCGCAGAGGAATCTTTGAGAGCCTATACGATAGGAGCGTGAGAGGGGGGGGAGGAGGAGAGTAGCTTTTCTAAAGGTCGCGCTGCAATCCTAAGGAGTTATACTGCGCATATGGTGGCGCTCTTTACAAAAACTATTATTCCTTAGAAGTTGGTTTAGCTTTAAAATTAGGTTATTTATTCTTCGGAGTTGTTTTTGCACATTAAAGACCTACTTTTTAAAAAGTGTCCTTAACATTTCGTAAGAATAGCAAAAACATACAGGTTTCGGCACCGAGATAAGAAAATATAACGCCCGATAATTATTACAGTTCCGATTACACTGAACTAATTTTCCAACTCCACAGAATTCCAAATCGAAGCCTCTCAATTACTAAAGAGCGCACGATGATAACTCAGCAAATCCGAGCTAATAATCGCACGTGTTCGAAAGTCGCTCGTAATCAGGCCAATCGAGCCTTCGACCGACATCCATGGCATACGGATTGGCGGAGCGGGGCTATACCGAATTAGAAACCAGACCTTGCCGAGCTCGGATCCCGCGATCACCGGGATCTTGGTGCTTCGGGTGCAACCGAGATGAACTTCTATCAGTACCGAGCTCAAGATCAATCGGTACGTTAATCGCATTGCAGTTACATCTCAATTTTTCTTCCGTAGATTAATCCAATAAGAGGCTACCGTTAAATATTGGTCATGGATTTTCGTGCCGAACGAAGCAATTTTGATTGCTTTTAAAAGTTATTTTCTAAAACTTTAGAACACATTTGTTTCATTAGAATAATTCTTGTTGTAAATATACTTGTCATACACAAACTTGTACTCATTTTTGAATTTTTGAATCAGCTATTTTCACAATATATAGAGAGCAGAATAATAATGATAAAAATGATAATAAATAACAAAGAAGAAGCTCGAAAATAAGAACGATCTACAAGTACGATCGAATATAAAACATGTGCTAAAAACGATAATCTTATAATTCAGCTATGAGTGAGAATAGTATCATTTTCTTTCAGCCACCCCACTTCTATTTGGGCATCGGTTGTGAGATGTTAAATTTTCAAGCTTCCAAGTTTCCTTGGTGCGATCGCGCTTTTTATTTTGACCTACATGCAATGAGTAGACGATAACAAATTCGTGCGCAAAAAATAGTAAAAATAATGACAAGCTGAATGTTATTTACAACAAATAGATTTACAAAATTATTTAACAATATCCTATAGTACATAATTACAAGATTTAATATAATAATGAAAATTATACGAAACGTGCTTAATTTGTTTATTATTAATGCAAGTCGTGTACTCTTACTTCTCTAAATGTTATAGCATTTAGTATTACTAATAAAGAGAAATTTTATATATTCTTAAACTAACAATAGATATTACAGACACGTATTAAGGTTCTGAATTTGTATAAACATAAAAAAACATTTAGCCAAAACGTAAAAATAGAGCCCTTAAAGTAGGAAACCCTGTAAAAGAGAACTTCCGAAAATAATTATCTGCATTAGTTTGCAGAAATTTTCAACATGCAGATGAATGCAATATTCCTAATATGAATAATTATAAATTCGATCTCTAACTATTAAGCTTATACATCTTTGTAAAAAAAAAGTCGTCGATCAGGAGCTACGGCTGTTCGATAACGTAAATCACGCGACAGTGAGTTAAGCAATTTTGTTGTCAGTTCTTTAAGGTCGAATAAACTTTATAGCCTCGTAGAGTCATTTTAAGCTCTTAGATGAGATAGAACGATTCCATCGATCATAGGGGTGGTTATTCGTATTTTATTTGAAATCGAAATTTTTTTTTTACAAATCATTGAAATAATTGGCTAAACTTTCTTGATCCTCGCGAATTACAAAATAAATTGCAGAACAATATTTTTTATAAAATTGAATTTTTTATAAATTTTTTACAAAATCTATTCGTAGTGCGTGAACTGAGTCAATGTGTTCACTTAACTGTGATCGAATTTTGTAAGATTTAATAGTCTTGTAAAAACTTATTCTTTGGTTAATCAAAATCCGATTGGTACTGGTTTGACACTATAAAGCATTTCACCGTGTAAATACTTTATCAATAAATAACAAGTGCACAATTTAATGGTCTTTGTTTTAAATAAAGATTATATTATACCAAAAGTATAAATATTCTGATAATGAGATGAGTTAAGCATATTCTAAGCAAAATACTGTAGGGCCTCAGTTATCCTGCACAGTCGATAAAAAATAGAGAAACTTAATTTTGGTTCGCTCGTGAATCCTTTAATAGAAATAATGTTCAATTTTCGTTGGATGAAATGAGGTTAACAAATAGAGCGAAACTTGCGCGATTTATTAAGTACTAAACAAGTCAAAATCAATTTCTAAATTACTATTCGGATTCGGCTATATTATACACCTATATTTAGAACGAGGGACTAAATTAAATTCATATCCTAATACCACAACTATATGATTTCATTCGACATGTTTATGGTAAATTAAATTAAATCTGAATATTGATAATCAATAAAGACTAATGTTTCTAATAATGTAAAAATAGAAATAGTCTTGTAATTTTGTATTGCATTAAAGATAATTTTTAAAATATTTTAGTACAACGATATATGTGAAATATATTACTTTCATGGCAATATTTTATAATTAAAAACTAATTATTACTACTAACTAGCCCATTTATATGAAAAATTGGGTGAACTTCTATTATTCGGATAATAAAAGAAAACAAAAAATACCTATCGTCAAATGACGAAATGTAAAAACAAAGTAATGAAAAAATCATTTTCAGCGAGAACTCTTTCGGGTTTCGTTTCAAAACACTTCGGAGCACGTCCCAGCTGCATCACTGCAAACTTCCGGGTCGCCTTGGAACGAATTTTCTCCCCACGACAGCTTTATTATGCCCCAGGCCCTGGAAACGTCCCGTACGTGACGGCCCTCCCCTTGGCATCCCGTTGCTATATATACATACATACACACATCTATTTCGATACTTCAGAACGACGTCGTAGTATAGGCCCGTGTGCCCGCACACACCCGTTTTTCCCCCTGCATCGCGAGCTGGCGGTCCCCGCTGACCGGTGCGACCTTGTCGTTAGACATTCCGAAGTATTTTCAGAGAGCTTTCCAACATGGCGGATCTCCTTTTACGACCGAGAGCGAGACCACTGTTTTCTTCACTCTTCTGCCCCCGCGCCCTTTTTCCTCCATTTTTCCAAGCTTATTCTTTTGCGTATTTTTCACATCGGCCAGGGGAAGGTGTAAGGGAAGAATAAGCGCGCACGCCGGATCTTTTGTTATATATAGGAGGGTCTATCTCTTGACGTTTTTTGCGGGAGTAGGTTATTGCCGGAGGCTGTAGGTTTAATCGGCACGCAATGTTTTGCCTCGCGCGTCGGAGAATTCGTATAGAGAGAAAGAACTGCTGTACAGGGTATTAAAAAGGCCAGCAAAGAGACTTCTGTTCACTTTTGTACTTTTTTGATAAAAGGTTAAAGAGCTTTTATGGAACAGCGGCTTTGTATTTTTTCATTTCTTAATCGAGGTTCGCTACTTGTAACTTAACTTATTACAAAGGAAATCTTCACTTTGCTTTATTTATTTACTTACTATTGCATTTTCATGCTTAAAAATTTGACGAGTCAATGCGGCATGGCAATTTTTATTTAATTTTATTTTATAAATAATTTCCAATAGCTTATTTTTTTATTGAAAAAAAACAACAACAAAAGTATATATATAGTTTTTATTTCTTCGTGTCGAAAAATTTTAGATTGAATAAAAAGGATATGAAATCAAAATTCTTGTGCTACTTTCTTTCGATAAAAGATTTAAAAAGAATACGGAAGAGCAAAGAATTTCACTTGTGGTCTTTCCGTGATACTCATGACACCTTATATCAAATTGAATTTCTATAAGAAAACAAGAACAATATGCAATTCTATATACTTAAAATGAAATAATACTTTATTGTTTATTAGTATTATTTGAACAATTTCAATGAAATAAATGCAGTGTAATAAAAAGAAGAATAATCAAAATGCATATAAAAATTATAGTATAAATTTTCTTCAATTGAAATAGTTTTAAGAGATTAGAGCATTAAATCGTATTTGCGTGGAACTAATATCTACCATCGCGGTGATTGACAAAAGTCTTGTAATAACCGGAAGAAAGAGAAAAGAAAAAGTTGGCAACACTTGTTGCGCACTAATGCATTCAAATGTATAGTTACAAAATTTAAGTGAAATACTGGTATTTATACTTTCATCGTTCTCATAGATGATCATACAATTTGTGCCATAGAAGTACGGGATGACGTTGTTTCACTCTTCGCATTCAAATTAAAGAATTCTTAACGAAGGTACGAACATTCAGTTATCCGGATTACGCACGGTATAACTCTTTACATTTCAGTCTACCCTTGACCCGCTCTCGTTTTATATAACTTGGCACTCCACTGATCGCATCATTATACCACTATAACTCTACATGCTTTTTTTCTTTTATTTACACCTTCATTTTTGTACTTACTAATTATCTAATAATACATAGTTTATGAAAATTTCAAGATAATTATAAAATCGTTTCTTGATTGTTTTCTACGAAATATAATAAATATAATAAAAAATATACTTAATAAACTCAAAATTCCGTGTAATTAAAAATACCTAATTTCCTAAGTAATTGGGAGTATTGATATATTTTCACCTATTTTAATATTCGTCATATGTTAATTGTAGTTTAGTCTATGCAAATGAATAAAAAGCGTATGCTATGTTTGTTGCATAGGTAAACCGCTCTCCAAGCATGTATTGCGAGTTCCACAACAGTAACATCCTTTGGAGAAATATATAATTAATAGAAAATAAGTTAGTATATAAACGAAAGTTAATAATAATGGTCTGTTTCTACATGTGTAAATATTAAACTATTTAGAGAAGGAATATTCAAAGTATAATTTTATTTAATTATAAAACTTCCTATAAAATATACGAGTCACAATTAAGATATATGGGTTATTTCTTAAGCTGACTCCATCTATAACTCCAAGGGTTCGTGTGATACCATAGTTGATATCTTTTCTTGATATGAATTCTATGTTGATAGATTGAAGAATAGCATAGAATTGTTAATAGATTGAATAATTTAGTAAAATTAAGTATATTTATACCATTTTATTATATTATCCGCAAGTTTTATAAATAATAATCATTATTTTAATACTAAATTTTATATTAAGTTATTTTATATTATTTATTATTTCAGATTATGTAAAAAATGTTATTTTTTAGTACAAAATAAAAATATAATAATTTCGCGAGTTGGTTTTAATATACCTATAAGTCTATCCCTCAAACTTTTAGAATGCTTGACCCCCTCTGCTTGGCAACCATCCCCTTTAAACTATGCTTTGATCCCAGTGTTTGAAATGCGAAAAAAGACTCCACAAGAATATAATCAGTAATAAAATTTTGGTCATTTTGGAGATTTATAACAATAAACAAGGCTACCTCGATTCATGCCCCAATCGTTTTTTAACAATAGGTTATTTAACATTATTATTGTCGATTACGGACAATTAATTTAATATTTATAATTTCTTAAATGAAGCAGGGGATCAAAGAAAAGAATCTAAAAGAAAATAAAAAGTACAGTACTATTAAATTAATTCAATTTTCTTCTGTATTTTTTCATTTACAATCCTTTGTGGGAATCGGCGGTATTACACGATAAGAACAAGGCCTTCTCATTCACATTTCTCAAGGAAAATTTATAGCAATGTTGACTATGAACCGGAATGTGATTCAACTCGGAAGCTACGAAATGAATTGTGTAATTGATCCCCAAAATTGATTAAGAATTTTTTTTTACGTATATAACATATTTGGTAAGGCAACGATACCGTTATTCGGCTCAAAAGCCAAGACTAAAATGTCTAATTTCAAAAATATATACAAAATGCATATATAGCTAAATTTATATGGATACGATGTAAAACAAAAATATCAAAATATATATTTAAATTAGTAAATACTAAAAATATCGAAGAAATATGATAATGTCAAGAGTGATTGGACTAGCTTAATTGTAGAGAATTCCTTATTTTATTTAAATTCTAAATAAAATGATTTTTATTATAAATAAAATAATGACAGAGTAGATGTTATTTTTAGAAAAAGAATTTTTAGAAAAATCATATTTTTTATACTAGAATAAATACTATATTGTATAATAATATAATAATAATCTACTTGTCATTATGTTTCAGCTAATTCTTTCAATGTTTATTCTGTTAAAATACAAGCATAATGAATATTATATATTTAATTGGCAATTCAAAAATTCATTGATAGAAATAATAGGTACGTTCAAATTTAAAAACGGCATTACTATCTACATCTCGTTCCTACTGATAATTGAGGAAACGAGTAAAGCTTTGAAAAACGAGTGCATCTGGACTTGCTCGGTCGGAAATCGAACACGGGACCTTCCGTTTTTGCGAAGGATGCTCTTCCCCTCAAAGCTGTCGATACCGATGCACTTTTTTTGCTTAGAATAAAGGTTCTATGTATGGTACACCAATTTTAACTCAATTTCATTATTTATAATATTTAAAAAAAGAATATATTTTTTATCCATAAAAAATCATTTTTAGGGATTGTAAATTCAATCTCTATAAATTACTTCTTCTTAATACTTTACAAATGAATGAAGGCATTTAATAAAACGTATGTGAAACTATTTTCAATGAAAAAGCTAATAAATGATGTCTATTTAAATTTTAAAGACTGTAATCCCTAATTTTTGGAAAGCATATTAAACTTTTTAAGTTGTTATATAATACATATATATTTTAAATCAATCATATTTTAAAAAATTTTAAAAAATTTAAACGGTCGTTCTCGAGTCTTTTGGAAAGACATATTTTGTACGATTAATTATCTTGTATATTAGTTTTCACATTTATTAACTATTAGGAATCGAAACTGTATAACTGTTAAGAATAATTGCGTTTTCTAACAATGTTTCTTGTCCTATAAAAAACATTGCGTAAACTCATATTTTTTTGAGTATATTATAAAAAATTGCGATATTATGGAATATAATATTTTGGTCTTGTTGGGTCATATAAAGGAAAGTGTTATAGGTACATAATTATTTAGTTTAAAGTTACCGACGTTTCGAAAACTTCGTGCGTTCACTGAATTAGAATTTAAATTTCTTAAAAATTAAATAAAAAATTAACATCAAATAAAATAACTCAGCTACATATTTGTAAATGATATTAAATTGCTTTAAAAGTTGCAAGTGCTCTTAATTCACAATATAATTAATTTGTTAAACATTTGCAAAAGACTACAATTTACCCTTCTGATTATGAAAAGCTCAAATTATAATTGATGTGTATAAAATTAAACAGCGTTAATGCCACAATAATATATCTTCAATTTAACAAAACTATTCGATCTTTACTGTACGTATGAAAAAAAATCTGTGAACGAAGTGAAAAACTTATGAAAAGATAATACAGAAAAATTAGAAAAAATAATTTAGTCTATAAACTAAATACCTTAATTATTCCGCTGTCTAAACTGGAGGAATTAAATAATCTTTAAAAATACCTTCTACAAGAGAACCAATCTAAATTCAAAAAATATTTTTAATATTCATAAAGAAATTCTTGAACAGAATTTTGACTGTTATAATACAAAAATGCTTGATTTAGAATCTATTTATAAAAAAAAAATACTTTTTCCGATAATAATAAGCATTAAATTAAAGGTAGTATTAACAAAAAAGAGAGTATTTATTTTTTAAATGCTTCAAACTGTCCAATACTTATAATTTTTAACATTTGAAATTTCAATTAAAATTATATCGGCGGTACAAAGAGAGAGTAATATATTATTTACTCATTCCACTATCTTATTTTTATATACTTCTATTACGACTTGACCACGTCATGATCAAAAGGGTCGATTTTAGTCTCATACAAAATTTAACGACTAATATAGTCAGCAAAAATATAGCTAACTTATTTTCTTTGCGTAAATCTTTGCTTTAATTGGCAATAAATTAAAATCTTTATGAAGTCCACAAATAGATTTGACTAAAGGTAGCTAGTTTTAAAGTGAAATACGAACAATAACTTAATATATTAAATTGCGATTTTATTAAAACGTAACATCTGCGCAGCTTTACTTGTTGGTCTTTCCAATATGATCAGCGTGTTGACGCTTGCTATCACGTCATATCTTACTAATTATAATCTTTTATACAAATGCGAATGAAATTGATAAATTGATAAGAATATTGGTGAAATGAAGTATAAAAGCAGAAATAGCAATGATTTATTGACTGTCGCTTTCATAAATCCTGGGAAGATCCAGCATTTCAAAGAACGCCTTAACTCAACCCTGTCTCGGTTAACGAGAAATTAACGAAGGCGCGCGCTTTTAATCCGATGCTCGACAACGATGCTGCCCCGGCCGTCCAAGAAGCACACAATTAGAAGAGATGGGCGGAGCAGAAGGGAGGGAACGGGAGAACCGAAACAATGTTCCTGCCTCTCTCAGCGGCTAATGGCGCAGCGAAGCTCTGAGGCCATTGTTGGGGCGCGAGTCTCTACGTTACTTACACGTGCTTCTTATTTGGCTGACCACTTTCATCTGGGTTGTCTTAGTTCTCTACGTGGCTAAAAAGAAGTCTTCGCATTAAAGACCAAGCGAAAGAAACATTCTCAAGTTACAATAAAAAAAAACAAAAATATAACTACTATAGATTCAGTATCATATAGATTCAAAATATATACACGAATACTACAGAGAAAAAATAATCATCAAAATTTACATATCACAAATTTATTATGGACGAATTGAAGAGGAGGAAGATAAATCTTTATTTCAAGAAGCTTTCTTTAAACTTAATTTGGTTAGAGAAATTGGCCAAAAGATTGCTTTAGACATTATATTTTATAATGCTCTTATATATTTTAATCCAATTAAAAATTTAATTTAACGACGAATGTTATATATGCATATATATATATATATATATATATATATATATATATATATTCTTTTTTTCATCAAATTTGAATTTTGATTATTAATACAGTTTAATTCCAAAACAAATATTATCCTAGAAGTAAAATATTATAAGTCAAACGTTAAGACGAACGAAAGAAGAAGCTGCTTTCAATACGCCGACCCGGATATCTAACAGAGAGGTTGTTTTTTCCTCCCGCAGGAAATGAGCGAAAAACTGCTCCCTGCGCGTATCGATGAAATTTCCGTAAAGAGTCGTATACCGATTCTGCCGTACTCTCTTTACTCCCGGAGCGCCGATCAAATTTAAATGGCACGGGCGCACGAGCCCACCGTCTGCAGCGATAAATAAAATGCAATGCCCCCTCCCCAACCATCCAGCACGAGTGAAAAAGAATGAGCGCTCCTTTTTCGACCTTTGTATATTCGACATTGCGTACGTGCTCGGTTAATTGAATTTCGAGAACGCGCGCGGGAACTTCCGACTGTTCGCGTTTATTTTTTATCCACTCGCAGCTCGCACTGGTAAACGAGGTGGCGTTTATATTTACAGGACGATCAAGGTCCTCGTTTTTGCTGCTGAGTTCTCGGTATTGCTGCTCGTTAACGTCATAGTTAAAGAAGAATTAAAGCTTAGTTTAGCTAACAAGAAATTTAAATTAGAGTTTAAAAACATTGACGCACTAAAAGCTTTGTAAAGTAAATCGGTGATTTGATCCAAATTTACACTAGAAAATATTGGTGAAATTTTAATTGACCTATAATAATTCTTTTATTCTTAAACGTATGCGCAAAGTTAATTGATACGAACACAGTGATCTCACATAAATTATTAGATTAATTAAGAGAAGCCAATTATACACTGCTTATTATGCACATTGGAATTTATTATTTATTCTGATCAATACTCATAATTATACATTGTAACTTTTTGTATTTCATCGATGTATAATATAATGTATTAATTTACCATCCGCTGAATTTTCTTCCGATAATATACAAGATTATTCTTACTACACAGTTGTCTATTCATTGAAGCTAATAATTTATTCATTTATTAACTTTATTGTACATTTCATAATTATATGTGTATCTTTGTAAAACTTAAAAAAGTTGTCTTTCGTTTACATGGGTTTATTTTGGTCTACACATTTCCATGAAATGTTTCCAACGGTTTATGAATGAATCTTAGATCATTAAATACAATTAAAATCATTAAATACTTGGAACGACTTTTGAAACAATAATATTGTTCGATGGATGAAAAAAGCGCTTCGCTTCACTTTTAATTCCCAATCCATTTTCTCGATTCGTTCGTGCATGCGCAGATACTGGGTAAACTTATATATCCGTACTCGCTTCCCAAAAGACCTAGAAGGGGCAACTAAACGAAGAAAGAAAGAAAGGCATAAGCGTACGGAATGCAAATACGGCTAAATTTACTTTTTTCCTCTGCAAGCCTTGAAGCTAAAACGCCTTCTTGACTACCACCGAAACGGCGAATAAGTTCGACAAGATTCTTCTCCTCGTTTTTTCCTTCGAGGCGACTAAAATCATGTGAGAAGGACCAAATCTGATTCCTTTCCGACTCATTTATCTTCGCTCCCTCTAGCGGGGAAGGGGGTGGAAAATCAGATTTGCGAGTTAGGCTTGTAACGCGACGTCTTGCGCGGGAGCAGTGACGCTAACCCCATAGGACTCTATTAAACCATAAACGTGGGTGGCGCCCGTGGGCTTTCGACGCTGGCGCAGGTATAACAGGGCGAGGTGAGGCTGACTGAGCGCACGCGGACGCCTCCCCTGTCGCAGAGTGCGCGATAACGGTATTGGATCGCCTTTTCGCATATACACGCGTGCGCGCGCGCGCGCGCACACACACACACACACACGCACAAAATTGCTTTTAAGATTTTCAATATATATGCGCAGGCGCAAGCGGAAGTCTGAAGGGATCGTAAGCCACGCGAATCATAAGGAATGATATTTACGACGAGGGACTTGGGATATAGGGCAATTTTACTTGCTGCTATCCAGTTGATCCCTCGCCTGATTTTCCTGTTCACGATACAGACGATGTAGAGAAACATACTGGCATATAGAAACAATCATGAATCTAGTAATAAAAAATTCAATTAAATTGGATTATTGGAATTCGAGTTTTAAATTTATTAGTTGTAGTTTTATATTTTAACACTTGGGATGCAATATTTTTCCAACTAGAGATTCGATTTTCCTCTAAAAAGAAATGATTCATCAGTCGTACTAACACGCGTGAAAACAAAAAGGAATTTATTTATCAATTTCTCTGCGTATATGCTTGATTTTTTTATAAAAATTTACTTTATTTATTTATTCAGTTTAATGGCAATGAATTAATTGACCAAACAAGTCCAATTCTAGTTAGACTAATTAGAATATAAATTGGGAATTTCCTTCATATTCATCACTTCTTATTTTATAAATTCCAATTTCTAGAAGCCATTAAAATTCAGTGTATTTTCAGACGGTCACTAAATTTGCACTGGTAAATCATTGTATATAAACTGGGATTTAATGGTTTATACTCATTTTAATTTAATGTGTAATTTAATCATAACAATTAAAAAATTAATAAAAGTACGATTCTAACAGTAATGATTGAAACAAAGTAATTAAATAACATATAATGTGTGGTTTTACCAAAAATTTGAATGAAAACGATTGAAACTAAAACGATTGTAATTACAGCATGGCATCAATTATTGTAAGAGCAATGATTGTCTAAACCAAAGAGTTTTTGAAATCTGCAGTATAAAATATTACCGTCGTTAAAAAATTAAAAAATGTACATCTGATCGCAACTGCAAGAAATTAATCGTCAAAAAAATTTCGAGAAAATCGTAGAGTAGAAAATAAAATAAATTTATATAAATTAAAGAATAATTTGAAACATTGAGATTACGTGCGAAAACTACACGTAATTCATTTGCAAAAAATAATCGATTTTACAAGTCTTTATATTTTTGAAAGAATATCACAAGCATTTCTGATTACAATCTATATTATATTTTTCATTCTGAGAGATTCATCAGAAAAAACAAAATACAGCTTTGACGTATTCGATTATAAGAAAAGTGACATAACATAATGTATGATAATATTTTTGGTCACGAATAGTACTAAAATTTACTTTCTTCAATAGCCCTTTCATGATTCAAATTCAAATTATAAATCATAACTGCTATTCATTGATAAAAAATGTGACACTAAGAAGATTATCTGGTCTAATTATTTTTTACATACAGATATTAATAAATATTTTCATTGGTCTTACAGTCCAATTAAATAAATCGAAAATAATACGTAAAAATATCAATATAGATTTATATTAATATTATATTAATATTAATATTATTAGATATATATTAATATATATTGATATTAATACGTATTATTTTAGATTGATTTAATTGGACTGTCAGACCAATGAAAATATTTACCAATGTGTGTATAAGCAGTCGACAAAAGCACAATTGAAATATCTACATATAGACGATTAACATCTTAAAGAACTTAGAAATGCCGAACTTGAGAGTTACGTTTTTAAATATGTATATGTTTTTCAGCCAGGCCTAATTTCCTATTAATTCAAAAGAAAAATTTTATTTCAATTTAAGATCATAATAACTTTTTCAAAATAATCTCGGGATTATAGTAAAGAATGAACTTACATAGTGGTTCCGTTACCGAACAATCAATATTTAAGCTCTTAATCTGTACAAATGTACTCGTATATCTATCTATTTGTTCAAATGGAACTATTGCATCTTTTCCATTTAATAAAATTTAAGTTGGCCTCTATTGGAGCCCATCACTCATTCAGCAACATTTATAACAACTTCTTTAAGCTGATAATAAAAATTTGGAGCTTCCATATAATAAGGTTATTTACGCTTAAGACCAATATTTTTTATGCCTTCCACTAAACAGATTAAGCATTTAACTAAACATTATTACGATTAGTAATTACTTTATCTGCCTCCTTCTACATATTGGTAATGATGTAATTATAATTATTTTAGTTTATTAAAACGATTATCGGACGGATAAAAGTATTTATTAGATTAATTTCTTTATATATTTTATCTCTTCATTCTTAAGAAGATGAAACTGGAAGAAAAATCGTTCATTTACGTTTCGTTTTAGGTGAATATGGATTTTTTGCCATTTTTAAATGTTCACAAAAGCATTGATAGCGACAAGGACGGAGTAAAATAATACGTTGCTCGAGGCGGATTCATTCCAACGGAAACGGAAACCGCCTTAACTTCTACTGAATACCGTAGCGGTGTCCGTATTTCCAGATCGACCCTCCGTACACTAGGACTCCGAGTCCTTTCAAGTATTTCTCAGTCCTTCAAGTGATGCGAAGTTTCCCAGTCGTGTCAAAGGACTTATTCAAAAGCTAATACCATAACTGACTTTAGTTGCAGAACCACGTAGAAAAATGTTACTTTCATTCGTTCATTTCTTACTTCCCTTATCTACAGTTAAAATTCTTTTAGGAAAAAATAGAATTCAATGACTTCTTTTAGAATTTTAAAAGTGAAATTTTCCATATTTTCTTTAGAGGAAAAATTTAAAAATAAAACGTTATACAAAAATTAACATATCTATGATAATATAATTATACAATTATAAATGTTAAAGTTTAATGATCGAACGTTAAAAGAACATTGACTTTCCTCAAAAATTCATTGTTGTATATACATGATTGACAAATTGAATAAACAGAAAATGTAAAGAATTGGAAATATTACCTGCAAAATTTTCGAAAAAATTATCTACTTCTTACCTGAAACATAAAAAAATATTTTGAATTAGACTTGAGGATAATGATGAAAATCTAAATGAAATTATATTTATTATGTACGCTAAGTGTAAGAAATAAATATACTTTCGGAAATTATATAGTGTAAAAAATAAGCTAGAAACACGTGCACTGCCTATTTTGAGAACCATAATGGACCATAACATCTAAATTAGTTTGCAATATATATTTCATTATTATCGTATAAAAGGAACACCAGAAGAAGTAAAAATTAGTCTCTAAATACATTTTGAGTTAGAAATAGTTTGTCTTTAGTTTCATGAATTTTTCAATATGATTTCATTCTTTAATGTAATTTAGTCTATTAACAAAACTATTATATGAACAATTTTTAAATAATAAAACATTAATCTGCAGAATAAACACATGTTCTTTATTTTAAGTGAAGATAATTGTTTAAAATTTTTAAAAATGCTGAATTTGCCAAAATTGATATGAAAGCTATTTTTAAAGAATTTTTTAAACATAATACTTAAAATTAATGTCTAGAACAATTGAAGCATATATTAAATTTTATTCATTCATAATTTTCAAACAATATCGGTTTTTCAGTTGCAGAAAGTGAGTTCGCTATATGTATGTACAAAAGCTATCAAGTTCGTCTAATAATAAATAAATGAAAAAAGAAAGAACATATTGCGCGTCAATCTGCTTTGGATGGACCGAAAATTATTTGAAAGAAATTAAAAGCCGTAAACAGAGGTTTCGATTTGACAATTAAACAACCGCTGAAGGTAATAAGGAATAAAACCAGAGAGAGAGAGGGAGAGAGAGAGAGAGAGAGAGAAAGAGATAACGAGAGAGAAAACGAGAGAGAAAGAGAGAGTGAGGGAAAGAGAAGGGGGGGGGAGGAAGAGAGAAAGGGGGGAGCGAAACGGAGACGAACAATCAGTAAATACAATCGAATCGTTGGGTCAACTCGCCTTCTCATGCAAAAATGGACTGTATAAATAAGCACTTTTGGTATAATTGGGAAGCGAGCTGGATAAAAACTAAAGCGAAAATTAGTTCTCTAATCCGGCTGCAAGTGACAATGACACCACTCTCCCTCGCCCACCCCCTCGCCGCTAATCTTGCCAGTGCGGCAGCTACACGAGGCGGTTCATTCGCGACCAGTTTCCTTGGCTCGGTTGCGCGGCTTTTATTTTGACCCACATGCAGTGCGCGGACGATAACCAACTCGCGCGCAAAATAACGAGACCAACTGGCAGCTCGGTTAAGTAAGCGGCGTTAGAATGACACAAGACGCGCGGACATTCCTCACTAATTATTTCATCACTAATAATGTTAATAGAGCTGTGAATAATTAAAAAAATGTTAATAATGTTAATAGAGCCGAACAAACTTCGATCATTTCCTTACAAACACACACACTTCATACGTTTACAGAGATCTATATATATATATATATATATATATATATATATATATATATATATATTATGGCAAATACGTGATCGGAGCACCAAACCGAAAAGTCTAGTTTTCTGGCAATTTTTCAAAAATTCCATTTTCTTTTTCTTCAATACTATTCCCTCCTCTCAACATTTATATAGTTTTATTATATCCGTAAAAAAATAACAGCAATGTTTTTATTTGTATAACCAAAAAAATCTATCTTCTTTCTTTTAAGCTATCAAAAACGTCAATTGCAATAGAAACCATATATCTCTGTACTTCCATGACCTACAGAATCTCTTTGAATTTTCGACTTTCCGATTATCCTTTCGAAACCCCTTGGGTTTCATGAACTGTTAATACCAAATCGTCGCAAAGGGACGAAATGTAGGCCAAGATTGCCAGGGAGAAAAGGGCGCGGTGGCAGTCGCTCTATCTCGCCACTGTGTACTTTGCACCGGGGCTCGCCCCCTGCACGTCTAAGGAGAGCCTGGCGATCAGCATCGCAGGACTCAGCGAAATATCTACCGAGCAGGAAAAGAAGGGCAAGGCGAGAGCAAAAGAAGGCGTGCAAAAGAGAGAGAAAGAGAGAGAGAGAGTCGGAATCTTCGAGCTGCAAAAGAGAAAACGCAGCCGAGCAATATCGATGAAAGCTGCTCGCTCGGTCGACGCCTCCCCCATTTCTCTCTTGATACTTCTCGGGAGCTTTGGAAAAATCCACGACTGCTGCACCGGTTAAATTGGAGAATGCAGGAGAAACGGCTGCCGACGAAGAACGCGAGCAGCGGTGCGGGCGGTGACGCAACAAACGGTATTTTCGACTCGATCGCGCACATTTGCGTGACTTTAGATTTGGGTGAAGTGTCAAAATATACATAGAGTAGCTGCAGCAAATTGTTTTCTGGCTTCATCGGCTATTCGACAAGTTTTGTGGCTTCATAATTGGAACGTTACGGATCTATATAAAGGTTTGCTACGTACAAGTAGCTTAACTTTGTCTCAATTTTCTATTTCTAGTTTCCATAACTTATTTTTGTATTAAAGCTCCTCTTGAATTGCATGTACAACAAAATAAGCAGATCGAGAAACTAGAACGAACGCAATTTTTTTAGTTTTTTTTTTCAATCGGGTCTGCTTTTGTAAGAAACCACGGGTCTATTTCAGTAGCTAATATGCACAAGTTCGAAACCATTCTTCCATTTACGAGTGACTGGGCATCGCTCTTTGTACGTACGTAGTGCCGGTCTACTGTTTCCGCTTTTTTACTATATAGCTTGGAAAGTCGTAAATTTAGAACAAAAATTTCAAAGGTTCTACGACAATATAAGAACTATCCAAATTTACTAAATAAACAAACTCTATCACATCCCTCAAAATCGAGAAAACGTTAACAAGTACTTATTCGTTTATTTTATTTTTTAGTAATAGAAAATTTAGAAATGTATTCTTACATTAGACTGTAGATATACAGAATTAAAAAGCAAACAAAACTGCCCATTTTAAAATATATAAAACTTCAGGTACATATTTTAATGAGGGTTGTTACAGTTCTTCAAAGCATATGACTACAGTAAAACAACAGTTAAAACTGTACAAAGTAAAAAACATGACGAATTCTCTTTCGAAAGTTATAAAAAAGGGCAGAGGCTGCACGTGTTTTCTGACTAATGATAAGAATACAACTTATCTAAATAACATAATTGGAAAATAAAACAAAATCTTCACAAAGATCATTATGAAAAATAACAACTTCTGGTCTTTTTAATATATCACACCAATACCTGATATAATAACTCTAATTTATCTTGCCTATTCGAAAAGATCCTTGTTTTAATTCATATTCTATCCAATAATGTCGCACAATTTTATGAGAATACTCTCACTTGTTTCGAACTATAGTAGCCGACGTCTAAAAATCGAATTAGTTTAAATTTCAAAGCATCTAATGATACTGGTGATCATCGTTCGTAATTTCATTTAGAAACACACTGTGAATAATGAATTATCAAAATTTTATTTAAAATTTTTGCGAAATCAGTGTAATATGTAAAAGTCAAAAAAAAATCTTAAAGGTTCACACCACCTTTAAATTATGAATTAAAAGAAATGCATGTGAAAATATGTTATATATTTTTTGCATAAGACTTATTTTTTCTAAAATAAGTAGACATTATTAGCTATAATTTGAACATTTATACATATATATATATATATATATATATATATATATATATAGTGTGTGTGTGTGTGTGTGTGTGTGTGTGTGTGTGTGTGTGTGGCAGCTAAATTTACAGATATATATATATATATATATATATATATATATATATATATATTGCAGTATCGGTTGTATTGTACATAGAATATTCAAAATATAATGTCTTGCTAATCCTATCGAAGGCATCAATTGAACGCCCCGCGTGTCCGGCATAAATCGAGTCACAATAAAAAATTCTATAAATGCATTGATCATGGGAACTCTAATGAAACCGATAACTGAGCTCGAAATTTAGACTATTTTAAATACAACAGTATAGTATGAACAGAGTAAATTCAATTTGAACATTAAGAATGGTTTTTTATAAATGTTTTATTAATTATTGCTGAATTTCATGCAGTTATAGATTTGATTTTTGTACTCTTGGAAATATAATTCCTTCTTTGCATACCAAATAAATAGCTTATTTTACTACAATATCTTCAATTTTGAGCCCATTCATTGGTTTTATTAGAGTCCTATACGGTCAGTGAATTTGGATTTTGGAGGTACTTACTATTATCTTCTAATCATGTGGATTTATATAGGTTTGCAAATCCTCAAACTATAAATAACAATGTCTATATATTGTAGAAATGATAAGTTTTATTTATAATGTTTCTAAAATATTGGAATTGGTTTTCTTTTGTATTTGAAAGGAGGTATCTTCCTTTAATTTTACGAACACCGTGCCGAATTGCTTTCGCTACATCCTAGTTTAAAGAAATAAAATCCCATATAGATCCAGTATGGATTTTCCGTTCCAAATGCGATAAATCTGAAACTGAAACGAAAATCCCCGCAGACGGCTTTATATATCACAATATACAAGGACAAAAGCTTCGATAAGGGATTCGATCCCACGTTCAGCTATATACCCCGACACAGCGTCCGACACAATTGTCGCAATGTTCGAGGCGCGGAACTATTATTAGCTCGCCAGCGGGGCACCGGTATTAATCATTGTGCATGTATACACCAAACAAATAAAGAGTGGACCTTTACTGTATCGCTGTCCATGGGCAAGAACCAGCGCGTCGCACGCGGCTTCTGTCCGTCGGTGTTGTTAGGACTACGTCGCAGCTGCGCATAGAGCTGATATCAACAACTGTACAGACTATATACAGACTATAGCGTATTACGAACGGGGGGAGGGGCGAACAAAGCTATGGCTAACCGACCGCGGCTTCTTTTAACAAATTCATTTTCCATTCGTCAGTCGTGAAAACTAGAGTGGGAGTACGGAAGTCGAGCCACGCGCAAAATTGTCGCGGAAAAACCAAGTATCGGTGGACGTATATATTTTTTATACCGCGGGCAGTTCCGATAAATTGCTTGACTGCGACGTTTTCGCGGGCTCTAACTCACTGTATTCGCTGGAATCTGTGGTGTACGTAATACATTGATTAGAAACAAACTGACATAAACGAAAATAAACTGTATTTAAAAAATAATTTTTTTATTATTAATAATTATTAATGAATCAATTATCGATCAAAGAAGTACTTTAGCAGTTGGAATATTAATATAAATCTACGAGGATTTGCAGTATTACTGTTTTGATGGTATGATGATAATAATGATGATGATGATAATGATGATGATGATAATGATTATAATAATAATAATAATAATAATAATAATAATAATAATAATAATAATGGTTTGTGGATACTTAAATATAATATTTCATAACAAGCAAGATAGAAAATACGTTTCGAAAAAAAATATTACACATAAAACTATATATATATATATATATATATATATATATATATATATATATTATTTGTTAAAAATTTATAAGTAGTACGATAATTGTTATCCATTCCTATGTTGAAAAAGAAAAACAAGATATATTATCAATTTTTTCACTTTTAGTTCCTTAGGTCAAATACTCTTTCACGCTTAAATCTTTTGGATTTATAACAATTTCAACTGTAATTGTAGACTAGAATTAATTAGATATAAAATAAAATAATAAAGCACATAATATAGAGTATATCTTGTGCTGGGATTTATTAAATTAATTTAGCTTCATTTACCCAATGAAAAATTAAGATAAATTCAAAAGAAATTAATAAGATTCTACCTTGTTATAATTGACATTATAAAACGTATAACAAGATCAAAATCGTGTAATTAGTTATTCATGAAATAATCTACCCTGAATCACAAAATTCTTTTTCAATTGATTGACTAGAAAACTTAGTCTTTTAATAAACGTGAAACCTTAAATACTTTAGGAACTGAAATGAAACAAAATCTTTATTACACGTACTCATTGAACGAACCGCTAGAAAAGAAGCAGAGACGCAAAAGAGGACGGCGTTACACTGGATGCGTAAACTTTGAATCGCATCTTTCTTATTCAACCGTATAAGTAATATTTCCAATTTCCAGCTTGATCCAAGTGATGCGATGCCAATACTCGGAGACCAAGCCATTGAACTGTTACTAAGCCAGGGAGGATTAAAGATTAGATAAAAACTCTTAGAAATCCATTTAAAAGTTTGCGGGTTCAATGAGTAAAGTCCAATCGTGACCCAGGAATCGAAAGGTAGCTGGCACTTTGACCGCATCCACTTTTCGACCGATGCCAAATCCTACGATTTGAGGGGAAAAAAGTGACGGACAATGCTCCGGACAGTATACTTTTTTGTCCTACGACCCAACGAATACCCCGCTTCGTTTTCTCGAGTCTCGAACTGCCGACGCTCGTTGCCCGTTCACGAAGCGAGCGGTCAGCCCTTCCGACCTTTATGACAACCGTTACTTCGAGGCTTTTATCCCAGTGGCCGACTGTAGAGCGAACTGCGGGTCCTTTGAGAATAACGGGTGAAAATTTATAGGAGCACTTGTCGGAGATGGTGAGTAGGTGGGCACGGGCGGAGTTTCCGGGGTGTGAAAAGTGACGGAAATTACACAGCTTTTGGCGCTTTAATTGCAACCCTGATTATCGAATGAAACGCTAAATTACATCTTCTTCAACTTTAACAGAATTCTGTAGCACTCTAGTCTACAGAACTAGTTATACCTACCCATATATGGAAACCCGATTGGATAAAATTACTAATAAAATAATAATTACAGTAAGTAGGAATGAATCCGTGAATATAGAAATTGTAAAATGTAATCTAAACTTTTATTCCAACTAAACTGTAAGAAATCATTTAACTTTTCGCTAATATTCTCTAAATATTAAGGCTAATATGAGGTATTAAAATAAAAAGCTGTATTTAATCCTGTAGAAGGGATTTGGTCTTAAGAAATAAAGTATTACAGTAATGAATTTTAATTAAATATGGTATTGCATTTGCTTTAAATATCTTAAAACATCCAGCGAACTGTGCTGAAATTTTAAAAAGTGCATACGTAAATTATTCTTAATAATTGATAAAATACGAATACGAAATTCTAAACAATTATCCACTAGTTGGTAGTATAAATACCTTTTTCTTTCGATACATAATGTTGGTAAGTATTATTTGAGTACAAAAAAATTAATCAAGATATCTTTGCATTACTACAATACAGTAATATATTGTAGAGTTTCATTACGTACGAAACAGTACCATCGCTCTTGAAACATGCAAATCTTGAGAAAAGCGTCCAACTTTTAAGATCCTTAAAATATCGAGTCCGAATTGCCCAGGAGGAGGGCAGGAGAGGCGACGTTGTACCAGCGTGGCACGACTATAAAAGCCGCTCGAAATTTAAATGAGACGGAATAAATGCGCCGGGCGACGATGAGGAGTCGGTAAGGAAGTACGGGAGAGAAAAGGAAAAAGTAACAGAAGGAAAAAGTGAATGAGTGAAAAGGGGTGGAAATGAATGAACAAGAGCTGCCAATGGTTTGCTATATATGGCGCGAACGCGCGCGCGCACACACACACATACACAGAGCTCGTATTCGGGCACACGAATAAGGAAGATTACACAGTATCGTTAAAAGGAATATTTTCGAGACGCGAAATGCCAGTTCTCCGACTAATTTCTTTCCACTATTATTAAAGTATAATTAAAAATGAAGAGACTTTCAGGCTCAAACTGCTTCTTGTCGCTTTAACTTTTTCAATCATTGTGAATTCGACCCAGTAAATATTCATTAATTAAAAAAAAGCAATTAATTTCTTTTATTTTAACATATTTTATTGTGCATTATGTACGTGCATATACATTATATAAAAAAGAAAGAAACTGAAAAAATTATTATTAATCAGTATTTAATTATTATTATAATTAAATATTATAAGAACAGCCATTGACTCAGTTAAGGTATCAATTTTTTTTACTATGATTACTTGCCGACTCGAGGGTGCTCGATTTTCGACAAATTTAGATTTTCGACAAATATATTAAAATAATATGGTCTACTATCTTTTTAGAAATCTAATTATTAAAAAATTATAATTATATGAAATTATATAAAAAATCTTTAGTACTTTAATATCATTCATAGAATTATTATAACAATAAATCAATAAAAGAAATAGTTAAAATGATAATAATTTAATCTAGTATTCTAGCTATATGCTTTCATAAATATACATTAGTGTCGGTACAAAAAGCATCCGCACAGAAATCTTCCATTAGTCCGAATACATATTCTCCATATTATTAGCAGTATCAATGCCCATTTCTGAAGCATCCTTATCCATCTTCCCATTGTGTTCGGCGAAACCACTGTTCGGCTCATTGAAGTAAGTACTCGCCTCTGAATTCATTTCCCTCTCTAAACGCTTCATTAAATCCCGCCGGCCAATCAGTCCCCTCGTTACATAGAGCGAGTGCGGAGAAAAGCTTCCTGCCAGCGCGACAAAGCTCGATATCGTATCATAGAAAAACAGGATCGTGGAATGGGAAATGAGATATATATTCCTCAAATAGATGTTGGAAACGACGGGATAAGCGTAAAAGGCATCGACTTGCTCGGCATACGGGCCATTCCCCCCGAGTGGGAAGGACGAGCGGAACATTCCACCCGAACGAGTCCTTTGCGCTGTAAGCGCGCCTTCTCTGGGTCTTCCATTGCTTTTATGTATGCGTTCGCTGCTTCCCGACCACTACCGAGTTCGAGTGGCAGCAAGTTTTGAGATGTCGGGCAAAGACAATGCATGGCCTATGGAATTGCAGAACTACATTACTCGGATGTGATAATTTTAGAATGTGTCACAATTTGCTTATCTCAGACGGCACGTAGAAATTAATAAGTGTTTATTCATAATACTGGATTTTAAAATGTAAGAGTAAAATTCAGTAATTTTCACTTCTTTCATGACATTTTTATAACTTAAAATTGCCAATAATGTGTACCTATGTCAATTTCGTAATGAGTTCTGCGAATGAGGTACTATCTCTTATCGGATAAAAATGAATTGAAATGATGCAATAATTGTAGATATCATAGTCTTATAGTTATACATCTCGCGTCATGTGTAACATAACAGCAAGAATTACATTAAAATAAGGCGTGATTTAGAGATTCGTTTGAATAATTGATAAGTAATGTTTAACAGAGAAAGTTTTCTTAATATTATTAGACCAACAAAATATGCACGGGCTGTCGAGCTTCTCTATGACATATTTTTAAATAATTACTCATCGTCATACACTCGAACGCATTCACGTATGAACAATAGTTCAAGCGATGACCTCTTCCTTAAAAAATTTTCTAATTTGGGAAGAAAACAAAGAATTGACTACAGATATATTTCGGACAGGATAGTAAATTTTCCAAGTTTAATTTAATAGTTTTAACTATCGGGTATTTGCGCAATCCCAAAACAAAATCGAAAGACAATAAATCCCAATAAATGTGAGATATATTTTCAAATCCGTACTTTTCAATAACCTACGAATTCCCTACAGGCAAGTTTGCATATTCATGCGCGGTAAAGCTTTCTACATATATATGTACACTAAATCGTGCACCGGGGACATTCTTCCATTAAGCATCGATTGATCTGGCCGCCCATATATATGGAAACGCTTTTTCATTTTTATAATTCTTAAATTTTTTAAACCGTTCAGATTGAAAAATTGATTACTACGCGAAGTACTGGGATTAAAAGAGCTTCAGCGATTTTAATTCGCATGCCTTAAATCTTTACTGCTAATACGAGTATCGATATTTTTATAAAACATTAGTATATTAATCTGGTGACAATTCATCTATAATACCTTACAATATTAATATGAAACTCGTTTTTATTGGAATATTCAGATCTTTTTCTATTTAAGCTGGTCTTTTAATTGTGTATAATTATGTATAATTAATAATACAAAAACACACAAATTCATCTACAAAGAAAAAAGAAATACTCGTTGTTGGTAGTAGAAATTTTTTTAAAATAAACAGATAAAGTACCGGAAAATGAAAAGAGAGCAGCGATCGTTATTAAAAGAGCGAGAAAAAGCGCAATATAAACATCCTTCTTCGGCAGCAGCAATCGACTCTCGATGTGCCAACGGCATGTGCTTTGTGCAACGGCTATGATTCATGGCCCATTAATCCAGTGTGACTTTCACATCGACGGTCCTGTCTCTCCCGACGTACTCGATCACGCCCCCTCCCCTTAGCTTTTAACAGGACATCGGAAAAAAACGTCCAGACCGATGCGGGAGCTGTAGAAGCGCGCGCGAAAGAGAACTCACCGTCCGCCGATCTCGCCGGATACTTTTCTCGCGCAAGCAGAGGGGCGTGTCGCGTAAAAGAGGCTATCTTTTCACCTCTCCTGCAGCTTTTCGCACGCGGATTTCCGGGCGCTAGGCGCGTACGAGCGAGGCGCAGCTTTGCCAAGGGTGTCATTCGCATCTGCCCTCCTTTGCTGTCTGTTTCCGTGTTTATTCGCGCCGGGGCGAGAAGCGGGAGAGAAAGAGGCAGAGCGGGAGGAGACCTTCGGTAGAACTGCAAAGAAATTCGAGTGTCGCGTGGTGCACTCTCGAAGTACTGCGAGAGGGTGCGCTTTGAAGTCGAACGTTATTCACTCGAGAGCATTTCTGACGTTCCAAGCGCGCCAACCGGGGGCTGCCTCGCTACAGCGACGACTACTTAAGACCTTCGAAATGCAGCCGTTGTCGCACTGAAAATAATGCCTTCCTCGAGAGTGGCTCTTCTCGAATGCGAACGAGAATCCCTCGCGAGGAAAAAGCCTTTCGACTTATTAGATGCGGGCAGGGAAAGGCCTTTACAACATATCGAGCGGGGGCACGGACGTTCGAGCGAATATATCAAGTCAACGCGAGGCATCGACGTAAATATTCGTCCGCGTTTTTATGGTAGTGTATTAAGGCAGTCCGTATAGATCGGCCTACGTCGATTGCCAAGCTCGGAAGAAAAATGTAATTCTTACTTTATATGCGCGTGTCCGTGCATCCGCTTACGCCCGCTATATATCCACATTGTAAGTTTTACGCTGCGTAAAAAGTAAAGTATTGAAAAACGATTCACGGCTTCTGGAGAGCAGAGGGAAATCTGCTGTCGCCTCGGTTGGTCGAGTGTTTTCTATAATTTGATAACTTTTTTGAAAATTTCAAAAATTATTTATTTAGATGCACTTATACATATATATATATATATATATATATATATATATATATATATATATCAATAGGTGTTAGGTATGGATTTAAACATTATACTATATAACCTTCAGCTGATAATATGGGAAAGTACCGAAAACACTTGTATAAATACATAGACACTTTTATAATATTCCTCCACATTCCTTTTTTTTATAGAAATACTATTTTGAGCATAAATTTTAGATACTTCTAATTGCTAAAAAAGTTAACAATTATTACGATTTACTCATATTATAGGTTGATTAAAACAATAATTATCAAAACGTGTATGAAATTGAATTATTGTTAAACAAATGAAATATTTATAATGAATTTTATTCCATGAGATCGTATAGCTATCCATTTTGGAATTCAGAATATTTATAAAATTTATTACGATTTAATTGTTTTTTTTTTTTTTTTTTTTTTTTTTTTTTTTTTTTTTTTTAATGCAGAAAATCAAAAATTACCGTACTGGCGGATAAAAGTGATAGTAGTCTCGCATCGGTCAGCCAATATCGGTATACAAGTCACGATGTCAGATTAATATAAGCTTTAACTTTATTCAGAGTGCCCAAATAAATCCTTCTGTGAATTATGTAATATTATATGATATGCTTATAATTTATTATGGCGGTTATGGTATTTGAAGGGACGTCTTGCTACCTAGTCTCCTGCAAAACTACGACAATTTACTGTAGTTACTCAAAATAGTAAATTAAAACCTTCTATCCCTTTTTCATTTTAAATAAGTAGTCACTTGAAATTACATCAAGAAGCATTATTATTTAGGAGTCTAAATCTCGACAGAGTATATAATAATGAATATACTGACACATCAAAGTCTGCCTAATATCGAGTAAATAATGTCTTCAGATCGATATAACGTCACTAAAATGATAGGTATTTTAATACTGATACAATACTATTATGATTTCAGTTAACTAATAAAATTCTTTTTTATATCAGAAAATGCTCTGAATGGTGAAAATTCGATCATTATTGTTTAACTTTAATGTGAATCTTATTACCTATTAGATAAGACTAAGAAAACTAAAATTTACTATAAGTAAATAATTTTTATAATGTGTGTCTGTGTCTGTGTGTGTGTGTAAGTACAAATGTTTACATATTTTTCTATAAGATAAAATATTTTTAAAATCATATCGAGCCATCAGATCAAATCATATTAAAACATCAGAGGACAAAAATATTTTCAAGAAATATTTTATAACATTTTATAATTTTAAAATGTTTATAAAATCTTCAAAAGATTTTAAAACATTGCACTGTGCGTATTATGTGATTAAACCAATGGTTGTCAACAAAACCTCAACAAAATGTATTCGACATTCATTTTCCCTGTTATTTGAACGTTCAATTTTATCGCTAACACGAGTACTATATCTTTATCTATATCTACTACATATCTTTACTTCAGATCCAAAACTTGTACAAAAATTTAAGTAAAATATAAGATAAATCTAATGTATTAAAAATAAAATTTTTACGATCAACATTTTTACAACAATTTAAAAAAAAATTATTGTTAAATATAATTTCTAGTCAGTTTGAAATTCCCTTGGAAAACCTATCTTTTTAAACCGCGAGAGAGCAACAATCATCGGCTAAGAATCGCGACATAAACATCTCCACTTCGTCTACCTGAGAAATAGTCGTTTGGCCTGGGGGGACGCTTTAAAAGCCCGTGACATCGTGCGTCCCTAATTATTAAAGAGTGAAAACGGAAGGCAGGCGTGTGCGCGCGCGCTCGCATACGCACTTTCTTAGAAAATTGACTCTCGTCGTGAGGTCGAGAGAACATAAGTAGTGAAAATGAACAAGGCAAAGTAAGAACGGACTATAAATAAGTTTTACGCGATTTAGAAGCATTTTCATTTGTTTCGGGTCCCCGCCTGCGTCTGCCGCGTTTTTCACTCCTCTTTTTTTATCCTCGTTATTTTTACTCCGCGTCACTCTCTGGCGCTTATTTTTAAAGAAGTCCTGCAGCGTAGCCAGGTGAATGGAAGTCAGGGGCGGTTGGAAGGTAAAGTGGGTGGGTGGTGAAAGTAGAAAGACGAGGCGCCTTAATTGATGCTAGGTTGCAATTAAGAAGCCGGCGTCGGATTGCTGGATCGCTATGCAATGTATGCATTTCACCACAGTTGGTGCTTCCTTCTAGTAAAAAATAATTTACACTTATCGATTCATAATTATGCTTTTCAACTGCTTAAATTAACCAGATAGAATTTTTTTAGCTCTTATAATAAAAACTGCCAATCATTTAACAGAGATTTTTTCGTATTTTTAACAAATTCGTTTCATTACCGATGTAATTATTTAGTTTTAATAGTCAACGTATTTTAACAGTTAGCTTATACATTTTTTTATCAGGCATTAAAAGATTTATGAATTCTTATTTTTATCGTCTTCCAAAAAGGAAAAGACTCCTTTCACTCTTATTCTCTCTCTTTCTATCTTAATTCAATCTATGATTTGGTACGTCTCTTATTAACCATTTCGAGAAAATTAGATTGTAAGAAACTTTTTGTAAATGAAATAGAATTATCAAAATTTGATTATACACTATTTTTTTAGATTGATTTTTTTATATCGGACAAAAAATTTCTGATTTGCTTTTATCCGTTTAGATGACACAAGCAACATTTTTTAGAATTAATTAATTAATTGTTCGATTTTTTAGTTTAGATTTTTGGTAATAATAGGCTTTTTCGAAAAAAAGATATAAGAAAAAAGATATATTAAAACCTATAATAATATGATGCAATGTTTGTTAATGCTGAAAATAAATATGAACGTTTTCACTTGTTATGTTGTTGTTTATACCGTACTCGAACAGACATCATAATATTTATTAGTTACGAAATTTAATTTTGCTGAAAATGTAATCTAAGAAAATATTATTTATTTTTAAATTTTGGATTATACAAGA
This sequence comes from Sycobia sp. Sy_11, assembly GCA_018907035.1. Lineage (NCBI taxonomy): Eukaryota > Metazoa > Arthropoda > Insecta > Hymenoptera > Epichrysomallidae > Sycobia > Sycobia sp. Sy_11. The sequence goes on along the minus strand of JACCIC010000006.1, from coordinate 2,009,017 downwards.
ACTGTGTAAAAGACTAAACAGTTTCTAATATCAAATTAATTAATAGAATAATTCGATTTATAGCTTTATTTTAATATTTTTCTGAAACATGATCAGTTTTGCTCAGAAACAGACTATACGGGATATATGTTCAATACGAGACTATAATTGAGTCTGGTAATCTCGAAAAATCGAATTAGCGACCAAAAGACATATAGAAACTGCAAGTTATATCGTAGACTTCGAAATAGTTACTGCGTTCTCTCGACGACGTTACAATTAAGGGAGACGAGCCTCGTGGTTGAAAAATCTACTTGTACACCATCTCTTCTCTTTAATTTATAACACGAGAGTCGACACATTATATTAGAGTTATGGCTTCAAGGTTAGAGTGGTACATTAGTCTATTGTGCTGCATCGATACAAATCTCATATTAACTGGCAACTGTATCGAACGAGTCGCACACCGTATGCTCTCTTACAAATGCTGAATAGCATGTCCTATTAGCAAAAGTTTTTCGATAGCTAAATTACCATTCGTATGTAGAGAGAGGTTAATTAGCTCTTATTAACGTGAAATACGGCGCTAAAGAGAGCGGCATAATCAAATAAAATTGCATGCAATGGATTAATTTAACACACGAAAACTAACGCGTAATCGCTTATTTATCCAACATGTATAAGAAAAATATTTTAATGTACATATTATCTTAATCGTAAATATTATTCGAATGATTTAACGAATTCATTCCTGTATCATAAATATTTAAACAATTGTAATGAAATCATTGATAGTTTAGTTCTTGTTTGGTTTCCTTAAATATCACTTCACTGTGCCTATTTTGTTTTACTATTCGTTTTCGGTTTCACGATTGATCGTAAAAATTCTTTTTACTGTTCATTTTTCTTTATTTAACGAGGAAAAAATATATGCTTGTATCCGTATCTAATAGCTGCTTTTATTCTCAAATGAGAAACCGCATTATCTCATTTTTAGAATTTTCTTTATAATCAAAAGAATTAAACATTTAAACCATTGATTAACATAAATAACCGTATTTTATATTTTTTTATTTATCTTTAGAAAATATCGATTTAAAAATGCTAAAATACTTCATAATATTTGGTATTATCTCTTTTTGTGATTCAGAAATGTATTCCAGGTAACACATCAAATATTTTATCACATTAGTAACAACTATATTAATCCGCTTTCAATTAATTTTTGCATATTTTATTATTCATAAAGTTATACAAATTACACTCTATTAAAATATACGAAATACTTTGCAGTCTTTTATTAAATCTAACATTGAGATACTTACTAATATTTAAATATGACAAAAGATAATAAATAATTGAACAGTTAAATTAACTATATAGTTAAAATTAATTATAGTACTAAATTAAATTTATTACTGCAACCCAAATCAAGTATTACAAAAGCTTATATATACGACAGAATATTTCTATACCTATAAAAAGTTGGAGTGTTTATATTCACCTTATATGAGTAGACAAATAAAAGAACATGCATGTGTACACTACAATTCAGAAATATAAAGATATTTGGCACTAAATATGTTTATGCTTGAAGAATGTTTATGTATTCAAAACTTTTAAATACATAAACCTTCTTGAAGCATAAATATATTTCAATACATATAAGCTAAGTACATGATTAATGGAATATATATATATATATATATATATATATATATATATATATATATATAAGGATAGAAAAAGATGTTAATATATCAGACTTAAACGCTTATATAGAAATTTAATGTTTCTAAACGTCATTTTCATTACATTAATGGTATTTCTTGAAGTATATACTTTAGATTTTTTTATTCTATATCCAAAAGGTTGAACAGATCAATTGTTATAGGAATCACGCAAGAATAATTTGTTTTCTTTTGCCGCAGTACTCAAAAGGTTTTCGTTTATTTCTCTATATGCGATTCAGATAGATTTATTGGTAGATCCAATACATACCTATAAAGAGCATTTATAAATACATGAACGGACTAAGCCCAATCAAAGTACTAAACGTATGTATAAGAAAGGGCATTTTAAGATCTATTGCACAAAAAAGTATAGTCTATCAAAAGAAGTCGAACAAAGCAGAGCGAACTGAATATGCCATCTTTGACAACATATGTATTGGGTGTATAAGTAACGTTCCTGCGTTTGTCAAAGTATGGCGTCACCAGTCGATCCCGGGCAGAAATGTCAGACCTCATGTATTATATTTATAGGTTGTATATCTGTAAACAAATTTGCAGCATTATATTTGAGTATTTCTTTCGGTGACGTTTATTTTATCGATCAAAATCATGGCAAGTTTCCAGCCAATGAAACGTCATTTGCAGAAAATGCTTCTTCTATTTTTTAATATGAGGAAAAGTGCGGCCAAGGTCTGTCGTTTGCTTTCGGAAACTTATGGGTCGGAATGTATTGATTAGTCGGTGTGCCGCGAGTTGTTCACACGGTTCAAAAGTCGTGATTTTGAATCTGAAGACAAGGATCGCTTTGGAAAGGCGAGTGAGTTTGGAAGACGAGGATTTAGACGTTTTGCTAGATGATTATCGATCTCAGATTCAAGAAGAACTTGCTGCCTTATGGGGCGTCTGGTAACAAGCCGTTTCTATACGCCTAAAATCATTGTGATTCATTCAAAAGGTTGGAAACTGGGTGCCGTACGAATTGAAGCCGAGAGGCGTCAAACGGCGATTTTTCATGTCCGAAATATTGCTGTATCGGTATTAAAATAAATCATTTTTGCATCGTATTTTCACTGGTAACGAAAAATGAATTTATTTATAATCCTAAACGCAGAAAATGGTATACAAAGCTCGGGAGTGCGTTCAATCGATACTAAAACGAAATATTCACGTAAATAATGTCATTTTCTGCATATGGTGAAATGAAAAGGGTGTCTTATACTACGAATTGCTTCCGAGTAGTCAAACCATCAAAGTATTATTAAATAGAAACTACATTATTCGTTTAAAGCGAGCATTAGAGGAAAAACGGCTAGAATATGAGACCAGGCACGAGTCTGTCATTTTTCATCACGATAACGCTGGACCACACGTTGTTGCGTCGGTCAAAAACTATTTGGAGAATAGTGAATAGGAAATTCTTTGTCAGCCGCTTTACAATCCAGATTTGGCAACATCAAGTACCACTTGTTTATATCAATATAGAACACTTTTATGGGATTACACTTCAGTTCAGAACAGAGAATCAAAAATTGGCTCCATACGTTCTTGGGCTGGAAGGCTCGAAAGACGAGAAAATTTTTTGGTCCAGAATTCAGAAATTGCCAGAAATATGGGAAAAATTTATAGTTTCCGATGGTAGATACTTTGAATAAAGGATATAATCATGTTTTCAAAATAAAACCTCACATTTTTGAAGAAAAAAACGTTGGAAATTTATTGTATACCCTATATATATAGTTACTAATTACAAATATCCAAAGTAATCTGATAAAAAAATCTGTGATGAAAATTTTGAATAATCGATAAAAAGTATAGTTTATTATTTATCTTATGAAATACGCAACATCATAAATAATGTTTCAAACAAAAATTATATATTACATTCAAATACGTATTTTTTTCTCCACGCATCTTTTCTTTAAAAGTCATATTCTTGGAGAAAAAATGATGCAAAGAGAATCGTGATGGTCTGGTCAATCTCTAAAAATATGGTATTTTTTAAATTTTGACCTAATCCTCTTGAAAAACATTATGTTGTATTAGAAGGATTTTAATCTAATCGACATGTTTTTTTAAATTAATAATTTTTTAAATATTTAATTTATATAATAACTAATCAAGCATCTAAGAAAATAGTATTTCTAAACATTTTACAATTTATAGCTATTTTAATCACAAACTTTGCTGTCCTATTACTAGTTCCACTATTTGTTCTCTGCGAATATTGGGTACTTTACATAATTTGCAGAACCATATAAACTTTAACATCGCCTCAAAATTAATTTCTTGATTAATACATAGACTAAAATAATCATTATCAATAGTTATTCACCTTTTGAAGAAACTTGTAACGTATTTTGCATTTTAATCTCATTCTTTTTAATACATTAAATTTCCAATTCAAGGAATGCGTCTTTACGATAAAAATCTAAATAAGATAAATAAAAATAGGCCAAGATAAGGTTAACAGTTTCTAGTTATATCTGTCAAAGAATGTTACTAACCTTTTTAATAAACAGATAATAATTACCTATAAATTTAGAGAAAATGTAATTAGATTGAAATAATACTATTAAATAACGGAAGCTCAAACCTAATAATAAATTACACAACATGTGCCACACCACAAAGGTATACATTAAGCACATGGTCTGCATACTACTTTTAATAGGAAATAAGTAAAGAAGACTTTTGTTTGCATTATGATAAAACTAGCGTTTATTTATAAACTTAGGTTCTTCACACGTGTAAAAATTGACACCCGAACAAAGCAAAAGTGATTTCAGATGAATCAAATCGAATTAAGTGCGCTAAGAACTTTACTTTTCCCACGAATATGTAAAAAGACTATTTATTAACTTAGACTACTAAAAACGTGTGTGATAAATTAGGATTGGCGTACATAGTAATAAATTTTTGTATACTCCATTATTCAACGACTTCTACTAAATATTGAATAGTTTACTTCTAAATTCTTCTATTTAAAAAACTTCAATGTTTTCTATATTTATATTCAAATATAAGTTTAAATCTCTGTTTCAATAACATTATCAGATTATTATTCGGATTTTACCGCATAATTGTACAAAACTAAATAAAAAAGAATCAATACAAACATAATTTTCAGCCCAATAAATACTTATGATGAATTGGTCTTTTCTCAACGAGCCCCGGGATCGATATATTACGATCTTCGCAACACTCCAAATAGTGAAAATGTGCTCGCATTTCTGACTCGACATTGGCAAGCATTAGTTCCGAATATGTGGTTTATACAAGAACTGCGGCCTTATAAAATGCTTGCAAAAGGTTCTGCGACGTTGCTGTATTGTAAAATGGGTGGAGAACCTTTGCTTTACAGAAATGAGGTTCCGTCCGAAGCTTTAAGACTAGAATTGAGAACAAATTGGCCTGTTCTATTTACGATGGAAGCAGAAGATCAATTTTGGGAAAAACAGTATAATAGGTACGGGTCTTGTATTGATTACCCTCCTGAAAACTATTTTCAAACAGCTACAACACTGCTGAATAATTATAACATAGGACAAATACTTACAACAAATAATATTCATCCAGGGAAAAAATATACACTAAAAAAGATCATTGCTTCAATTAGAAGTGCTACAAAAAGACATCCTTGTGTGAAATGTTTACCAGCTCAGGTACAACCGAATATTAATGAACTAGTTTGTTGCATTTTGAATAAAGATTTTCATTTTTGTTTTGGTACTATTTTAGAATGATAGTGAACAATACCTTTTTCAAGTTGAACTATGCTTTGATAGAGCATATGAGTTCATAGACTGCCGATGTGACGTCATTGACCTTTGTGAAGTAGACAAATTAGTTATTTATCCAGGAAATGAACAATGATGTTTTGCAATAAACTTTTAATTTGCAAGTTACTTTAATGTATTTATAAAAAGGTTCGTATGAAAAAATAATTTTTAAAAAATAAATCCTTAAGAGCTCAAAAATTATTTTATTTAACGAAATAAAACTTCCGTAATAAAATATATTACATAATATTTCAAAACTATGCCGTTGTTTATTAAATATTTTTGTAACCATTGGTTTGATTTAAGAAAATATTCTACATAAGAAAGATGTAAATAATTCTATTAAATTACACATGAACTACGTTGAATGTATAGTTATAAATGAAATATAAAATGAAAAAGTTCAATGTTTGCATTCATTCTTTCTAGATTGATTCCCTTGATTCTCTCATTATTTTTCTTAAAAATTTTAAAAACAATTTTGTCAATGCACATAGTTATATAATATAGTATACATGTAAAAAATTGTTAAGTATGTTTTGACTCTTTAGAAAAATTCATTATATAAATTTTAGAGCATTTTATAGTAACAAAATCTAACGATGATTGTTTAGACTCTCTAATTAAATTAGAAAAAATATTTTTTAACAAGAACCCGTACTTACAGCACTGACTTCAAAGAAATAAGAAAATAATGAATATAAAAGTTCTGATGACACCTTGTTTTTTAGTTGCAGTTCATGTATAAGTAATGTTCGTCCTGTTCAAGAGTGAAAAACACTAACGATTCCATCTAATGCCGTCTAAATAACTGTACAAAAAGTCGGAGGATTCATGATGCTTTATTCAAGCTATCAGGAATTCCGATCATTAGGTGTACTTAGTACGTAATATGCAAAAATAAGCTCATACTTGCAGGTAAATATCTGTATTAATAACGGATCTACACGCTTCGATGCTTTCTACCAGATCGAGAGGCATAATCGGTAGCTCCTGCGCACATTTTGTGTCAAGTGTTATCAATTAATAGTATAAAATAAAGATTGCTTGCTAATGTACTACAAAATCTTATTTTTCAATATGAATTCCCGTCCAGTTTAAATGGAAAATGAAAATCTTATTGAATTTTATACTGGAACAATGGAAAAAAAATCAATCTAATAAGGAAATATAATCTGTGCAAAATGTCCAAGAAATAATAAAACGCCATTTTACAAAAATTTAATATGAATATTGCGCCTTAAAATATTTTAAAAACATTTCTATTAGAAATAATATTTAATAATAAGAATTAATTGAAGAAAGTGAAAATAACAAAAATATCTGATCGAAAAAGATATAGAATTTAAATGTATATTTTGTCAAAATCTAAAGTTGAAATAATGTTTAGGAAATTTAAATGCAATTTTAAATGTATTTAAAATTTAGTTTTAAATGAATTTTTGTTTTAAAGCTCGAGGACGAGTGCGCAAATCTCGGAATTAGTCTCGATTACTTCGATACTAATAAATTTAATTTACGTGAATTTTAAAAAGCATTATAAAATAATGTGCAATAAAATATTGTCAGGATTTTTGATGATTCGATTATATGTCTTTTACAAAATGCTATTTTTATTTCTTGGATTTTTCTAAATAATTTCTTATACGGAAATAAAGTATAAGTGATATATAATTTAAAAGAAATTATTAAAATCTATAGAATATCAGTATATAAATCCAGTTCACATGACGATTCTATTAAAACAGACACCAAAATGATTAACGTCAAAAAACTTTGATAAAAGGTATTTTACTTTCATTCTTCGTTCGCCGTTCCTTTCAACGCAGAGAAACGATTTCAGAAATTTGGAAAACTGGAGTGGCCATGGCCTATCGGCTCGACCGTAGTTATAAATTAAAACACGTGAAGTAAAAAATTCACATGTAAGACGTACGACCGGATGACATAGATCTATGGTGTTCGGACAGATATACGAAAGGCACGTGCAGGAGAGAATGTGAGGAGCGCAGATTTTGCGCACTTATCCATCAGACGTCGAGCCACGAAAAGCATTTATGTGGACTTAGACAATAAATGGTGAAAAGTTAACACCATACAATTGTACAACAAACATAGAACAATTAAAATCTTTGAAATCAATTAATTTTTTACCATACAACGTTTTTTCTTCAGTTGGACTGTATTACCATTTTAGTTTTCAACACTTATAATTTATTTAATAATATTCCCTGGTAGAAATCTCCTAATTTTTAATAGATTGGAAAGTAATTAATAGATATCAAAGACAGAATCAACTGTCATAGGCAAAACTTAGAATAAGCAATGCGAAAATTGTCAGTAAAATTATGAAAGTTCTAGAAACTAGGTTTAAAGCTGGAACCTCGTTTCTGGCTATTTTTTTTTTTTTTTTTTTTTTTTATTATTTAAGCTTACCCAAACCCAGAAGGGTTTATACAGCTAGTTTCTGGCTATTAAATGAACAATTTAATTTGGCTGTACGTTTCAATTACTACAAAAAAAATAATTAATTTTTATACAATGTTATGATATTATGTTGTTCATAAAATAAAAAACATTATAAGATACGTAAATAGTTTACAAAAGTATGGTTTGACATTTTCCAATATGAAGCAAGTAAATTTATATGCGATATGATGAATAACTTAAAATAATTAGAGAGTTAAGATATTAGGCTACTGTACGTCAATTTGCACAGTTTTGACTGCTCTGATAATGCAAGCAAACGAATTAAAACGTTTCAAGAAATAAATAATATCAAGATCATAAATACACATTTTTTAAACAGAATATTCATTGCATAAATTATGAGAACATTATTGATGAAACACATTCAAAAATATTATTTTTTGTTATCTTATATCTGTTTTAATCATTTGTAATTATATATATATATATTGTTTTGTAAGTTCTTAAACTAGTTTAATAAACGTATATAAGTAAGATGTAATAAAAATAAATAAATTAAAATGAAGGTAAATAATAATAAGTAACTAAATAATTTAAATTAAAGAAAGATAAATAATATGTGAATACAAATAAATTAAGGGATAAATGGGTTAAATGTGTGGCGTGTATAAATAATAAAACTGACAATTTAAATTTAATCAAAACAAAGATATATTATATTAAATTAATATTACCTGAATCTAATGACATAAAAAAACCTCCATGTTTCAATGGAGGAAAAAAGCCGCAAATTGAATTTAAATTCGAATTCTTATTTAATAAAGAGTGAATATTTTTATAATTTAGCTTACAGTGTTCATACCACACACATTAGCATACTACCCGCATTATACAATATGATTACATAAAACACTCTAAATGGCCATTTATATACGGAGAGAGCTCTCTTACCTTTACACCTCGTCAGCCTACACACTAAACACACACATATGGTAGAGTAGGAAGATGTGGCCGAGGTTGAAACGCGTGCGCAGTTCCGACGTCTCGGAGACGGGGACAGCCCTCACTGCGACATCGCCAAATTGCCGAATTGAGGCTGCGGGTTTGGCCTACACCTCAGAGTGACGTTCGTGCTCTGCTAGCGGACCGGATAGCTGGTCGATAGCCCTATCTGTAGGCCTCACGAGGTCGAAGGTAGCGATAAATTGAACACACGTAAACACACACACACTACATGTAAATCACAAATTGTTACGTTATCGGTCAAATTATCGCGTACAAACAAGTGCGTTCAACGAGCAAATCGGAGTGAAGAAAGTAGCTATTTCTATCCGTGCACGGCGGAGGATATAGCGAGATTGACTCGGCAGATGAGAAACAAAAGGGAGAAAATTCGGAGTGCGTTTCACCCACTCCTCCACCCCTAGGTCCTGGCGTTCAGCTACTACGAGCGTATATATACATTATATACCTGGAAGGCCTGCGTATATGCACGTGGGGCCATATGCCGACGGTACGTGCATAGTATGCAGTGGTCATATTCCCGCGCGTAATGATGCGATATTTGAGGGCGGGGGAATTCCCAGATTTAAGAGGCCTGTACATGAAGTGACCAGATGTGGAGAGCAGCTCTACAACGGATTCGAGCGGTGCGGAAGGCGAGCCATATATCCATAAAGGATCTAGACGCGAGGAAATTTTATTATTATATTATTTAACGTCAGGAATAATAAATACGCGCGCATATAACGTATAATAAGCGCGTGAAGCGCAACATACCGCCCACCTTCGTACACCGGACGAACACTGTAATAATTTACACCTAATAACGATTATGCGCGCGCTAATCACGCTTGACTGCAGCATTAATGTCTCCGGATTGATCCAAGTGGAGCGGCGCCAAACAAGCGACATGGCGACGCAGGGTGTTAGTAGCTGTTTTCACGGTGACGACACGGACTAGGCCGTCGGATCCAGTGTGGACTTCGATGACACGTCCGAGGGGCCACTTAGATGTCGGGTAGCGGTCATCTTTTAATAGAACTAGCTGTCCAATGGTGAAGTTGACAGTGGGGTCACGCCACTTTCCACGCTCCTGTAGCTGCACTACGTATTCACTACTCCACCGTTTCCAGAATTGATCGCGAATACGTTGCAGGAGCTGAAAACGAGTCAAGCGGTTCTCGGGCACGGATGGAGATGCTTCATCCGGTATGACTCCTGATGCTGCGCCTATGAGGAAGTGCGACGGTGTTAGCGTTTGAAGATCGTCTGGATCCGAAGTTAATGGGCAGAGTGGACGGGAGTTAAGGCACGATTCAATTTCAGATAAAACTGTGGATAGTTCCTCAAACGTTAATTTGTGTTCTCCTACCGCCCGTTTTAACAAGTGCTTCGTCGATTTTACACCGGCTTCCCAAAGGCCGCCGTAATGTGGTTTAGTGGGAGGAATGAAATTCCACGAAGTGCCATCGTTGGCCAGAGTGCTTGCTGTGGAAATATAAAAATCGGATGCGGCCCGAAACATAGCTCGCAATTCGGCGTCCGCGCCATGGAACGTCGTGGCGTTGTCACTATATATCTGCTTACAAAGGCCCCGCCTGCTTACAAATCGGCGAAAGGCAGCGATAAAACTCGCAGACGTCAGATCGCTTACGACCTCTAGATGAATCGCCTTTGTAGCGAAGCACACGAAAAGAGCGATATAACCTTTGTAAGCACGTTGTCCTCTTCCCTTAGATGTACGTAACTGTATCGGGCCTGCGTAATCCAATCCAGTTGTCGTAAATGGTCGTGCCGGTGTTAGTCGCGCTGCGGGTAGCTAGCCCATGAGCTGATGCGTCAAGCGCGGTTTTTGTCGCTGACAAGTCACGCACTTATGTATAAAACTCTTAACTAAAGGACGCATACCTAGAATCCACACAAACCTTAATAAAATACTCATAGTTAGTGTAGGTCCACCGTGTAGGGCTCTGTGGTGTGCGTGCGCGACAAAGAGGTGGCTGAGTGCCGAGTGGCGCGGTAGCACGGGCGGGTGCCGGATATCTCGCGTCAGAGGAGCATTTCGGAGACGGCCTCCGACTCTCACTATTCCATCGCTATCTATAAATGGTTTGATTTTACATAAAGAGCTGCTTTTAGATAACGCCTTGTTAGATCGAAGTAATTCGATTTCCGCGGAAAATGCGTGAAACTGCGCAATTTTTAAAAGCTGACACCGCGCGTTTTCGAGCTCTGCGGTAGTAAGATTTTGTGGGTACGATCCTTGCCCAGCTCTTCGTCGAATTAGTTGTAAATATGGTCGTAAGCACCAGGCGGTTACGCGTATAAGATGGGTAAGAGTTGAGAAACGCATTAGTATCTCCGGCTCGTCTCGTTTAGTTCGCGTGCGTAGAATTTGGACCGCTTGCTTCGGTTGCGGCCAATTCCGTGGATGAGAAGCGAGCCAGGTGGGTCCGTGCCACCACAGATCGGCACGTTTAAGCTCCGCGGGAAGAACCCCACGTGTTGCCAAGTCGGCCGGATTATCTTTAGTAGGAACGTGTGACCATGTGGCAGACGGAAGCTCAGTTTGAATAAAAGATACACGGTTCGCAACAAACGTTCTCCAGTGGCACGGATGTTTTTTGAGCCACAGGAGAACTATTTGGCTGTCTGACCATAAATGAACCGGTGCGTGTTTCAAGAACTCTAACCGCCGCAGATATTGTGTAAGTTTTACGAGAAGTTCCGCGCCACAAAGCTCGAGGTTTGGTATACTCTTAGTCTTTATGGGCGCGGTATATTTTATTATAAATAATAAAACTGACAATTTAAATTTAATCAAAACAAAGATATATTATATTAAATTAATATTACCTGAATCTAATGACATAAAAAAACCTCCATGTTTCAATGGAGGAAAAAAGCCGCAAATTGAATTTAAATTCGAATTCTTATTTAATAAAGAGTGAATATTTTTATAATTTAGCTTACAGTGTTCATACCACACACATTAGCATACTACCCGCATTATACAATATGATTACATAAAACACTCTAAATGGCCATTTATATACGGAGAGAGCTCTCTTACCTTTACACCTCGTCAGCCTACACACTAAACACACACATATGGTAGAGTAGGAAGATGTGGCCGAGGTTGAAACGCGTGCGCAGTTCCGACGTCTCGGAGACGGGGACAGCCCTCACTGCGACATCGCCAAATTGCCGAATTGAGGCTGCGGGTTTGGCCTACACCTCAGAGTGACGTTCGTCCTCTGCTAGCGGGCCGGATAGCTGGTCGATAGCCCTATCTGTAGGCCTCACGAGGTCGAAGGTAGCGATAAATTGAACACACGTAAACACACACACACTACATGTAAATCACAAATTGTTACGTTATCGGTCAAATTATCGCGTACAAACAAGTGCGTTCAACGAGCAAATCGGAGTGAAGAAAGTAGCTATTTCTATCCGTGCACGGCGGAGGATATAGCGAGACTGACTCGGCAGATGAGAAACAAAAGGGAGAAAATTCGGAGTGCGTTTCACCCACTCCTCCACCCCTAGGTCCTGGCGTTCAGCTACTACGAGCGTATATATACATTATATACCTGGAAGGCCTGCGTATATGCACGTGGGACCATATGCCGACGGTACGTGCATAGTATGCAGTGGTCATATTCCCGCGCGTAATGATGCGATATTTGAGGGCGGGGGAATTCCCAGATTTAAGAGGCTTGTACATGAAGTGACCAGATGTGGAGAGCAGCTCTACAACGGATTCGAGCGGTGCGGAAGGCGAGCCATATATCCATAAAGGATCTAGACGCGAGGAAATTTTATTATTATATTATTTAACGTCAGGAATAATAAATACGCGCGCATATAACGTATAATAAGCCCGTGAAGCGCAACATATATATATATATATATATATATATATATATATATTATTCTATTTATTTATAAAATAAATAATTTAATAAATAATATAATTTTATTATTTTTAAAATTTTTTTTACAATTTATGTAACTTTGAGTCTATCTCGGAACTTTAATTTATGGAGAGTGCACACACTGCATGTCTGGTGACTGGACACTCCCGCAAGTGACAAAAAATGACCTTGGTTAATTTATAAGCCTTGTTAGGACTTCGTACATCTATATAAGATTATATGCGAATGTGTACACTATGTGAATGCTTTTAATATATATTATATGTATTATAGGTATAGCTAACGTATAAATTAATGTTTTATATAGGTATAGCTTGCGTATAAATGAATTTAAAATTTAAAATTAGGAACTCGATATAAATGTACAATTTATTAATTAAAATACGTAATGATCAACGTCGACGAATTCATATAATAATCCATAATAATAATATTAATTTTTTAGCTAGACTATATATTATACTTAGTTTCAACGTTATTTTAAGGAAAATTTTAATCATAACCAAAAATACATTAATACGAAACTAACTATTATGGGTGTTAAATACGTAAAAATATCGGTTTAGAAAATGTATCTATCAATCGACCAAAATTACCGAAAAAAATGTTTCATGTGAAGTTAATTACTACCGAACTGAAATTCCTTGTTTCTAGGTTTCTTCATAATATCTAACAAAATAGCTTGTTTTTGACTTAAAAATGTTTAATATTTCTTCTAGGAATCCATACCTCTTTTAATGTACAAGTGGTTGGAATCAATCTTCGAACTAAGACATTTCTTTTGGCTATAACTATATACTTGCGGAAAAGAATCGTCAGAATTTATGTACTTTAAATGTTATTCTCTTTTAAAACTGACAACAAAAATAAGGTTTTTACTTTTAAATAATCATCAGACTAAATCTGTCTAATACACTTATTGATTGTAAGTAATAAAATGTAATATCTTGAGAACAAGAGGGTGATAGATCTTAAAAATTTATAGGGATCATTTTGAAAATAAATAGAATTGTATCACTCAATTTGAATAAAATCCATCACCTACATGTTGTGGCTTCTCGTAATTACTGAAAACGTAAAAATCATATAAACTGTAATTTCCAAACTTATGCTTGCTTTACTTATCGAAAAATCGTGAACATTTTACTTTTGATTATTCATGCCTACATAAAATGTGATTGTTTTATTTTTCGTTAAAAGTAATAGTGTAATCAATGAGTTGGATTATATTAGTGATCCCATATATTCTATGGATTAATTCACGTTCGATCGCAAGAGAGAGGGGCTGAAGATAGATACTATAAGAAATAGAAAATCAGTGGTATTTCTCAGATAAATATTTCTAAATCTTAATATTTCAAATAAAACGCACTTGTATTTCGTACAACAGGATCAGACAATTATGTAATGCAACAAAATAAAAAAATTGAGTATATTTAAAAATGAAGGTACATCATTGCGATCTCCTTCAAAGTAATGCCCTGCCTCAATTCTGGAATACGTTTTGTGGGAACTCTCAGAGTACCCTCGTCACAGATTCTTGAATGTTTTCAACGGAGTCAAAATGTCGACCCTTGACGAATTTTTTCAAATGGGCGATTACAAAAAAGTTGCAGGGTGACATGTCCGATGAATAGGGCGATTGTGATAACGTTGTGATGCCTTTAGACGCCAAAAACTGAGAGACATTGAACGCACTCTGAGCACACTTTTCCGTAATTTTTTGAGCACATTGCGGTAGAATACTTGATTTGCAAATGAACATGGTTTTCATTTTGGACTAGCTGATTCTCGCCTTCTTTGGCCTTGGTGCTCCAGGGGACAGCTGCTGTTGGCTTTGTAGGTTAGTTTCGGGGTCATATTGAAAGAACCAACTTTCATCACCAGTAATAACTCAATCAAGAAGAGTAGGATCACTTTCAACCTGCTCGAGACAATCTTCTGCGCTGTTCATTTGGTGGGCTTTTTGCTCATCTGAAAGGTTCTTCGGTACCATCTTCACGCACAGTTTTTTCATGGCGAAATCTTCGGTTAAAATCTTTCCTTCGGTTAAAACTGTTTCCCGGTTAATGTTCAACTCGTCAGCCAACATTCGAATGGTTAGTCGCTGATCTTGACGAACAAGGGCGCGGACGCACTGCGCATTCGCGTCGGTTCGCACTTGAATTGGCCTTCCGCTCCGTGACTCAATTTTGACACTCTCACGGCTTTTTTTAAAATCGGCATGCCACCGAAGCACCTCACTACGTCTCAGGGCATCACTACCATAGACTTTAAGCACTTTTTCATAAGTTTTGGTTTCGCCGAGTTTCGCACAAAATTTTATCGCGCACCGTTGCTCTAAGTTTCTCTATTCCATTTCCGCGACATGCACTACTCGCGCGTTCTTACAAAACACTAAACAGCTGGCGAAGAAATGATCATAAAAGGGTCGTCAATGTTCCAATCGAGAGAGTAGGGATCTACTATTAAGGTGACAAAGTTACAAATTTGCAGTGTTACCACAGACCGAGAAATAAAATCGGTCGCATTACTTAATTTTCTGACCTCGTATACAAGTAAGATCGTAAGAAAAATGTTTTAATTTATTTCCAACATATTTTCACACCTACAGTCTGGTCCTGGTGTTACCTAAAGTATTTGATGTGTTGAATCCGAATCTACACTCAGAATTATAACTCCAGCACCACAGGTTTCGGAAATATCCTAACTTAAAACTGTAAAAACACGATTTGTTACTATGGTTGAGCTTTACTAACATCGGAAATTTTTATTCTATTGCAAATCTAGGCACGGCATCAAAAAGCTAAAATCTTCTGTTTTAAAAACCATTACCCATATTTTTAAAATGGATATTTAAAAGTTGAAATATCGTTAAAATATCTTTGAAATTCTGATTCCTTGTCTTGATTTGCAATAGAATAAACATTCCCATTATGAGTGAAGTTCAAACATAGTATAAACACGTGTTTTTTGCACTTTTACGTTAGGACATCTCTGAAATCTAGGTTGACGAAGCTTTTTTTTTTATGTTATTTAACGTTGCTCTATTTATGCTTCCGAATATCGGTGCTAATCAGCAACGGAGGTTTACGATGTGTTTGTCAACAAAGCACGTGTAAATTATTACAGTGGTGTGTGTATCGCCCGAAACCGGGATTTGAACTCGAATCACCAAGTTACTAGTCCATCGCTCTAGCGATCAAGCCATCGTTGGCCTCTAGGGTTGACGAAGTAATTCTGAGTTCAGATTCGGATTCAGCGCATCGCTTTCCTTTGGGCACACCAAGTCCAGTCTATAGGTGTGCAATTTTGTCAAATTTTGTCGGCCTGTGTAATTATCATAGATATTAGTCTAGATCTAATTGTTTCCATAATAAATACAGATACATTATACATCATATCACTGTGCATGTATCTTTTAACTAATAAACCTTGCGTTTTACGGTTAATCGGACTACTTTCATTTGATTGCTAAATCTTCTTTGTTAAATAGTTAGTAATTTATATTTCTATTTTTGTATAGATAGTTTCATTCTTAAGATAAATATAAATATATATATATATATATATATATATATATATATATATATATATGTAATTAATTTAAACAGTTTGCTTAATAGAATATATTTAATGTATGAATCTCAATATATATTAGATATTATATTAATTTCCAATTATAATATGTATTATTTCATACAGATTGATATGGCTTCAGTTTTGCCACTTTACTGATGACTTGCCGTTTAAACCGATGGCTTTCTACACTTTAGATTTTTAAAAGCGATTCACTTTTTATCATCAGTAACTATTCGATGCAAAAATCTTGTCTTGTTATAAGATAAAATGATATTATTTAACAAAGTAATAAATTTAAATAGTGTTATTAAAAACAATGTTACGATCAGCTCGAGTATCTGATGTTTCAAGTACTAAGTAAGTATAAAATTCAATCAGAATAGCTCTGACTGTAATTAAAAAATGTGATTTCATGTGAATTCACTATCCATTTTAATTATCATATTTTAGAAGAATAAACTTTTTAAGTTTTTTAGAAAAAAATCTAGATCAGAAATCCCACCAATTGGCGCGGCTTCTAAAAAAATGCCTATCGAGTGTAAAATTTTGTATTAAAACAAATTTTTCGGAAGCAATAATATTTTACATTTAAGAAATTTAACTTAACATCTATAAGGCACAAAATTGTAGTATATTCTAAAAATGGCAACTATATTAGATATTGATTTCAAAGAATACTGTATTTCGACAAGCGAAGAATATCTTTGTCTTTTGAATTTCAGTTTTGAAATTACTTTTTTAAGTGAAAAATCTAATAATAATATCGTTAATGTAAGCAAACTCTTGTGAAATCAGGTGTTGTTCGAAAAATGGATAAAGGCGTGGCTTGCGCAGTTATAGCTGTTTACAGTATTCATACTGTACTATTGTATACTTAAATATACTGCTCTAAATTTTGATAACGAATCAAATCAATATTTATTTAGCAAAAAATATAAAAAAAAATAATGGATATACACAGAATATTTATACTAGAATGTATTTTTAAAACGTTTTTTGCTTTTTAAGCTTGAAATTACAATTTTATGTTTAATATTCACTACTGTAGCAGTAGGAATAACTATCATGGCATAAAAATAATATATTTTAATGCCTTATCTATATATAAATATTACTCGAGGTTATTGATTACATTTTCTTGCAATAAATACTTATAAAGATATAACCGAATAATAAGCATTCACTTTTTCTTTGTTGCCTGGAATACCAGTTCATTATAAATATACCATTTAACTATTAACTTCTTTTATTTTTAACAGCAAAATCTCCATATTTCTGTTTAGTTTTCTTTATTAAAAAACTATGAAATATATTTTTATATATGTGTATTCATAGTTTATTTCAGTTCCCAAAAGCAATAACTTAATTTTAACAATATTCATTATAATCGGTAAAACTTAAAAACAAATTGAATTCATTACTATTATACTTATTAAAAATGCTAAAATACCTCGTAGCATTTAGTATTATATCTGTTTGCAATGCAGCCATCCTTTTTGGGTAATGTATCAAAATATTTTATAACATTTAGCTATCAACTATTAAAGTGAATTATTTTTAATCTTATAAATAATTAATACATAATAACTTACAATTACAATTGTATAATTATTTGAGTAAAAATGTTAAATAAATAATTAAATTTATCTATACAATTAACTAACGATACAATTTAACAAGAAGGGAATTGTATAGAACGTTGCTAAATAAACGTCAAACAAAACAGATAGGGATAATTTTACGAGTCTAGTGAAAAAATTGTTGGCTCTGAAAATTCGGAATTTTTTTAACTTGCAATTTATCCATTTTTATCATTTTTTAATGTGCCAAATCAAGGGAAGAACAGTTATGAACTTCAAAGCCAAACATATTTCGCATATTCACAATTTTTTGAATACACAACACGTAACCTATCTAGGTAAATTTAAGAAAGAAAGATTGTTTCTTTGTATGCTGATGCGCTGAATATAAATATGCAAATAAGTATAACTACAGAATTAATTATCAGGATGAAAATCATAAAAAGAATCATGAAATAATTTTTAAACTAAAAAATAATAAGAAGAATATTAAGAAATTAAAAAATATTAAGAAAGATGATAAATATTTTTTTTTATTTTAAAATAAATAATTTTCTAGATATGGTATAGTAATTTACTTCATATATTTATTAATAAAATAACATATTTTAGTAAAACGGAAGCATAAATCGTGATAATATTACATTTTTACCCGTGCTAATATATTGTCTTGGACTAATTTTTTCGTACACGAGCTAATCAGTATAAGCTGTTTTTTGGGAAGAATGTATTTCATGATTGTTTAATTATGTTTAGCTAGTCAGTCTCATCTGTTCTTCCGGTCAATCCTATTCGACAGACTCCGTGTTCACAAATTAGACTAGACAAAACCAGACATAGTACAACGATAGTTGTATTTATTTCTTAAAATGAATTTCTGGTTTCTTTTCTACACGATATTATAATTAATATTCCATGAAAGCTCAATATTAAAAGGAATATTTATTACGACATAATTACAATGAACTTCTATAAGAATTCCTATAAAATAATTTCCTATAAAAAATATTTATCATATAGTAAATAATTCTGTCAATATAAATCAATGTATTACCGTAATTTCTGTTCAACTGGGGAAAAGGCATCTGAATAATATATACAAACATAAAATATAATATATACGAGGTATCAAAGAGAGTCAAGTACACGATTACATTATTTAAAGTGAACAAAAATTAAATAATGCTATTTAATACAGTATTTAACTAAAAATAAATGGAAGAAAATTCCACTTGAGCCCAAAAAGGTAAGGCATTTATTTTTTTATCATATTGGATTCATATGCTCCACGGAGTAAGTGATTGACTGTACGATCCCTGTAAACTCCTCTTTAAATACCTTCATATTAAAAAGAATCAAAGGACAAATCTTAATGTATATGAAAATCAGTAAAAATGTAACATTTATATCTATTTTCAAATAGTAATCAATATATAAGTAATTTTTAGCCCTATAGGTAGTTATCATGAAATAGTCATGTCTCAACGAGCTCCGGGAGCTGCGTATTATTATCTTCGAAACAGCAGCTCGGTCAGAAATTCATTATCATTTTTGACGCGACATTGGCAAGTATTAATTCCCAACAGGTGGGTTATATATGAATTAAGATCTTATAGAATGCTGGAAGAAGGTTCTGCAACGCTGCTCTATTGCCGCAATGGGCACATTTCTTTGTTTTACGCAAATCAGGTTCCACCTGAAGATTTCAGGCTCGAACTGAGAGAAAACTGGCCTGCTTTATTTACGAACGAGACAGAAGATCAAGTTTGGAGAAATCAGTATAATCGGCACGGGTCTTGCATTGACTATCCTGCTGAAAACTACTTTCAGAGAGCTCGAACACTATTACATAATCATAACATAGGACAAATACTTACAACAAATGATATTCATCCAGGAAAAAAGTATACATTAAAAACAATCATTAAGTCCATTAAACGTATCTCAGGTAAACTTCCCTATGTGAAATGCCTACCAGCTCAGGTATAATAAAATAATGATAAATTATTCTGTAACACTTTCTGTAAACATTTCAATTTTTGTTCTGATTTCAATTTTAGAACGATCATGAACAATATCTTTTCGAAGTACAGTTATGCTTTGATCGAAGACTAAAATTTATAAACTGCCGTTGCTATGTAACTGAACTCTGTGACCCAAACACGGAAATTATTTATCCAGGAAATGAACAATGATGTTTATTGTGTGTGTGTGTGTGTGTGTGTGTGTCTGTCCAAAATCAATTCTTAAAATGTATAGCCAATTCATTTTGTTACTTAATAAAATTACTTAATAAAATTTTAAGATGAAGAATTCTACGCAAGATTGGAAAATTTAATTTATTTTTATAATATAAAAAGAAAAATTAAAAAAAATAATTTAAATCGATCAATGGCGAATATAATCTTGTGTCAATCTTCCGAAACCGGGATTTGAACTCGAATCACCAAGTTACTAATCCTTCGCTGTAGCAATCGAGCCATCGTAGGCCTGTTTGATACACTTAGAGGCACCTTTAATTGAATAAAAGGGGTTGTTACACCTAAACTTACCAGCGTGGGTTATGTAAATAATATTGTATTATTCAAATAGTTTATACATAAAGAATTAGATAATTTTTTTCGACCAATTGTTAAAAAAAATATTTCTAAGCTGTAAAAACATGAAAAAATGTTTTAATAACATGTATTTACATATATAATTTTATTTAAGAATATAGGAAGCAAATAATAATGTATTAAGCAATACTTTGTATATAAGTGTCTGTTGTAGATGAGGACACGTTGACGTATGAGCACAATGAGTTTAATCAACTAGAATACCAGTATGGAGTTATCTTTTAGACGATGAGTTGTGGTTTCGGGATTAAAGTGTCGTAATAGCAGATTACAGCACTGGTATAGAAGTTGATTATTTACCTTTTGAGATAGTTTACCCCCAAGTGAAATGAAAGTATAAATTAACTTACAGAATAGCTTTATAAATTTCACAAATAACTTTATTTGTGACTTACATCACGCCATTCCAGAAATATCGTTTTAGATGTGATTTTAAGGTTAGAGTGGTATGAAAATCATTTTTTAGAAGTCAAGTAACTCTATATAAATCAAAATTATATTTTATTCAGCTTTAATTTTTAGGCCATAAGAACTGCTAAATATTGACTACTATTAATGTCAACATTATTATATGTTAAATATTGACTATATTCATTAATTTATTATTAAAATATATAAACTTAAAAAAAAATAAATACCATAAGTCATACTGCTTTTTCATACTGATTTCTGAAGTTAGAAAGTGTAGAATGTTATCTAACCGCCATAACGCGGCGTAAACTGACAGAAAATTGATACGATTTCTTACAATATAAAAATTTATCCACTTTAATGGTGAAAAATAATTGATTGGCGAGCTTAGTTTTACGATAAGCAATAATAATTTTCTTGATAGCCGTGGAAATGATGAACATTATGACCGTGAATTTTGAAATTCGACTTAAAGCAATGGGCATTTATAGACAAGTGAAGACAAGGTCAGATTATCTGATCCGATATTAATCAGCGCTATCTGTAATGCTATATATAATATTCAACGCAACCGTAAAGTTAAACGCAATTGTTTAAGTTATTTCTAACAGAGCCGTGAACTAGTTTTTTTATACCTAGCTCATTCATAACAATATTTTTAATTCTTCATTACAGAAACTCCTGGTATGTTTTTAGGAAATTTCTGAAATGCGTCAGCGAACAATGATTTTATACAAATTTGCTTTAAAGCACTTGTTATTCCACGCTCCGAACGAAATAAACCGAGAGGAAGTAAAATACGCTACATAAGCATTTTGTGGACGTGCAGCATCAATGCAACAGCGCTGAGATGCATAGTTTTACAAGGCTTCCGTGTGTTGATTGTACGCGCATTGCAATGCATGGATAGAGATAGAGAGAGAGAGAGAGAGAGAGAGAGAGAGGAGAGGAAGCGAGGGTACGGGAGGAAATAAAAAAGGAACCAGCCAAAGCCCTTGAATAGTAAAATGTTTATTCAGCATGGTGCAGAAAATTATTCGCGGGACGTTTCCTTCCGTATACTAAATACAAGCGAGTACACTGTGCTGATGCCGCGGATTCCTTCCTTCTTGGGGTATATATATATATATATATATATATATATATATATATATATATATTCGCCCTATATATTTTGCCCACATCTGGAGATGCCCATAACGTAACAGCAAGGAATTAACTCGTGTAAACAGTCGAATTTCTCGGCGCGCGGGGTGACTGCTCATAGTATAAGAGAAATAAAATGTATACAGCCACCACGGTCGATTCCTCTTTTTCTTTCTCTACTACAATAACATACGACCGCTTCTGCTTTTATTTTTAAGCGTGAAAAATTCAAGTTTACAGTGACGTGCATGGAGCACGAGAGTGTACCGTGTAAACCATCGCTGCCACATGTCTATGTTTGGTACTGCGGAAATATCCAGCGTGGCTTTTACATCAATAATTCCGTTTTCTGGAAGCTTTCATTGGAATAATAACGATCGCGCTAGAAAATAATAATGAAGAAAGATCGAGTCAACTGTTTTACATTTTTGTTCGGCTCAATTTATATATTTTATTTTTAACATAGTCTTGATGCATATATGCCAAACCAACTCTGTATATAATTAAAGATATTATTGAATTGTTACATAAAATTATAAACGCTGAAAATTTATTGAATTTTTACTGACAATGATAATATACTCTATAGTCTTTTATAAAATATTCTGTGGTCTTCCTCCTTTTTTCCTCTTTCTCGCACTTGCGCCTATGTTTCCAATTCTTAGGAGGCAAAATATTGAGTTATTTACCAACCTTGTTATCGATTTCTAACATTATTATGTGTAGTTCCATGTTTACGAATGAATAAATTAATTTTAAATTGACTAAATATATTTAAAGTAATATTGAAGGAAAATTACGTTACGATAAGCAATCATAATTTTCTTTATAGTTGTATAAATAATCAAATCTATAAATATCAGTTGTAAAATTCGAATCTTGGCAGAAGATATCGTGAGACCCTAAAGCTAAACAACTAAACCCGGTAAGCAACCGTTTTTCACGACAGAAGAGTAAAAAATTTTATATTGTTAAAAATTGTCATCAAAACCTCATCGTCATCAAGCCACGTTACGAAAGTCAGATCTTACTCCGACATCCCTATTAACTACAGGTAAATAATTACATATATTTTCAAAAAACTATAATTTCGAAAAAAACAAAGACAGCAATAAACGAATGAAAGTACTTTAATATTAATGCACTAAATTGCGTGTTCTCATTGAGTCTAAGAAAATGTGCGCTCTTTTACATTTACAACGTAAAAAGCGCGTTTTTCCTCATTGGCTGCTCAAAAAAGCGCACTTTTTCATATTGGCGGTTTAAAAAAATAAA
The DNA here is from genome assembly GCA_018907035.1 of Sycobia sp. Sy_11. Lineage (NCBI taxonomy): Eukaryota > Metazoa > Arthropoda > Insecta > Hymenoptera > Epichrysomallidae > Sycobia > Sycobia sp. Sy_11. The sequence goes on along the minus strand of JACCIC010000006.1, from coordinate 1,985,544 downwards.
AACGCGCTATTCTGCGTTTGCTAATTAAAATCTGACGCACGACATTTACAAAGCACATTTCTTTGTTTTTGTTTTTTTTTTCTTTGATTTTCTTTGTTTACACACACGCCTGTTGCCTTCCAAGATTGACAGAAGTGCGGCCCCAGGTAACCATTTCGATATTCGTGTGCACGCGGGACTCGTATATTCAATGGAGATTAATTCTCCCAGGTACAGTCTAAGTGCGACCTCAGGTCGACGGCAGCGTCAATCATAAACGTGATGCCTAAGAGGACCTCAGGTTGATTCAACTCAACCCAAGCCCGGGTTAAACAATGAGCGAATCAAAATTATATTTACCCCTTTTCTTTAACTTTAAATTCAATTTTGAAAAAACTTACATCAACTTCTTACATTTCTTTTATAAATATTTCCGCTTTACAGAAAACTTTCGCTTTAATACAAAAAAAAAATACATTTCATTATTTTCAACTTTGTAAATAAATAAATCGAATAAATAATTCGAAAAATATATATTTTAATTATTATAAATTTATTTTGAGCTTTTAATTTACTTGGTTTCTTTATATACATATAACAAATTTGATATGTAAATAAACTATAAAAACATTCATTACAGACGGGTGGAAACACATTTCGCGTTTTATTAAGTACGGTTTCGTAAATTCAAAATCTATTCTCAATATCCCCTTAATGAATAATAATATTTGTATAAGTGAAAGTTATATTAATGCGATCGAAATTTTTCTCGTTATTAAATTAGTTTTTTTATCTACTTTCCTTCTATGACTCTAATTCTTTCTTAAATTTGACTGCATGTTATTCTTAAATTAACCAATATGAAAAATTAGCTTTTAAAGAAACTTTGTCAAGTTACATTAAAATATCTCTTTGAATTTTATACTACTAAAGCTAATTCAAGCTTTTATAATTTTTTCATTTTTTTATTGAAATATTTTTTCTACAATTTTCAGTTATTTAAAAAAAAATTTTATATCTACATGAAATATTTTTAAAATAATTGATTGTTGTCTGATCATAAAAAGTACGTATGTTAATATTTATTGTACTTATTATTCCAGCTTGTAAATATCATTTTTTATATACACGTATTAATGTTATAGAATAATTAATGTGCCTTTTAAAATTGACTAAAAAATATCACATCATTCTACATATGTTACTTAACTAATGATTTTCTGTTTTAAGGATTTATAAAATATCTTTTTTTTCAATATTTTTTTAATAGTTAATTTACTTTAATAAAAGCTAAGAAATACTTATTTAGATATATACGTATATATTCATCCCATTTTCTAGCAGCTAAAGCTATCATTTAAGCATCTATGAATACCCTGAAAGCAATATTTGACTTTAACACTGGCACATGAAATTACGTTTATTCTTGGTCAGAGGACATTTATGCAAAAATGCTAAAACTATTCATAGCCATCTGCATTATACCTTTTTGCGATTCAACGATCTATTTTAGGTAAGGTAGTAAATGTGAACATATACTCAAAATCATAAGAATGTGTGTGTGTGTGTGTGTGTGTGTGTGCGCGCGCGCGCGTGTGTACGTGAGTAAAAAAGTATATACACAAATCTACTATTATACCATTCAAACCTTAAATTGTAACTTGAAGATAATTTTTCAACTCTAAAAGATGTAAATTACAGTTGAATGTAAATGTGAATTTTAATTTTTATTTGTAAAAATTTCATCCCCTCGTCCCCGATTTTTCTCAGAAAAGAAACGTTTCATTAAACATAAAGATTGATTATCATAGCCATGCCGTATCTTATTATTAGAGTAATTGGTGATTCTCTGTTTATCGTAATAATAATTATTACTACACTAATTATCAAGCCAATGAAGGCGAAATCTTCGTGATATATTGAATTTGCTTTCTCGAAAAATAATATCGATTTAAATACGGATTGAAAAATGTTCTACTCAATAATGAATAATACTTTAACAAAACAAAACAAAAAAAATAAGATAGAAGTCAATCTTATATATTGTAAAATATATAAATATTTTTATGAATTTTGATTAATCTAATGCGATATATTATATATCATATTTTAAAGTTGTAATATTTGTGTTACAGATAAATAATAAAAAGTCGATGTTTGATTAAATTTCTTTTAAACTTCATTCTTTATTAAATTGTATTGTAATAGAAACATAGTTAAAGCTTCAGCATAATTACCGTTTCGTACTATGGCATTTATAACATTAAAATTATATGAATACTTAAATAGTAATCAATACACGTATAATTTTTAGCCCTATAGGTAGTTATCATGAAATGGTCATGTCTCAACGAGCTCCAGGAGCTGCGTATTATTATCTTCGAAACAGCAGCTCGGTCAGAAATTCGTTATCATTTTTGACGCGACATTGGCAAGTATTAGTTCCCAACAGGTGGGTTATACACGAATTACGATCTTATAGAATGATTGAAGGTCGTTCTGCAACATTACGTAACTGTAAAAGTGGAAATGATGGCTTATACTACGTACATGAGATTCCGCCTGAAGATTTCAGACTCGAACTGAGAGAAAGCTGGCCTCCTCTGTTTACGAGCGAAACAGAAGATCAGCTTTGGGAATTAGTGTATGATAGGTATGGATCCTGTATTGACTATCCTGCTGAAAACTACTTTCGGAGAGCTCGAACACTGTTACATAATTATAACGTAGGACAAATATTCGAAATAGCTGACATTCATCCAGGGAGAGAGTATTCCTTACGATATCTTACGAGCTCCTTTATACGCATTTCGGGAAAAAGTCCGCACATGAAATGTATACCAGCTCAGGTATTAACGAATTACAGTATACATTAGATTGCGCAATGCACTCGACATATAGTTGTTTATTCACTATGTGCACAAACATAAGTGCAACGCTACCGCGGCGAATCAGAATACTTTGGACGCTAAAAAGCAAATACGGTAGCATATGATTATACAGATCTATGATAAATTTTTAATATTAGTATAGGTACCCACGGTTCAGATGATAAGTATAATTTTTGTAAGTGAACTGTAAGTGAAGAAATATATATTTACATTGATTGTCGTAGATGTAATCAATAAATATCTTTACCGGCTTTACAGTCTTTTTACAAATAGATATACTTATATCATAAAGTAATATAATTATAATGACAGTTTGACATTGTCCTTATTTGTAATAACCTGTATAGAATCAAAAATTTGAAAATTAAAATTAATGTAGTTAGTGAAAGACAAAATCTGATTGTTACAAATACAATGTTATTATAATCTAATACAATTATAATCTCAGTCAGACTATCTTTATTTAAACTCATATTGTTAATGAACGACAATGTGAATGTTACAAATGTAATTTTAGTATAAAGTCATATAATTATAATGACAATCAAATAACTCTAAATTAATTCATTATTCAATTAATGATATATTACTTTTTATTACTTAGCCATAACTCTTTTTTGAATGAATATATAGTTTTTTGCATATATACGTTTTTACAATAAATCTCGATACTGGCGATATAATTTTTGGAGCCTCAAGTTGGCGAAACTGCCATGGGTAGCGCTCGCGCAGTCAGCATTTGTGCACAAAGCGAATAGCGCGGTAAAGCATATGTCGATAGGCACGAAAATTTTACGAACTAAAAATCAACATGTAGTTCACACTGAAATAGTCGCAAAAATCATGAGTTTAAAGATGATTTTTTAGTTCTCATAGTGTAAAGTACAGTTTTTAACACTAGCGTGAAAGTTGATTCTTATTTCGCGAGACTTTCTTCCCTCGCTTTGCTCGAGACTAAATTCGAGTTAAAGAATGAACTGTTGCGCGTGTCGAGATACACTACTATAAAACTTTCTATAAATATTTTGATTGTTTGTTTGATTTATGTTTCAGAACAGTGATAAGCAATATCTTTTCGAAGTCCAGTTATGCTTTGATCGAACACCAGAATTAATAAACTGCCATTGCTATGTAACTGAACTGTGTGATGCAGACAAGAAAATTATTTATCCAGGAAATGAACAATGATGTTTTATAACATGCTTGTGTTCTACAGGTGTCTTTAATGTATAGAAATTACTACAATCAAGTATAATCCTATAAAGAAGACAGTGTTCAAAACAATGTTTCTCTAGATCTAGTGAATAATATGAATATTAGTTTTTATTAATAAATTTAATTCAATAAAAAAAATTTTAATGGAATATATTGCAAAACATTTTATTAAAAAACAGTCTTTGTTTAATGTTTTTGCTATTTTAATCTATTTATTATTTGATTTAATTAATATATTATTTTCACTGCAAAATCTTTAATTAAATAATTAACTGACAATAAAAACTACTTCTGTCATAAATCAAAAAATACAATATATAATAAATTTATTTAAGAAATTTTTGAGAACTTTTGATGCACCGCTGTATAATAGTAAATATTGCGTATGTACTTTATACTTAAATAGTATCCTAATATCTCTGATGTTATACATTCGAATAATAATTGCAATATTCACTACTCTAGTATTACTATTACTTTCAGGTAAATAAAAAAAAAAACCAGTTTATTTTGCACGAGTAAATAAAATACAACACAATATGATATTCTCTAAAATATTATAGATGTATGCTATTAAAAGCGTAACAGTTTTGTTATTGTTCATAAAAAAAATTTTCTATATAAAAAGATATCGGTCACGTACATATCTCAGTTCAAGTTAAGACGAAAGATGCCAGTAATACTATTATAAAAAAAAGATGCCAGTAATACTCATATATCTCTATGATATTGTTTGATAGTGGTCTATTATTTCAAATACATGATGTATTTCTGCCCTTGTGTCTTGCGTATTTCTCGGCTGTAATTTTAATGACATCAAGCATGACTGGCTTTTCAATGGAGTGGTTAAATATATTTCTGACAAACTTTTACGAACCTTATTGACTTATCGTTGTACAGAAATATAATATCGCATATACGCATTACTCAATAAGAGTAACTATGATAATGATGTTAAAAATATGAACAGTAATTCTAATACCTTAATTACTATACAATTCTTTTCAGCAGCTACTATGATAAAGGTACATGCTGTATGAGAAAATTATATTGACCTATTTATTTAAACTCCTTAGAAAGAACACGTTTCTATTTTCTCACGTAATATGTTTTTGATGCGCTTTTAGCCAGAGTCATTGCGAAAAACGTGTTGGCGAGTATGGTTACTTGAAAAGCTAAATTATTGTTATGCGAAAATAATTTAATTCTCAAAATGATAACTTGTTATATTGAAGATGTACATGTTTCTTATTAACAAATATATTGCAGTTCTCCGTTACTGATTAAAATCATGAATCGAAGAATTAATAAATTGATGTTAAATATAATATAAAATAATGAAATGGAACCTTACATTTCTAAAAACATTGTAATTCTATAGTAAAGTGAAATATTCTTTAATGAATCGCTAGTTTTGACATTATTATATAGAAGAGGTTAAAGTACGTTTCCTATTGTTGCAGGTTAATTTGTAGAGATGAGAGGAGCCAACCTGCGATTCGGCATCGTAGCATCCGGCAATGTCACGACGAACGCGACGAAGGTGTTCCAGTGTCACCCGGGTGGCGTCGCAGAGGCCACTGTTATTTTTAGCCTCGGAACCATGGGAATGGGGGCGAACATCATGCTCATGGCCCTCATACTTGCCAAGCGATCACTGCGCAGGTATGACATGTAGCATTAATAAGGTCCATAGAGGTTATATTCGATCAAGCGAGTATGTAAGAGGGTGGAAGAGCGAAATCAAAGGAAATTGCGTGCGAGCTTAATATACTATCTTTTATCTCTTTCTTTAAGTCTTGTTATAAACCATAAACTCGATATCATTTATTAGATTTATTTATTCTTTATCACTAGATTAATAAATTTCAGTCTATTTCTTTATGATAATTAGTTTTAATTAAATAAAACTTTTATGAAATTTCCTATTAAAATTTCACACGCGCACGCACAGGATTCGAGAATGTTTTCATCTAAAAAATAGTAAGAAGGTTTAAGGAAAATAGCAGATAACAGTTTTACTGTGCGTTATGATAAATTTTACAAGAAGTTAAATGAATTTTCTTGTATGATTAACGATTTTTAAGGACATTTGGGAAGTCCTACAATTGTGGAATTCTCTTCACGATTGGATTTTTATCTAACGCTGTGAAAAATACTATTTGTATATCTAAGTATAACCTGCTTGTGAAAATCAATAGGATAAAATACAAAATCTACTTATGTCTCTTGTTATATACTAAATTAATAAGCATTTCTATCGGTCTTATAATGTTATAACAAGATAAATCTAATCAATAATGAAGATGTTATAGAGTGTAACTATACGCTTAACTTTTTTATCAATGAAGTTAAGGAGAAGTCATTGATAGCTTAACAAATCAAAATGAAAACTAGTTCGAGCCGAAAAACGTCATCGAAAATGTTTCCATTGGCGTAAAACGTGCATATCTTGTCTTCGATGATTGAATCGTTATGACGGTATGCGGCCGTGCATAAAATTAAAACTTGCAAAACTTCTGTTTTTCTTCCGAAACGCCCCGCTCTAAGATGGTCCCAGGGCCTGCTGTTCCATCAGGCGCTGGTCGACTGCGCGAGGGCCGCGATACTCCTGCCTCTCGGCTCGAGCATCCTCAACTGTCAGCCGGTGAATAAGTGCTCCCTCGTCGAGACGGCCTTCCTCCTCCTCGTCACCGTGTCCACGGTAAACATGCTCACCACGGTCCTCAACGACAGTCCCGTCTTCGTTGAGGAGAACGAGGAAGACAGCGAGATCGCAGCCCCGATCTTAATGGACTCGCCGCAGGTCAGCGTCTTTTTATCATATATACTTATACAAATATGTACATTTTCCGTATGGCTTTCCTTGCAATCTGCGACTGGTACAGTCGTCATATAGGATCCTTCATCAAAGGATCTTTTATAATAATGAATATTTCTCGCTCGGAATAAGCGTATAAGACATTTCTTATTATTACCACGAGGTTCGTGTAAAATTTAGCTTAATACGTGTCCGAGTACAATGATTGAAAAGCTAATACTTAAATAAAATCTAATCTAGCGATTTACCTATTGAAACAAGCTTTTGAAATATCCAATAAAGTATAAAGGTTTATAAAAATATTCAATTATCAATAGATAGATTAGTATTAATTTTTTTAAAAAGCTTCACGATGTAATGAAAGAAAATCTTTTAAATTTTAAATTAGAACATTTCTAAGGAAAAAAACATACCAATTCTTTATAATGAATTTGAAGCAAATAATTAAATCACCATATAAAATTTAGGAAATCTATATACATTTGTTTACATACGCAACCTACGCATACATTTCTAAATTTTAATTTAACTTTTGCATAATAGTATTTATATATTTCCATTTCTTAAATAATATATATATATATATATATATATATATATATATATATATATATATATATATATATTATCAATTCTGTCCTCGAATATTGGGATAATCATTTCTGACATAAAATTCACCGAATTTTGAATATCTGTTATTAAAGTTGAAAAAGATACACATTAAAATTTATATTTATTTACTCAATATAAAACATGAAATTTCAGATGAAGAAAATTTTTGATTTATCATTTTCGGATGGACATTATTTAAGCTTTTTAGTCTAAAGTTACAGGCTTTTGCAAATACAATATGATGGCATTCAATATACAGTAGCCTATATTCAAAAAATATTTCATTTATGCCTTATTTTTTCATAAAAATATATTCTCATAAATTAAATTTTCAAAATAAGAAAAAAATTTTCTTTTGTATCAAAAAATCAACTTATATGAAAAATTGTTATTTAATAAATACAGGTCATATTTCTTTTGCAACGTTTGCGTAAATAATTTATTGCACTTTTGAAGCAATATATATATATATATATATATATATATATGTATATGCTGAAAGTACGCCTCAATTTTGTAAGAGATATTCATGATTTATGTAATATGTTATTATTATTAGTTATAATCGAATGTTATAATATATGTTATAATATTTTTTTTAATTACTACTAAAATGAACAATATTATTTGAATATAAAACTTCCCTGAAAAATTAAAATTAAAAATTTAACTAATACGTAATCAAATAGAGAACCAGTGAATAATATACCTATACCTTAGCTCGTGGTGATAATTTAAATCAGCTCCTATAGTACCTTAGAAAACACTTTTGCACGGCCAGCCAAAAAGCTGTACTTTTAAATTCAATTACCCGATCTAAAATTTACGCCCACGTCCGAAAATTCTCTTTCCACCGCACAAACAGACTTTTCGCCAAGCAAAAGTTGAAAAAACAACCCACAGAGCGCTACATAGCATCCGTGCACCGTAAATTCTCATCACTCTGTAAATTTTTAGCGCGCCGGGTTTATTAGCAGATATAGTTAAAAAAGTCGCTGAGTTAAAAAGAAAAATTAAAAATTACGCGATCTCTCGTAAGTAGAGAAAAGAGAGACGTGAGGGGAGGGAGGTTAAAGAAAGAGAAAACAAATTATCGAAATCAATGGATTTGGTCGTCCCTCTTATCCGCAGTGCGTCATCTTCGGCACGTTTATGATCTGGTTCGCGAGCATCACGATAAATTTGGGCCCGACCTTCCTGAGCGGCGCCCTGGCCGCCAACTCGGAAACGGGACACAACGAACCGAGTTGCCCCCTGGTGCACGGACCCTTCCGCCATTACATCCTCAATCTGCTCTGGATCTTCATCAACGTCATTTGTGTGGCACTGACGCTCTTCCATTTGCGCAAACTGCACAGAGATCTCACCAAGCCGAACGTCGAGGCGGTACGTTTTGCCTTAGTTTATATGGTTTCACGTTAAACAATGTGTACACAATTATACACAATAGACTGATTTATTATGCAGGTATTGTTTCAACGAAACTATATAGTTCTTTAAAATAATTAAAGACTAAATATCGTATTAAAAAATGTTTAAAAAAAATAACTTTATATTAGGTGCTATTGCATTTTTTCAGTCTAAAATATTACTTGTATATAAAAAATATATGTTTACTGACAGTTTTAAATATATTAATTAATATATACGTTACTGAATTTTGCACTTATGAACGAATGAGATAACCTTATAACATTTTATAATAATCAAAACCCTCCCCTTACATTCTATTATAAATCATGATCTAGTCCACCCTACTTTCAATTTTTAAGAAGAATGCCAATTAGTATGTACTTGTTTACATATAATCATTTAAATGAAAGTTTAATTTTACTTGTTTTTTCGACGGATTATTGTACCTATCGAATGATAATAACGGAACAATAAGCTCAGCTTTATCAGCCGTTTTACCCAACTCGTATATCGCTTTCCAAAAATCAACTTTTAATTTTGTACGTCACGTTATTACTAAAGTTTAAGTTACTTTTTTTTATCGCAAAATCACGTACATGATTCGCAAGTATACATAATCCTCACATAAGTTTATAATATTATTTGGTTAGTTTGAAGTTATTAATTAGAAAGGGCTAATGGCTTTCCGGGAGTATTTCAAATTCATCAAATCGCATTTGTACACCATTACGAATATGTATGCGAGCTTATGTGGAATAAGCCGTATCGAGAACAATAGTGTTTGCATTTGCTCATTCATAGATTATGTATCAGACATGCATAAATAACGAGCTTTCATCTCCCACTGAAAACATGTAATATCTGCCTTGATATAACGTTAGAAGGTAGTATGAATTCGTATGAATTTTATTTCGAATAAAGTATGAAATTCGGTTTAGAAAAAAATGTTTCCCAAACTGTTATTTATTAAACAAATATAATAAATCTTTATCAGATTTATAATTTCTAGATTCTATATATATATATATATATATATATATATATATATATATATATATATATATATAAATATATAAAATAATTAATTAAACTAACGTAATGTTTGTTCGGAGTTTATCACGCATTAATTTATAACAGATTTGAACAAAAAATAAATGATAATGGCATATGCCTAGCTTTTCAATAATTGCCATTTTTTGATTTGAGTAAAAATATCTAGTTACGAAATATACAAGAACACCAGATCATATAGAAAACTAAACTTCGAATTACTGTGATCTGGTGTGTTAGGTTCGAGTGACCGGTCTGGTGACCACGTTGGTAAATGTCACTGGCGGACACCCCGGTGGTAGCGGCCACATCGGAGGCGCGAACAGCCTTGCCGAGGTCGGCAGCTCTTCCGACTTCAGAAGAAGCAGCGGCACGCCTAAGGTGAGTTAACGCATGGCTTGACATGAATGCACCTCGGTGAGCTTCAAAATTCACAGAAATGCATATTAAGCGTAAGCGCCCGTAAGACCGGTATTCTACCGCGTACGTTACACGGAAAAAATATTCGCGTAAAATTGAATGGCCGAAAAATGCAGCGCCATCTAATTATATATATGTAAGTATTAAACGTATTTCCATACAAAAAATTAGTAAAAAGCATATAAAAATGTGATTCTTGCGTTTACTGTTTTTCAAGTCCCGGGCGGCCAATGATATTTTAATGATATTTTAGATTTAAACTTTCAAAATTTATTATTGAATAAATAAAAATACACATTTTTATTACTGTTGATAAATTTATCATTCCAGTAAATTTTAAACTCTCTTATAATAAAATTCGCATAGCTTTCGAACAAAGTTTAATGATATTAAAAATATAATATAGAGATATAGGTCTTGCTCTCTACATTACAGAGTACAGAAATATATTTAAATATAGAATAAGATAAAATTTATTCGAAAGTTGAGTAAATGCTAATAAATTAGAATAATTGTTATTCTAAAAATATTGTATAGAAAATAACATGTTTAATGAATCGGATTTAAAGAGAGATGGGTAATAATTATTCGAAAAAATTTTTTTCGTGATTATATAAATTCCAAATTAATTTAGATTTATTATACAAATATACATTTGTTTCATTATTAATTATTATATAAATTTCAGTTGAAAATTATTAGTAACTGGAAGAACGAACTGAATTTTTTGTAATCGTGTTTTAAATATGGAATTAATTTTCTTAATAATTAATTCTCTAATTATCATTAGAGAAATGTAGTTGTTTTAAAACTTCAATTAAAAGCCATAAGACCAAAAAAATATTGGAATTACAGTTAACGTATTTTTTATCTTTACTAGCTTATTTAAAATATCTACTACTTTATTAATGATTATTTATGTAAAATATTTTATATCTTAATAAATAAGAATATTCGATTATTTCAATTGAACAAGAAAAGTACATCGCTTTAATAAAAAAGAGAAGTAAAGTTAGAAGTAGTTTAAAGAACACGTAAACTTTAAATCAAATATATAAGGTTGTTTTACAATAAGATGGCATGGAAAATAAAGTTTAACTAATCAGTAACATTCACACGCAATGATCTCTTTACCGAGACGCCAAGCGTAGATAAAAACCATGAATAAAATAAATGGCAGCGAATATAGACTTGATCCTATAACCGAGAAACCGTTACTGAAGTTCTAAAACTTTCAGAGGGTTGGAGCAGTCGAGGAGTACCGGAAGATGAGAAATTATCTGCGGAGAATAGAGAGGGACGGCGTGCAGAGGGTGAAAATGTTTCTAGTCATTACCGCTGCCTACGTAATCTTCTGGGGTCCCCTCTTTTTCGTCACGCTCGTGCATCATCCGGCGATCGGAAATACCACGGGTTACGAGGTAAGCTATTAGGGAGCAAGGGAAAGAGTAGTCGCTTTCTTATATCGATGCCCTTGCGTATCTTATGACAAACGAGGCGAGAAACACGTCGATTCGTTTTCCCCTGCATTTCCATCAAAGGGAAACAGTAAATACTCACGCGAATAGATAAATAGTAAAGCGCTATATTTTTATTCCAGTACTATATTGGCATAACGAAAAACATATTATTTTGACATTTATGTTAAACTTATCAATGATCTAAGGTTTGTAAGAATTAAATATAGAAAAAGAAGTATTTAAAAATAATCGACTTCTAAATTCAAAACGCAGTTGTCGATGCCAATGATTCATAGCAAATTTCACACTGGTATTTTGCTGCACAATACTTATCATTTTCAAAACTTTATTATTTAATAAATAATTTTATCTTTTCAAATAAACGTAACCATTGTTATATGTACCCCCAATTAAAAATATGAAAACTTATATATTTTATTCGAAAAAGTTCTATAAAATAATCTTTAAAAATCTGTAAAATATATACGAACGTTTTTCAAAGTGATTTATATCCAATTATATATTGAAATGAAAATGAACATGTGAAATTAAATAAAATGTTAAAAAGTATATGGTAATTACATTCATGCAAACGAGAATTTGGCTATTTAATAAAAATTTGTAATTTTTAATGAATCAAACAAACAATACAAACAACAAACGAGGATAACAACAAGGAATAATGCATTTAAAATTTTAAATGAATTCGAGCATGCGTTCTGATTTTTTTATTTTACCTTAGAAAGTTCGACTGTTAAAATTTAAAAATATTTTACTCGAGAGCCAGGAACCGAAGCTGGTAAAATACCGAATGTGAGACAGCGCTTCGCCTCAGTAATACATGATACAATTTACATATGAGGGCGCATTGCGAAACCATATAATACACACACGCGCGCGCATATATGAAATACAGTTGAAAAGAAAGTTCGTCCAGATCCTCCGCACAACTCCACGATCATTCAAATGCAAATGCTGTATATATTAAGACACAAAGGATGATTGAGATACGAACATTGCAACGTATTGCTGAACTAGCGTCGATATAGAGTCGTCTAAATTCTTGCCACCGTTGCACAACCGATCGACCAAGCTCAAAAGGCAACGACCATCATATATACTTTGTCGAACGGCGGCCAGTCCCACCACGGGAGTAATTCGGGAGTGTCGACTGTTGCCCGGAAGTTCAATGAGCAAGAATTACTGCGATATCCCGGTGAAAATAAAGCGAGGCAATCTCCGCACCAATGCTGATGCGATCCTCCGTGTGGCTTACGATATATATAGGCAATTGCGCGTGCACATCGACGGCGCGATGTAGGGGGGGGGGGGTACCGAAGTTGCCGGTGAATTCCAAAACAGTGAATCGAAGGATGAAAGATGCTGATGCCTTTGTAGTCTCTGTGCGATCGAATTTCCTCTGGAATGGACCATAGAAAAGTAACTTCTCGTGTCCGTATTTGATGCTCGATTAGACACTTTATGTATCTTCTAGATAATTTTTCTCTTTGCCTACAATATTGCTGACGCACTATTTTTTCTGCAATTTCGAAATATAGATAAATGTTCGGTAAATAAAAAAATTCGATCTATCATTTTCGGTCACAAAATATAAGAATAAATTTTGTGTTAAAAAGTAGATTATTCATCAATCCAATAATTTCTCTATAACAGGAATTAGTTAAAAGTTAAAATTCACATCGGGTAACAACCCCAATTTTAAACGTTTTCAACCGTCTTCTATATTTTCGTATCAAATTCTTTGATCTCTAATTTAACTGTACAAGATTATTAGATGAAAGAATTTGATGTTTTAAATTTTTGTTCGTATAACCGTAGTATAGAATAGACGACTCCACATTTATTTCATGATTCAAGTGTATTTATTATGCCCAAGTTTGAAACAGTATATCATTTTTTCACTAATTTAAAAAACACACTATCAACTTTTTGTTAAGATCAAATAAATAATAAATTCTTTAAAAAAAAAAAAAAAAAAAAAAAAAAAAAAAAACTAAAAAAATCTTCCTAATATTATAAGTCTGTATAAAGTGAAACACATACATATGTAAAGTCATGTCTATTATGAAAATACCTGTATTATTAAGAAATTTCAGGAAACTAAATTTTCTCAAACAATTGCGAAAAATTGATAATTTTAAAAATATTTAAAAAAATAAGCTTTGTATAACAGAATATTAAAATTTCCAACGCTAATTTTGATAATAGCTGAAAAAATGAAGATGAGTTTTTAGATGAATGACTGCAAAATTTTCATTATTATTTTAAAAAGCAGTATCTCAATGCTTCCAAGGTTATTAGAAAACTTTAGTAAGTTATGTCAAAACAAAAAAAATGAACTTTTATATTAAAGTAAATTTTTATCAAATATAATTTTCATTTTGAATAATGAATATACATTATTATTTTTTAATAATAAGTCATTTTTAATTATTTTTTAAATAAAGGATTTTTATTTGTTCTTTGTATTAAGTTCATAGTAAAAAAGTTATTTTCAAAAATAAAAAATCAGCTTCCAAAAAAATGAAAAGTCTTACTGTTTTCTTGTTATTTAAATATATTACATTAAGAAAATAATATTCAGCCAGGAATATTCTGTAAAAAAAAATTCTTTTTCTACCTTCTAAAAGTTAAGTTTCTCGAATATATACAATATTGATTTCTCATAATGAAATCAACATAATTGTTACTTCGCCAAACACAAAAATCTTTAAATAGATTCTATTTCATATAACGATTAAATTAAACTATTAAGTCTTTCTAAAACTTTGTACTTGATATATTTTAAGTCTGCTAAAATACTTCAATTATAATAATTTATAGAGATTCACAGTTAATTTCACCTATTTGTTTATACGCAATATCTACTTTATTTTATGAAATCGAATAATTTACAATTCACCATACTTATGAGATAATAATATAAAGACGTGAGAGCAGAGAGCTCCTATTTGTTTAATTATCATCCATTAACAAAATAATTTGAGAAAACACTATGTCAAATAAGTAGATTTTAGATTTTTAAAACTTACACACTAGATAAAAACTGTATCAAACTTGTAGCGAAAGATGTATTTCTAAGTTAACTGCACATTATATGAGTATAAATTAAAAAGTTGTAGCTTTTTCAAAGGTCATGCATAGAAATAGTCAGATTTATATTAATTAAGTTCATTACCAATTATTATAAATATCTGCCTACAAGCAAACATTTGTAGTATATTTGCCTAAATATTAGTGGGCTTAAAAGAATTTTTATGAAACTTTTTGAATATATTTTAACAGATACTTCATATGTAACGAGGTGAGTGTGTGTGCGTGCGTGTGTGTGCGCGCGCGCGCGTGTGTGTTGTGTGCAAGTAGAGAGAGAGAGAGAGAGAGAGAGAGAGAGAGAGAGAGAGAGAGAGAGAGAGAGAGAGAGAGAGAGACAGAGAAAGAGAGAGAAGCAAACATCTAGTTAATACAAGGGCGGTTCGCAAACATTTAAGCAAAAGGCACAATCCTGTAATTTACAAAGGAAGGTTATGCAGTTGCTGTATAATAGCAATGGAAATAGTGGAGGCAGTCTTCCATCCATTTCTAAATGAAGCTTTTTCAAGAAAAGAAAAAGCGAGAGAGCGAAAGAGAGAGAGAAGAATAAGTAACAATATGTCGACAGAAAATAAGGCCAAAATCTCCCTCTGTATATAATAGATCAAATATTACTAATGGAGACTTTCAAATTACATTAGAGTGATTTCAAGACTAATCAAGATCTAATGATTTCAAGACCTAATTTCAAGACTATGAATTTATATCTATTGAAAAATTCTTAATAAAAGCACTATATTAAATATTTAAAAATATATACATTTGTAATTAGTAATAATAATAATTCATTTACAGCAAAAAAAAGTAACAAATTTTTATTTTTTTATTGTCATACATTTGTTGCACGCAATAATCATTACAAAAAAAACTGTTAGGATAAAAATTATTTTATCTGTTTTTAATAATTAAAGCTTAAATATTATCAAATTATATAGAAGTAACATTTATCGGATATATTAAGCACATTATTAGATATAAATATAAAAATAATTTGGTTAAATTTTCAAGAAACTGTATTAATTATTGAGCTTGCTATTAATTGTCATAAAATTACACTTGTAACTAGTTATGGCATTTTATATTTATGCATTTTAACAAAAATAAAATAATTTTGAATTGTTTAATTAAAAATGATTAAAAAACACAAGTGATTTAATAATTTTCCAATGCAAAAAAACAATATTTGACAGGTATTGGCTTATATTTTTAGTTTAGTAGCATACAGTAATTGTATGCGAGTAACAAACTAGACTATATATTAAATAATTCGATTTTTTACTCAATAATAAGATTATATTATCATATATATATATATATATATATATATATATATATATATATATATATATCACAGAACTGTATAGTATTTATGGGGTTAACAAGATTCTTTGACACTCCATGAAAACCGCACGTTAGAGGGAGACGTATAAGTAGATATAGCGACGGTTATGTCAGGCAACCACAAACGGAATGCCATAGAGCAACGCAACTGCTGACATTTAACTTGAGGTTAACCTCACAGAGATTTAGGAAATAATTTAATTACATAAGTAGCTCATCATATACTTCTGTACTACAAAATTAAATATATATAAAAATATAAATATTATTACAAATTTTTTTAAATAACCCGTATAAGAATGTAATTAGGAATATATATTTTTTATTTTACTTAATAAGAAATACATGTTTATATAAAATCAAGCTATAAAATAGGAGTTTGTATTTCCAAATTAATCCTTAATTAGCCGGACTAGAGTTTATGCAGAAGCTAAATTGTAACATTAATTATATCTATAATGGTTTTATATTTTTATACCACAATCGCAGATTTAAAATATATTTTTTGAAAGATAAAAAAGATTATTCTTCCTACAATATAGGAAAATTCAAATATTTTCCTATATTGTAGAGCTTTAGCAAAATTAATAAAGATTGGGCCGATTGATTTACATCCTCTCCCTATATATATATATATATATATATATATATATATATATATATATATATATTTATTTATTTATTTATTTATTTATTTATTTATTTATTTATTTATTTATTTACGTGCGTAGTCATATGGGAAACATGGATAATTTATTATTAATTTAGTATTGCTCGACTATTAGGACTATTACCATTTTACAGGTGACCCTGCACATCGCTTATGTCCACGCGTTCGTGAACCCGACCCTATTTCTGACGCTGCACCGGGGTCTGCGCCAAGGCCTGACCGACGTCTGCTGCGGCTGCTGCGAGAGCTTCGCCCGCTGGATCCTTGGGGCGACGGCCCCCAACAGCCCGATGCAGCAGTCGCAGATCCAGGCGCCGCTGAGGCTGCCCGCGGGGGGCGAGCTGGCCTACGTAGGCGCCCAACCGACGGCCGCCTGCGACCTCAGCGACGTGGCCCTGCTGAAGCCGCCGCTGCCGCCGCAGCCCAAGCACCACCACATGGTAAGCGAGGGCCAAGCTCGTTATATCGGTATATAACGACCGAGGGGAGGAGGGTAAGGGTTCATCGTCGCTCTTTCCGTTCGATCTTCCGGCTAGTATTACCGCGCTGCGCGACCGTCCGGCGCTGCACAGACGATCCGGAGTAATTCGGAGAGTTAAAAGTTTAACGTAAACACTCGACTCGCATACTTTAGGAAAGAAAACTTTTCTCAAGGGGGCGGACAATCGGTATTTAACCGATGGCAATAAAAGTCTTCTAGATGAAGAAACGTAGGAAGCTAATGTTGGCTAAAGTTCTCCAATACTGAGATATTGTTGTGCTGCTCGAGAAAAAGCATATAGGAATTCCGTAACTTATTTCTTCTTATAGTCAAGCTATATTGATTTCCCAATATTATTACGTTCCTTACATTATTTTTCAATCACTTTCAATCTATCAATTCGATTTTAAATTTTGCGTATTTTCAATCAAAGATTCAATATATACAATAACAAAATCCTATAGCTGTAGAGAAAGATAATTATTATAGATGCTATTGACATTATTAAAATTACAATTTGTCATTTCTCGACATTAATTATAATCGAAATAATTGATCAAATTACTTGTTACACATTTTTTGTTGAGTAACAAGAATTGTATAATAATTGTCAGTACCAGTATTCCAATAGCAAAACTGCAAAAATATTTTTGCACCTGTCTGATTATTAGAACAATAACAATATTCGTCGTAAATTTTTTTGATAACTAAATTTTTGCTTATATCTTTAAAACAAGAATATTCATCTACTATTCTTCAAGAAGAAAAATTTAACACAATAATTTACAAATTTTCAAAAATAACACTTATACATAAAAATATTTTCGTCGATTATTATTTCGATCTATGCATGAAAATTATAACAACTTTTATACATAATACATTTCGAAGGACGATTGACAAAACTGTAAATCACAATCGATTTGCAAATTTTACAGATTTTTTTTATTTAATTATTATGAACATATCATCTAATACTAAATTTTCAAAAAAATTGTAAGATTATTATATATTAAGTTTGGATATGCATATAATATGAATATATAAATAATATTAGAAAATAATGATAAATTATTTATATAACTATTACAAATTTACAAACAACTCTTATGTTAGATTCTGTTACAATAACTTATTCATACAGATTTCAGTAACTAATTATAATAATATCGAAACAATTAATAAATTAAGTGTTGGTCTCATCTCTAGTTTGGCACTTCTTAAACTGTTTATGAGTTACTTTTGTCAAAATGAATTTTAACTCTCAGAGTATGAACTATAAAATCGTAATGTATTTGTAATATTTATATAACTTACTTTTACATAACCGTCTATCATAGCAACATTAATGAAACAAAAACAAAAACATTTTTGCTACCGAATTTCTATTAAAAGTTTTGCTTTTATCTTATAAATACAGGAAAAGAAAATTTATATAAAACTATAAAAAAAATAACTGTAAACCATCTCCAATAAATAATTAATAAGGGATAAATACGTTCGTTAAAAATTTAATCTCACTCAACTTCTTACTTCATTTCTTACTTTATTCCTTCTAGCTTCTTTAACCTAAAGGCAGATTTCGATCTTTGAAAGATGAGACCATTAAAATGCCTGACGTCGCAAAAATATAGGTATATTTTAATAAAGTTTTAAAAAAATTAATTATCGCTTTCAAATAGTTATTATCACTCTGGCAATTATGATCAATACTCCGATCTAAATAATTAATTAATACTTACAAAACATTTAACATAACATATGGCTTTTCAATTTTTGAAATGTAATTAAGTTTTATATTTTCAGCACTGATATCTTTTTAAATTATTATTTGACCAAATTTTTTAATATTATATTTTTTAAAAAACTTAATTTCGTAGATCCTATCCTTTAGATAATTACTATAAGATGAACAATAAGAAAACTATTATTTGACCAGATAATATGTTAAATTATAATTTTTCAAAATTTGCATGTTCAAAGTTATAAATAAAAGTACAAGTGAAGTAAAAAATTTTGCCACTTATTTTAATGTTTCGAAATTTAACATTTTAGGTTCATTTTCTATAATATTTAACCAAGCATATATGATAAAAATGGAAAAAGAGCGAGTCTTTTATTTGAATTCTCAAACTTCGCATTTAATAAGAATTCCCGATCTGAAAGTGAGACCGTCTCCTTGTTAGTCCGTCAACGATGGATTATCATTATTAATACTTGCCTAAACTATCACCAATAAAGTTTATAAATTTAGAAGAAAGAAAAGAGACGTTAAAAGCACAAGAGGCAATTTTATGTATAAATATTTTATCTGCAGTCATCAGAAATTCTTGACTTTAATGGTACAAAGCCTCATAAAATAATTTATATTCTTTAACTATATAATTTACACACTGCAGAGCCTTTTTTAAAGATACGTATTCTTTTGTTGCCTAAAGCTAAAATTGATCATAAATGCTTTAAAATATAATTATAAATATATAGAAACGATTCTCTTTTAAACTGAGAAAAAAATTCTTCGGATTCGTTGTTTTTCTATACTTAATAATTAAATATGCTAAAGTATGGATGATGAAGAAATACGTGTCTTCTATATTATGCATTGGCACATTTTTGCTTGAGTTTAGATTATAAATATAAATAGAAAATTTTTCGAATTTACTAACATATAAAACTAAGGCTGTTTATAAAATGCATGCTGCTTACAAATCAGTATACTATTTGCTTCTGATAAAAATTTAAAGTACTCGTAGTATAAAACTGAACTATCAATTTTAGACAATAAGATACTACTAAAAGTTTCAACTCTGCAATATACTCTTTTTTATTTTCGACTTTAAAGAAACTTTGAGTTTCACAGAGTAGATGATTTGTATACGCATATTTACAATAATTTTTTATTTCTTAGAATTTTAAAATATTTCCATCACTTACATTTATATAGCATACTATAATTCAATAAATCAAGAAATTTATGCGTTATAGTAAAAATTTCAATTTCAACGGTATAAAATATTGAGTAGAACTCCACGAAGAAATCACAAGCTGTTCTAAAAATAGAAATACGCATCAGAATAATGGATTATTATAGAAAAATCATAAAAATAAAAAATTGAAAAGTAGAAAAGTCGTAAAATTCTATACATAAAAAAATAAAATAAATTTCAATACTAATGTCAGTCTTGTTTAAAAATCTACTTGCAACTATTCAATTATATATAGATAATATAATAATATTATAAAATAATTAATTAATAATGCAATTAATGAACAATATTGTAAAATATTTTTTATCTTTAACTTTTTTATATAAGCTCAGTTAATATTTAAGTTTTCTAACAGTTGGGTTCTTAAATCAAAGTAATAATTTATGGTACGCTACACTAAGAAAAATATTTCACTAAAATCTACTAAACTACCTACTAATAGGGAGACATAATTGACTTATGAGAAATTTCACTATAATTTTATTAATAATTGCGCTATATTTGCACTAATTTATAATAAAAATTCTGTTTAAAATTAGTATATGTATAGTAAATTTTCTCATAATTTAAATTGTCTTTTTATTAGTAGAAAGTACAGTAATTTTTCATAAAACACTTCTGCCCGTGTAGAACAAAGGTAGAAGAGACTAGCAGAATATTTCAGAGAGTCTATCAACTAACTCTGTTGATACCTTTTTACAATAAACTTATTTATTAAGTAAATTGTCAAGAATCCTGCAGTAAAGTTTATTACACAATCTAGCTTCTCCGCTCGCTCGTAGTTCGATTATTAGATAAAATCTTATCGACTGAAAAAAGCAGTCGCATTTTCGCCAGCTGTTAATTGCACTCGAACCTAATAGAAATCTTGTTGAAAGAAAGATTTAAACCCTCTTATAATTTTGAACCCGTAGAGCGAGCCAGCCGACCCGTGGAGTATCACGTCTCGCGCAAAGAGCACAAGCAGCCTCTACGAGGCGGAGCTGTCGCGACGGCCGAGCCTCCTGCTGCCGCTTCCACCCGAGCTCAACGACCTACAGTCGACAATCAGTCCGACGAGCAGTGACTTGCCGAGCGAGTAAGCCCCTGCCCCCCTCCCTCGCACATCGTATAAGAATGACCGGACGACGAGCGGACGACGACCGTATCAACGACGAAAGGAGAAGTATAGAAGCAGCGAGATAAAGCCAAGAAAAAGAGGTGAATGGATCGGTTAGTGTAGTGACGATGGGCCTAGTGATTTCGCGATTCCTAGACCGCAAATGAAACTATACCGTCGCTCTTCCAAGTATGTAGCTGTTAAGTGTAACGGACTCATCAAATTCTCTCATGTATGAATGGAATTCGATAGGCTAATGTGTAATAGAAATGTGGATATAATAAGCATATATATATATATATATATATATATATATATATATATATATATATAATATTATTGGATAAACTATGGATTAAAAAATTAAACTATTCTCATCCGACCGAGTCCAACCTGTTGGCTTAAACGTAGGCGTTCAACCTAGAATTAAACTTTTAAAACGTCAAATTTTTTTTCAAATTCAAGTTGTGTAAAAAAATTAGAATCAGAATTGACAATTCATAAGATTAGTGAGGAAATTAGTTTTAAAGCGTTATTTTTAAAGTTTTTATCTACCTTTTATTAACAATTCTGTGACTAATACGATATTTCAAACCAATGAAGATTTTAAATATATCTTTTGAAATATAAGAATAGAATTACTTAATTTACGGATTTTATCGAGGGATAATGAACAGCTAAAGCATTCTATTAAACGCGAAAAAATCTTATTTAGAAGAATAACTTAGTCAACGGTAGATTTAATAAAATAAAGTAATGCTTAATCCAACTTTATATATTGATTTTGATTAAAACATAATTTAAGCATTAAGAGGTATATTCTTCAGCATGAATTTTTTTCTCTTAAAAAAAACAAAAAGTAACCTTTTCGCTGTAACAATTAAGATAAGAATTCACGATGTCACATTGATGAGCTATTTAATCGGTCACTCTAAACTTCTAGAGAAATTAAGCAACAACAAGAACTATTGAAAAACTAAAAAAATTCTACTTTTGTCCAATTATTTGCTACCACAATGGAATTCTCTACAATAAGACCCAGAAATAACTCGCACATAGTATTTAAAGGTATTCCAATATAATCCGAAGGGCTGATCTAGTAATTAAAATTTTAATGCCATACATATCAAAACCATAATTATTTTAAGCAATTAATATACATAAGGTATGTGAGTTAAGCATGAACTTATACATATTCCACGAGTACTCGAAAAATCTTCTTCACTTTGATGTAATAATATAATAATATGATAAAAAAATTTGCAGATTGAAATGTTTCGTATATATTTTAATATTTTACATGGTATTATTAAGCAGTAGATTCTGGTGTATGAAAACATTTTAATCTCAAGCAAGAAAAAAATCTGTTTATAAAAAATATTAGGTTTTCTTGATACAAATAATACAACAATAACTTCTTGTTGTTGTTGTTGTTGTTGTTATTGTTGCTGTTATTATTGTTATTATTATTATTGTTATTATTATTATTATTAGTAGTATTTTATTATTTTTCACCCTCACCACCGTTTTCCAATCTCTTAAACTGAAATAATTCTAAACATTCCACTTTAATCATGCAAAATAATTTTATTATTTCGATGTCAATATTTGTTAAAGATTTTAGGAAATAATTAATTTAATGTTCAATTCTTTTCTATAAATTCTTGGACTAAAAATATTAATCAAAATCACATAAATAAAGAAAGCAAATTGTATTGTAAAATATTAAAAGAAAATTTTATTATAAGCTATTTGAAGTATTATGCAATTGTTAAAAGCATTGTTTTAAACACATTTTCCTATTACATAAAGATCATAATAAATATATGAAAAAAACAATGTTCTCACGAAAGCGTATCATATATTTTGAAATAATAATAGATTTAAATATAAAGTTAGTAAAATTTAAAAATTTCTAAAAAAATAATTGTTTCTATAATATATATTACAAAATGTGTGCCTCGAATGCACACTACATAATCTGCCCATTAATGTTAAATTTACTATATATTCACTCTTTACACTCTTCGTATATTATTACTTTCATAATTTTAACTCTTGTCTTTTATTGTACCACTTCAGGAAAATATAGGTTATTTATAAGTAACATTCTTTTCTTTTAAATGAGAGTGATAAAAATAAAGCAATGTTTTATAAAATAAAAAACCTCGAAATATTCCGCAAAATAATGAAAACTATATAATATATAAGTCAACATAAAATACTTCTCGAATTGCTCTTTGTAAATATAATCGAGCTTGAAACGACGAATTTATACTTTGAACTCATAGTTCTTTTATATTTAACATATTTACATTTTAAGATAAAAAAGATAATAAATGTAGTTCAATATTGAAATTGAATTACAGATATTAAACTAAAAATAAAATATTTGCTTACATCATAATTATTATTGTTCTTTCTGAACTGAATAATTTCATTATTGAATTACGATTAAGAATTTTTACAAAGAGTGCAATAGCCTGCATCATATTAATCATCTTACAACTCTGTTTATATTTAAAAGAAGAATCATATAAAATAATTTAGTTGCGCCGATCATGAAATACAGATTTAGAGTTTAGTAAAAAATGTGAGTAATAATGTGCGCATGATTATATACACTCAAATTTATAAAATAAGAAAAGAGAATATTTCTACCTGTACAGATATATCATACTCATCAGTGAGCTAAACAAATATTTATAGAAACATAAATGACATTTATATTCTTTAAAAAATAAATATAGGTTTATAGCTAAAAATTATTTACATAAAATAACCATTAGTTCACATAAACGTTAATGTATATAATATCTATTAGTGGAACAAGAAATTTCCTTTTCGTATTTGCCCAGTTAGTTTATAGAATAAAATTTTCCCCTAAGATTTTTTATAATTTCGAAAATATATTAATCAAATTAATGAGCACATAATTTTATTCAATAAAGTTACTAATTTTTCCAATTTATATTGACACACGCGCGCGCGCGCGCGCGCGTGTGTATGAGATGAAAGTTTACTAAATTGTGCTTGCATTCGCAGTCCTAAATAAGTTAAAATTTTGTATAAAGAACTTCGTTTATTTTTCTTTAAATCACCAAATTGAAATTTCACTGGGTATAGTTTATTGATACTAACATATATAAATTATATGAAGTTGGTAACTGTAATTAAAATAATTATTCAAATAAAACAACGAACAATTAAAATGTGAATAAATTCCAATGCAATTTTATTACAGTATAATTGAAATACGTTCTTATTTAAATTCTATAAATATATTTTAATAGTAGAATATAAGGATTTCAATTTATATATTATAAGTCGAAAAAGAAAAACTGTTTTTTGATTATTTGTGAATTGAAGATAAGCAAATTCAGTTTTGAATTCCAATTATAAATGTTAAAATGTATAAACATTTTTAAAATAAAAATATTAAAGGGGAACCATGTGAATGAACACAAGTTAAAAGCAAAAATCTAAATGATGCTTAAATAAAACGAAATTCTAAAATAAGTGTAAAAAAAGTAATTAAAATTACCTAAATAAACCATGTCCGGCCATGCCATAAGCAGAGTAGACCAAAAAACCTAAATATTATAAAAGCAGCCAATATTTTATTCATGCATACATTATATAAGAAGTCACAGTTTTTCACAAAGTATACGAATTATCAAGAAATGACATGATGTGAATAAGGAATCATTGATTCTAAAATAGTCCGCCCGTCAGAATTATGCGAGCAGATTTTTGTCAATTAGTAATTAGTGAAACCCTAAATGCACTTATATAAATGATGGAAATTTCTCAATACTGTAGAATAAATCAATTACTTTTAATCTATAAATTTCAATTTTGAAAGAAAATAATATTTTACAGAATATTAGTTGAAGTTGGACAAGCTGTAAATATTTTATTGCGAGTAATATAAAGCTAGAACAAATTGAATATTAAAATTATAATGAGAAAAATATATTACATTAAATACACCCATTTTATATTTATAATTCTTTTACCATTTTTTTATTACATCTATTAGTCACCATTAAAAAAAAGAACTAAAAAGTTATAAGTAATTAGTCAAACAAATATGTTATTATTAAAAAAAATAATGATTTTAAATTAAATCACAAATAGCAGAATAATAGGTTTTAAAAATATAAAATGGAATGTTTTTCAAATAATATTATTTCATTTCATTTATTAATAATAGAAAATTTAAATACTGAATATTTTAAGGAAATTACAGTTATGAAAATGTTGAATTGTCTGAAAATAAATTTTAATAACTTCACATAATGAAATATGTTTTAAATGATTTATATTCAAGCGTGCAATGATTTTATATAATATGTTAAAAATATAATTTATTATAAGTAACTTATTTAAAATAAAAATAATGTATTAAATTATTCTTTAAGGTAAGACTGAATGAATAATTTTTTAGTTCTAAACGAAAATATTGTTTCTTATCGTTTTAAAAGCATACATAATATTCTTTACAACCTTGTAAAGCATGGCCAATAAAATAATGGAGTTTATAATAATCTTTATATAAACAAATTGTGCCTAAAATATCGAAAGCTAATCCAAATGCATAAGTACTAAAGAAAGTAAACAAACTTATAATGTACTTAAACGACTTGGTATGGTAAAACAATGGTAGACATTAGTATTTAAGATTTATAGTTGTAATATTAATTAATATTAATTATTACTAATGTATGACTGTATCTGTGAGTGAAAACCTACGGTTAAAAAAACCTTTAATTTGAACTTCTATAATATGTGTATAAAAATAAAGTGTATATATATAAACATTGCGTTATATAATTTTCCCATCTTGTAAATATCTATATAATATAAATTAATAAGTCAACATTTAGAACTTAATATTTTAAGGCCTACAATTGCTCGATAGCTAAATATAAGAGTTAGAAAATTGGATATTTTCAACAATTGTTCAGTAACAGCGTTTTTTTTTTAATTTTATTTCCTCACGTTGTGTAGTATAAGATAAACTAGCAGTTTCAATGTTTTAAGTTTTAGATTTCTTCTAAATTTAAGTCATAGTTGCGAAATTACCTCTTTTTTAGAAAGCCAACTTTATTTTGTACAAACTAAGCATGTAACAAAAAAAAACAAGTAATTTTTAATTAAGAATTGAATTTTGCATAAGAACTCAGCTTCTAACTAAAAGAAACTAAACAACGTTATTGTAAATAGTAAGTATATAAAAATTGACAAGGGGGGCTCATCTTGAAGAAAGCTAATAATTTAAAAAAATTAAATTTTAATTCGATTTTTTTCTAGTAACAAAATTAACATATTAAAAAAACCGAGAAAAAATTTTGAACGCTGGATAAAATTTGAACAGATTTTATTGTTCGTATTATTTCCTTGATTGACCTAAATACGTCAAAAAATCGTGATATATTCAAGATCAATTTCAAAATATACAGAAGGAGCTAAATTTAAGCCTTTAGAATTTGTTAATTTGTATACTGTTATACATTCAGGGGATGGCTTAAAAATCTACTTAAAAACATACTAGCGCTATTCAATTAAAATTTCATATGTGCTTAATTTTTTATTAATTTTATTAAAATTTGCATTTTTAGCTTTACGTCCATTTTTCAATACAATTATAAACTCTTCAATTTCAATTAATTAAATATGTAATCCTAATATAAAATTCAATTATTAATAAAAAATTACTCAATTTTTTTATCAGTTATTCAGTTAGATAATATCAGTTTTCTAAAAAAAACGCTTTTTTATATCTCCAGGTCAAATTTTTAATAAATTCACGATCCAAAACATCAGAGCTATGAATTTCTCTAATATTATACTACGTAAAGAAAAAAATGTAAAGAAAAAACGTTCTTATCGAAAAATTATCGACAAAAATGGATGATCCAACTGAACCAAGATCGAAGGAATAGTAATTTGTTTGTCCGAGTTGAAATTTTGACTTAGGTAATGAGTATTCATTTATAAAAATGTATATGTACTTGATTCATAAGCACATTGTAGATCTCTGTTGGTGATTAGCGCCATTAATTAAAAGCATAAATAGAGTAATATGAAATAATTTTAAAAAATTAATATTTATTTTCTAGTTATAATATATTTATCTATTGACAGTAAAATTACTCAATTGAATAAGAATTCTAATAAAAAATTAAGATATAAGAATTTATGTGACATACAACCTAAAATATTACTATTTATAAATACCTTAATTGAATCTATGATTGGTTGAAATAAAATCAAAAATAAAAACATAAATTTAAAATAACATTGTAGTAAAAACTACTGTTAGCATGATCAAGATCACATACCTGTTCAAAACCGCCTAAAATTTCCGTAGTATCCATGGCTGAATTAACGACGACTGACTTCAAATTCTGACCTGTTAGCTGAGCTAAAGTACGAATAACGCTGCTTTTTCCACAACCAGATCCTCCTACCTATATTTTAATATTACATCTTTATTCTAAGTTGAATCATAAATTAATTTCAATTTAGCTTTATGTCTTACAAGTATAGACATCCAATTCATTTTGATGCATTGTGCTACACTTCTTAGGGTTGATAACTGACTTCGAAGAACCAACAGATTTTGATTTGTATAGACTGACGTAGTCATTCGTTCTACAGAAACTTGACCAAAGTATACTTCTTCATCAGTAACGTGTAATATCGGGAATGGTAAAAGTGAGAAACATTCTTCTGGGAATATTTCTTTATATATTTCTCTTACCTACAATTTACCAAAAAATTGTATGTTAGCAATATTTAATAATTGTATACAATATTAAGAATATGATTCATTAGATTGTACTGAAAAATAATTTACTTTTTCTTTGTCTTCTTTATTTCTCATTCTATCTACATAAATAAGCTCTACAGAATTCCCAGGATTACAACTAATTTTCCCATCATTATCTTTTCTACTACTAAAAATCGTTGCTTCACACCATCTACTAACGTCCCTTAAGTTCATTTCCCATGGAGCTCCAAAAAATCCCCATTTGACCCCAGCTTCATTTGCTAATCTAGAATTAAACTCGATCATTCTATCAACCACTTCTTTTTGAATTTTGGGAAACTGAGAGGCCACTATGAATTTCAAGTCGTCGTTAGTTAGAGCATCGACAAACACCTGAGTGAATCTGTTTAGGAAAGACTTAGGCAGTCCTCTTCTTGCTCCACCTTGCCTCAATGGATTTTGACATGCAAACAGTTTGGTCTCAGGTTTTACAGTAAAAGATCTCCCTGAAAACAAAATTTTAAAGTCAACAAATAAAAATTATTAAAAAGCTTTTATTAAAAAGAAAAAAATTATACTATCTTTTAAAATATTACACAGATCTAATACTTAGTTTACCTAATTCGGGAATATAGATTTCACCGCGATGATCAAAGCAAGCATTTAGCCCTTCTAAAACCGACTGCGATGCTAAATTTAATTCATCTAAAAGAATCCAGTGTCCAGCCCTCAAAGCGCGTAAGAACGGACCATCTTTCCAAGCGAATTCACCACCTTTGCCACCTTCAACGGGAAGATCAGCTCCGAATAGATCTGATACGTCGGTCTGATCACTTAAATTTATACGCAAACAATTGTGTCCAGATGCTTTTGCGAGGGCAGAAACCAAACTTGTTTTTCCTACACCAGGACTACCTTCTAAAAGAAGGGGTTTTCGTAGCTGAAGTGCTCGGAGAAGCTTTAGAGTGTTTTTCTGAGTAGTTGGTGCGTGAAAAGTAAATAACTCATCGCTTTCATATTGAAATTCTGGACCTTTTGATATGAAAAATGGATTTATACCAAATACGTTATCTGCAGGCTTTAATAATTGTGTATCGACTTCCATTGAATTATCTATAAACGATTTACTTAAAGTCTCTGTTTGGAGTTTCAAAAAAGCAAAAGCATTCTCTTTAAATAATCTAATCTTATCAACGCTGAAAATATTAATATAAATTTTTATTTTACTAAAATTTATATTGCATGAAATATATAAATATTTGAAGATTTATTATTTTACCTTTCCATACTTGTCAATCCTGACCCTAAACTATCGATATATGTAAGACATGCTCCATGATAAAAGGCATCGGGAATTCTCAATTGAGATGTTTGCTTGTCGTTTGTTGAAGTATTAATAAAATTGACCCAACTTAAAATATCTCTTATACTAACAGTAAACCTTTTTCCAACATCGAAGGTAGGAAGCCACTCAACAAAACTTAAAATACATTCAGACAAAACTCTTTTTAAATCGGGAATAGAAATACTAAGATTATGTTCAATTATAGCTTGTTGATCTTTTCTTTCATTGCAACCATCACACCAGATTTCTGTGAAACGATTTCTCAATGCCGGTGATAACTCCTTTTTACCATAATCCCCACCTGGATTCATAGTACCAATGAAAAAGAAATCCTTGTCAGCAATGACTGTATTATTGAAATTTTCACAATCTTTCTCAATGCTAATACCCTTTTCTGCTAATAATAGACTTCGCTCAGGCTCTAATAAGGAGTTTAGCCTTTCTAAAACACTGTCATCTGCCAAAGAAATTTCATCTGCAAGGAAAAAATCGCCATGCAACATAGAGGAAATCAACGGTCCATCAACCCATTCAAATAGTTTTTCATTTTCTTCATTATTGTGACTTCTGACGGGTCTAAGATTTCCTAGAAAATCGGAAGATTCGGTGTGCATATGACAATTAACCATATACAACTGTTTTCCACACATATTGGAAATAACTTGACATATAGTTGTTTTGCCACCACCAGTTTCACCAACGAGTAGAACTGGTTCTTTGAATTCATAGGACTTTTTTACAAGAACTGCCATCCTTCTCATGTGATAAGTCCAAACTATATGCTCAAATCCTAAATGTTCTTTTTTCTGAATCGCCTCCAAAATAGACCTTGTCACCGTAGATGTTTTTTCGCTTAAAGTAAACAAATTTTCTGGATCGACATCACGCTTGAGGTGTTTCATTATAACTTGTCTAGAAATATCATTTGAAGACTAATTAAACTTAATTATAAAATTATATATTTACAACACTATAATTATATATTTCTAATACTTTTAAAGTATAAAAAACTGACCTTATTTCATCAGCCTCTTCTGGCTTTCGTACTTTCGCAGCTAATACAAGATAGCCTTCATCTGCTAGATGCTGACTCCAATCATAATAGTTCTTACCCATGTCAGGAGCAAGTCTATATCTTTCACCCCATCGGAAAAGATCTCGTAAAGTAATAAATCCTTGTTTGCCGGCAAAAGCTGCTGTAATCTTTCGACGCGTTTGTAGTTCTGTCATAACGTTGATTATTTGCTTGCAATATGACAGTGGCATACTGCATCGTTCATGCAATATAATTTCAAGTTCGTTAGCTGGAATTTCATCAAAGTGTAACTCGACAAAACGATTTCTAAAAGCTCGGGATAAAACTTTCCTGCCGCCATAAAGTCCTGGTGGATTCTTTTATAAACAAAAAATTATTATTATACTATCTCTATACATATCAGATCAGATAAATAATCACTTTAACCCGAATCATTATAAAACAAACGGAACTATAATTAATAAATACAATACGACTAATCAAAAGAATATTTCATGAAGGAAATAAGATTTATAAAATTCGACAACAGTCATATTTAAACTGATATTTTAAGCATTAACAATTATAAACTGATAGTTAAATTAAAGTTTTAAATTTTTTACCTGAGTAGCGAATAACATGAAATTCTCATGTGCCTTTACAGTTTCTTGAGTTTCTGGTATGAACAATTCTCTATTATCATCTAGAACTCGATTTAGAGCCTCAAGTACATCACTGGGAGCCAGATTTAATTCGTCGAGAATAATCCAATGACCCTTCCGCATCGCTTCGACGAGAACACCCTCCTTAAATACAAGCTTTCCCGTCTCGTCAGCTACGTAGCTTCCAACATACTCTTGTAGATCGGTATGCTCGTGATTGTTTATCCTAACACACACGTGGCCTGCTGACTTAGCTAGGTAGGTAATTAAACTGGTCTTTCCTACAGAGGTATCGCCCTGGAGAAGAAGAGGCATCCTGCCTATTGATACAACACGCACTACATCCTTCAGATTTCGTCTAACAGATTCTGTGAGAATGTAATTCTTTGGAATCGCAGGTTCTTCGCTACCTTTAACTACCCAGTAGCCCTCAAATTCGACGAAATCTACATTTGACGAACTTCTGAATCATACGCATTAAAAATGATATATTCCAGAAATTTTCTTTATATGTGTATATAATTTTAATTTATTCATTTATTTATTCATTTAAATAAAAATTATAATATTTCATACAGAGTTATATATAAATAATAGAAATTAACAAACTGAAAATTGATAATCTAAAGAATAATATAATGTGTAAATTCAACACTAGGTGGAGATTGATTAAAATTCATTTATAACACATATTTGAAACAACTAGATCTAAATGCATGCCTAACACTAGAGAAACGCTGTGAATATCGTAATACGTAGAATTATTTAATCTTCTAAGCCTATATTGAAGAATTGAGCACATAAATTAAGGAATGAGTACTTTTGGTGAGTATCTTCAATCTTTAAAGTATGAAATTATTTTGAAAGAAAATAATGCTTCATTTTAGCAAACGAAATAAAGAAGTTCAAAATTATATGCAAAAATATAAAAATCATGGTAACAATGAATTTGAGATATAGAAGTCAATTTTAATATTTTTATTATATTAAAGTAATAACGATCAGTAAAATACTCATGCGTGCATCATTTAAAAGCGAGAAGCCTAACCAATTGATAAATAATTGTGCCCAGTAGAAAATACTGCAAGTTTTAAAGATGAAAAGAATATTCCCGTAGTCTTTTGAATTCGCACGGACCCACAAAGGTTTTCTAAATATATTTTGATCTCCTAAATACAATTTTCGAAGACGGCTTATCAAGAAACTAGTAGATAAATTGTTATTAACAATTAAATTTTTTAAAAGGCTGCAAAAACAATACTATGATATAAAATTAATTTTTAAAGTTCTGCGTTTTCTAAATATTTCTGTAAAAAGCAGTTAAAGTTTATAAAATCTAAAAATAATGATTAGGTCTCGAGATATTACAAATTTAGTCAAAATGAGCTGCAAGATTACGCATAATTACTCAATCTATCCCTTATAAGTATTATTTAACTTCGAATTTATCATCTTAAAAAGTCTCATTTTAATGTTTTAAAATTTAGCTATCAGTATATGTAACAATATTCACTTAAGATATTGTTAAAACTAAATTATACCTTTCTGAATTCTCTAAAAATAGCAAAAACAAACTACGTTTTATTTGTTTATAAGCTACTTTGACCAATTTATCTTCTTTTTAATTTATAAATCGTTATAGAAAATTATTCCATGTCACATAACGAATAACTTTATATATAATAAAAGACAATTATCGCTATTGGTTTGAAATTAATGAATAATACATTTTTTTAAACTTTCAGAATTTTACCCTCAAAATTAATAATTTATATAAAAAACTTATAATGAAATGTTTATATTTATAAATTTTTTTTTCAAAAGTACACCTCAAACTATATGTTCAGAAAGGAAAAAATTACCTTAAAGAAGCTGTGATTAATCCACGTTTTTAAAAGTCAGAAAAACTGTGCCGATCTCTAATAATCCAGGCAAATTAGGATTTTGATTCAACATTGTTTCCAACGCCTATTTTTTTGCACTAAATGATAGCTGAGAATGTGTAGAATAAGACCCGATATTGTCGGGGGGGGAAAAATGTTTCATATAAAAGTTATGCAGGCCGATTGTTTAAACAATTGAAATTCAATAATAATGGTGCAAATAGATGTCTTTTATCTACTTATAATATATTTCAAATTACAAAGTGTAATTTTAATATGGCGACCAGTTGCAAAATTATTTATATTGAAAATTAACGATTGCGAAGTTCGCCAACGGCTTGGAATTTTTTAATGCAGTAAAATGCATTCGTTAGAGAATATTAATAGTAATCAAAGTTGCAGATTTTTAAACTAAATATTTATATGGTTTAAACTGAAAAACACCGTTGGTAGGGATAATATCTCGGAAGTTTTTAGCACTAAAATAGTGAAACAAAATTCATTTTATTAAATTTAAAAAAAGAAAAATTTTGAGCCCTTGCACATTTTTATACGACCAATAGAAGTTGAGGAAATTTTTGTTTAAACTTTTGTTTATTACTTGCAATTCAATTAACATTTTAACTTTATTAATGCAGTCTAAGCGATTAGTAATTATATTAAAATGAAACATTTATAAAAATTTTTACGGGACATTATAATAATAAAAAAAAAGTCTAACAAAAAGTGTACTTGCAGAAATAAAGAAAGAGAAACAAAATGGAATTCGATTTAGTGAAAATTACCAAACTAAAAAATATCGAAAACTGGGGTGTTTGGAAATTTCAAATGCGTGTGTTATTAATATCTCATGAAGTGTTCGGTGTAGTGAACAGATCTGAAAATAAACCGAGAAGTCCTGACGCAGATACAACAAAAGTAGTTAAAACATAATTCACGAAAGACTTGAAGGAATATACGAAAAAAGGTGGCGTAGCCCAAAAGTTCCTTGTTACGTCAATTGAACGGCAACCGATGTTTCACATTCTAAATTGTGAAACTGAAAAGGCCATGTGGGACAAATTGCACGCGATATATGAAAGCAAAACAGACACAAGTATACATATGTTATAGCAAA
Source organism: Sycobia sp. Sy_11 (assembly GCA_018907035.1). Lineage (NCBI taxonomy): Eukaryota > Metazoa > Arthropoda > Insecta > Hymenoptera > Epichrysomallidae > Sycobia > Sycobia sp. Sy_11. The sequence continues at coordinate 1,951,194 of JACCIC010000006.1, read as the reverse complement.
AATGGTTCAGCTTTGAAAAACATTCCGAGAATGATATTGCCATGCATATTTCAAAAATTGGTGATTTATGTTACACGTTACGGGCCCACAGAGAAAAAATATCGGACAGTATGATGATCATTAAAATTTTGATGACCCTTCCAGCAAGTTTTAATCACTTCAGATCTGCTTGAGATTCAGCTATAATGAATGAAAAAACCGTTCAAAATTTAACTTCTCGATTGATCATGGAAGAATCGCGAATGTCATCACAAAAAACTTCGGAGAATAGTGCCCTAGTATCTAAATATAAATATGTGCAAAATTCTAGAAATAAAAACGTTGGAATTAAAACACATAAAAATACTGGAAATAAATATATGAAATGTCAAGTTTTTAGAAATAAAGAAAAAAAAGATGGTTGTTGGAATTGCAGTAAGGCTGGACATAAGCGACGCGACTGTTGGCAATTACTAGGAAATGAGCGATGAAAAGGTTCGCATCATCACAACAACAGCTCCAAGGCGAGAGAGAAGGACGCACTATTGGGAGAAGTAGATATATCTCCGAATGTCAATAAAGACCGATCAATTTTTTGGCTGCACGACTCAGGCGCATCAGAACATATGTGCGGTAAACACGAATGGTTCGAAATATATGGTAATATAAGTAATATGCCTATTCGCATTGGTGACGGTCGAATTCTGTACGCGGTAGGTAAAGGCGATATAAATGTATTAGCGTATAATGGTCATGAATGGCAAAGAAAATTTTTATCAAATGTATTTTATGTACCGGAATTAAAATATAATCTTTTTTCTATGGGTGTAGCTCTTCAGAAAAATATGAAATTTGAATCGAGTAATACCGAATGTAAATTTTATAGAAATAATAATATTATGGTAGTTGAGCAGAAACAGCCAAATGAAACGATTTTTACTATGAAAATTAAAGTAGAATATGTAGAAAAAATATTGCTCACTGAACAACATAAAGTTTTAAATAAAATAAACAAAAGCAAAATGCAGTTATGGCATGAAAGATAGCACATCAGAATTTTTCGACTGTAAAGAATTGTTTAAAAAGTAATAATATTGATATAAAAGAGAATTCTGATTTTTGTGACACGTGTGCTCTCGGAAAGATGCATCGAGATCCATTTCTGCATAGTGATAATAAGACCACTCGAGTTGGTGAGATTATACAATCGGATCTTTGTGGACCGATGGAAGAATTTTCTATTGGAGGCTCGTCTTACTTCTTGCTGTTCAACGACGATTTTTCAAACTGCGTGACATTATATTTTTTTAAAAATAAAAGCGAAGTTGAAAATTGTTTAATAAATTATATACAGCGACTAGAAAATGAAACGCAAAAGAAAATTAATAAATTGAGAACGGATCATGGACTTGAATACGTTAACAAAGAAGTGAGTAAAATTATTTTTAAACATGGCATTCAACACCAACGTAGTGTTGTGCATACTCCTCAACAGAATGGCAAAGCCGAACATGAAAACCGTATTATAATAGAAGCGGGGCGTACAATGTTATGTTCTAAGAAATTATCCAAAAAACAGCAGAAGCTGTAAACACGGTTACATATGTACTTAATAGAAGCCGAAAAACAAATATTGAAAATTTAACTCCTTTTGAACTTTGGCATAGTCAAAAAAACAATATCAAATATTTTCGGATTTTTGGCTCAAAAGCGTATGTATTTATAGATAAAAGTTACAGGAAAAAGTAGGATGCTAAATCTGAATTAGGTATTTTTGTAGGATATGATAAAAACACCAATGGGTTTAGAATTTTAACATCAAAAAATAATATAGTAATACGTAGAGATGTTTTATTTAAAGACGAATTTAAATCAAGTAGTTTAATTGACAATGAAAAAAAGATAGTAATTTTTATATCTATAAAGTTTCAAGTGAAAATAGTAAGCCAAGTCAAATAGATGATATATCAGAAAATAATGAAATAAATGATAACCGTGAAACTGCAAATGTTAATGAAAATAATAATTTTGAAAATGAAAATATTAATGTTATTAATGATAATAATTATAATGCATTAGAACCCGTCGAAATAAATGAACAAAAATACAATCTAAGAGATCGACGAAATTTACAACCACCGAATAGAGGTGATACAGTAAATAATTTTATATTTGATTTTAAAAATATTGATAATCTTTTCATCGCCAGCTTCGATGAACCAAATGGATATACCGAAACAATAAACACTGTAAATTCTGAGAATTGGCGGAAAGCTATGCAGGAAGAAATTGAGGCATTAAATAAAAATAATACGTGGATTTTAACAGACAAGCCACCTAATATTAAAATATTGTCGAATAGATGGGTTTATAAAATAAAAAATAAATCTGATGAAAATAATAAAAAATTTAGAGCGTGATTGGTAATTAAAGGTTGTTGGAATTATAATACAAATATTAATTCGTGAAATTAATTAATACTACTCTGTAATGTGAAATTGGTAACGATGTTCTGCTTATTGCCACTTTTAGGTGTAAGCTGTGTCTTGTCTTTAAATTTGTTTTATTTTTGATCTGTCCATCTGTTTGTGAATGTTATGCTATTTAGATCGCTTTATTCCTATTGGTATAATTAATAAATTAAAATTAAATTAAAAGGTCTGTCTCTGTTTATTGTCTTTTAGTTTATTATTCTGATATCTATATATTCTATAGGTTATGGGCTCAGCATACTCTGTGTTTTAATTATTCTTATTTGTTGTTTTGTGTATTAATTTAACTTCGATGTGATTGCGATTATTATACGGTGTTCAATATCAACGCAGTCATGGAGAAATACGGAAAAATGAACATTAAGCCATTCAATGGTGACAGGTATAATGTTTGGAAGTTTCATGTTTTATCCTTGTTGCGCGGACTGAAAGTAAGTAAAGTTATTGATGAGATTTCTTGATTTTGTGAGGGACGAATAACGGCTAAGCAAGTTTTTCAAGAACTGGATGCCGTATGTTGCAGAAAAGGATTTACAACTGAATATTCACTACGCCAGTGCTTAAGTGAATGTAAATTGAAAAGTGAGAAAACACTTATTGAACATTTTATAGAGTTTGGCGTGTTAGTGAGTGAATTGGCATCAGCAGGAGCTGTTTTCACTGAAAGAGAAAAGATCATTAATCTTTTCATGATTCTTCCAACTAGCTACGATGGAGTTATGATGGCGCTTAAAGTAAGCGGGACAGAGGGACAAACCTTGGCGTATGTTAAAACGGAGCTTTTTAAAAAGGTGCTCAGTGCTGAAATACATGATTTCCATCATCATGCTAAAGACTTTAAATTTAGTAGCAACAATCGCGATTGTTCTCCTTATTACCAGAAAGAAGCAATAAGACACATATTCCACAAGAAAAAAGGAAATTTTAATTTGAGATGTTATCATTGTGGACAGAAAGAACATAAGAAAGCAGAATGTTTTCATTAAAAAAAATGCAATTTATGAACAAAGACAAAGGAAATAAGGCAACAACCCATAGTGCGTTAGCAACGGAGAATTCTACGGATACAACTGGTTTTGTGTTCATGGCTACCACTAAAAAAGGGAGGATCCAGGTGACGAGCAACTTGGGAGTGACTGGGATTCTGGAGGACGTATTATACTGCCGAGAAGTTCCACATAATTTACTATCGGTGCAAAAAATACAGCAGGCTTATATGAAAATTATTTTTGATAATAAAGGAGTGGAAGTAGTAAAAGACAGTAAAACCATCATGATGGGTAAGTAAATTGAAAATTTGACGGCGATAGAATTTAGAATTAATTTAAGTAAAAATTTACAAGCAAATAGTGGTTTAATTAATAATTATGAATTATGGCACAAGAGGTTCGGTAATATAAGTAAAAATAAATTTTTAGATTTAAAAGAAAAGAATCTGGTTTGTGATATTCATACAATTAAAAATATTAATCCCAATGACAACTTGTTCGAAGCTTGCATAAATGGTAAGCAAGCACAAAACCCTTTTGAAAAGAAAAAAAATAAAGATTATATTAAAAGACCATTATTTAATGTGCACATCGATGTCTGTAGTCCAATTACTCCTTCGACAATAGATAATAAAAATTATTTTGTGTTTCTTATTGATGAATATACCCACTATTGCGCGATTTATTTAATAACTTATAAATCCGATGTATTCGCCATGTTCAAAGATTATGTTTATAAAAGTGAGTTCCGGTTCAATTCAAATATTCTTAATTTATATAGTGATAATGGACGGGAATATTTATCTAATGAAATGAAAGAATTTTTTTGGTGAAAAGGGGATTACACTTCATTGTTTCAACTGTTCCCCGAACTCCACAATTAAACGGTTTAGCTGAAGGCATGGTAAGAAATAAATGATGCTAGTTTAAACAAAGTTTTTTGGGGAGAAGCAGTTCTAACTGCCACCTATTTGATAAATAGATCAACCACTAGAGCTTTAACCGAAAATAAAACATCGTATGAACTGTGGCGCGATAAGAAACCTAATTTGAAATTTTTTAAAATATTTGGTTTCACAGTCTGTGTCCACAACAAAATTAAAAGGACTAAGTTTGATGAAAAATCATGGAAAGGGATTATGGTAGGATATGAACCAAATGGTTATAAATTTTTTGATATAGAAAAAGAAAAATTCGTGGTAGCTAGGGATGTAATTTTTGATGAGCAAAATTATCGAAAATCAAGGCCTTTATTAAAAATTGAAAGTGAAAGAGGTCAAACTGGAATTTCTGACGGAAGTTCAAATCCAGTGGAAGAGCCTTACGAAGATAAAGTTCCGAAAAAGGCTAAATTGAGATCAATTAGTCATGATAAGGCTAAAGTCAGTTGTGATATAACTGACAATGAATTAAAATCTGATATTCAAAAATCAGATAAACTGAATGTATCAGTCGTGAATTTAAAAGGTCAATAGAATGAAAAATCTGTAGAAGAAACAGATAAAGAAAAAATGGAATTTGTAACCGAAACCAATGTACAAAAGGAGAGTGTTTGCAAACCCCGAAGGAGCGAGAGGTTTAAAAACAAACCAAAACTCTCCTATAATGAAATTTACGACGACCATATTTATTATTCACAAGCAATGTTTCAAATACCAAATTCATACAATGAAATAAAAAATAGAAATGATAAAGCAAAGTGGCAGCAAGCCATTCGTGAGGAAATAAATTCATTAATAGAAAATAATACATGGACATTAGTTGAAAAACCATTAAATAATAATATCGTTGATTGTAAATGGATATTTAATATTAAAAATGATGAATTTGGAAACCCACTGAGATGTAAAGCTTGACTTATTGCTCGCGGATTTAGTCAAAAATATTCAATAGATTATGACGAAACTTTTGCACCAGTTGCTAAAATTTCAAGTTTTAGATTTATTATACCTTTTGCAAATCAATATAAATTATTAATACATCATATGGATGTAAAGGCTGCATTTCTAAATGGAAATTTAAAGGAAGAGATTTATATAAACGTTCCTGATGGAATAAAATGTAATAAAAAGCAAGTATGCAGATTGAATAAAGCCATATATGGATTAAAACAAGCAGCAAAGTGCTGGTTTGAAATGTTTGAAAAGAGTACTGTTAGACAGTGGTTTTCGAAATTCGTCAGTTGATCGTTGTATATATATATAAAATATAATCAGAGTAAATTAGTTAATATATATGTCGTTCTGTATGTAGATGATATTGTTATTGTAACTACTAAAATTGAAATAATGAATGCTTTTAAAAATGATCTAAGCAGAAGGTTTAAAATGACGGATTTAAATGAAATAAAATTTTTTCTGGGAACTAAAGTAGAAAAAACTGATAATGAAATTTCTTTACAGTGCTTACATAAAGACGATTTTAAAAAAATTTAATATGTTTGATTGCAATTCAGTTAGTACGCCTCTGCTAAACAAATTAGATTATCAGGCACTTAATGCGGATGAATTATATGATGCTCCTTTTAGAAATGTAATTGGCTGTTTAATATATATTATGGTATGTACAAGGCCCGATTTGTGTGTTGCAATAAATATTCTAAGTCGTTACTGAAACAAAGAAAATAAAGTACTTTGGCAATGTTTAAAAAGAGTTTTACGGTATTTGAAAGGTTCAATGGATCTAAAATTAGTTTATAAAAGAAACGATTTTAAAACTGTTTTATCTAGATATGTAGATTCAGATTGGGGCGGTCAAGAAACTGATAATAGAAAAAGCACTACAGGCTATTTATTTAAGTTATACGATAATTGTACTATATGTTGGAATTCAAAAAGACAAGCATCGGTAGCAGTATCATCTACAGAAGCTGAGTAAATGGCTCTATTTGAAGCTGTAAAAGAGGCAAAATGGCTAAAGTAATTAGCTGATAGTCTCAATATTGATAATATAGAGCCAATTATAATATACGAAGATAATACCGGCTGTATAAGTATAGCAAATAATCCTTCGAGTCACAAACGGTCAAAACATATTGATATTAAATATCATTTTTCGAGAGAGCAAATTGAAAAAGATCTAATAAAACTACATTATATCTCAACAGGTAATCAATTGGCAGATCTTCTGGCAAAGCCACTGCCAGCGATTAAATTTTCAGAATTACGAACTGTCTTAGGCATGAAATGAAGAATTAAATAAATGTGTAATCATTTAATATGTAATGACTTTGTGTGAGTGTGTGTATGTGCGTATTTATACTGACTATGTAAGCACAGCAAATCAACAAGCTGATATTTTAACCAATGCATTGCCTGTAAAGTCGTTCGAACATTTAAGAAGTCTAATCAATGTAAATGTATAAAATGGAAAAAAATGTCCAGATGTTGTTTTCGTATTTGTCATTTTCAGTGCGAGTGCTGAGAATATAAAATTACAAATACGAGTGTACTGCGCATCTAAGGTTTTGCCCTATACTGTACTTACTGGCGCTGCGTTCACCTTATAGACAGCGTCACTTGCTCGTGTCGTTACGTTCACGCCAGACGTGTTTCTCTGTATATACTTACTTATGTACTCTATATTAATAAATATATATCTACATCTACTGTTGTAAACCAACTTGGATCTAGCAACAGATCTGTTATATACACGCGGAAATTATATGCTTTATACGGTTTTTCTTTCGACAGTCTTTCCAAACCAATAGTGTTAATTAACATTTATTTTATATGAAATTGTTCTTTATGAATCAAGGAACAACTCTGTATGACTTTGTACAAAATAAAAAAAAACTGTCAAATTAGCTTATAAACCAATAAAAAGTACGCTTTTTGCTATTTTTGGAGGATTCAAAAAGGTATAATTTTTTTTGGACAATATCTTAAGTATAGTGTATTTGAATACAAGTATACAAAGCAGATGACTCGCACACGTATAGTTTGGTGTCCGAGCAAGACAGGGGTGACAAAACACTCGTGCAGCGATCACGTGTATCGCTCATAAATATCGAGCTTTATTTTTTTGACATGTCAAAACTCAGTATAATTAGTATTACTTCCGATTTTCAAGTACTCGACGAGTTCGAAGTTTATCGCCCGAGCGAAACGAGGTCGAAAATAACACGGGTCGAGATAGAGAGAATAGGTATGTTGGAAAGTCGCTCAGCTGAAAGGTAGCGGAGTAATAGTAAATAAAAAAAATATTAAAAAACAGTTCAATGAATTTTCTTAGAGCTAATATTAATTGTATAACTATACAATTATTACAATTATTAATCTGTATACAAAATGGGTTGTTTACAACATTCACATTTGAAAATTTTATCATTCTTATTTTAAAATTTTAAACGCGTATCGACAATGAGTTGCCACCTACTAGTACTACTCCCTGCTCATAACTTCATACACACGTTAGCAGATGATTTTGCTTGACACGTGCTTCTAGATACGGCAAACGTGTGCAAAGCAAACGTAATTGCTTTACGCACGTACTTCACCGAGGTGTTCGAAACAATTGATTTGCACACGCAAAACACAGGAAAAAACGAGTTTTACACATGCCGTGAAAAAATAGTACATTTCGATACAAGTGTACAAAACAAATGATTCGCGCACGAATGTGGTTTGGGGCCCGAACGAAGTTAATTTCAAATAATGAAATTGTTAATAACAATTTATCTATCATTTTCTTGACAAACCACCCTCGAAATTCTTGTTTATGAAGTCAAAATATATTTAGTAAACCTTGGTGGATCTATGCGAATTCAAAAGGCCAATAGAGTGTTATTATTATTATTAATAATAATAATAATGATAATAATAATAATAATAATAATAATAATAATATGACATTTCAAACTCAGAATTGAGCTCCAAATTCGAGAAATATCTTATATAGGCGAGTTAAAGTTTTAATTTTAGTTCGTCATACTTATATTAATGTAATGTAAAAAGATTAAAAAGAACACAAATATTTTATCAACATTAAAATGCTATCAATAAAATTAGATCTCCTATACTTACGAAATAAATTACGAATAGATAATTTACACGTTTCTCATTAAAAGTAGTATATCTATTTAAATTTTATTTATATATATTCACATGACTATTCAAAATAATCATTGGGCTCTAGTCACAGGTTGCCTTTTAAATAGTTTAATTAAATATAGAACTTGAATTTGAATTATTTCAAAATTATTACACAGCTCAACTTTAATTATTTAAACCATAGGATTTTATTATCAGAAAGTTCTAGTATATATATATATATATATATATATATATATATATATATATATAAAGATATAATATCTGAATATTGCGAAAAATTAAATCCAATAACTTAGATTATTTCTATATCAGTACAAGCTTATCTAAACTTTATCAGTATTTGAAAAGCTTATCAAGAATTTTTAATCAAAATGCGAAATTTTTACACTAAAATAAACCTAATGTAAACTTAATATTTGATATTAATGGAATACAATATTGAAATTTAATTAGCACTTTTACTAATAAATTTATTGACTTTTTATAATTAAAATTTTTATAACTGTATATTAGATAAAAATATATACATTATACAAACATCTTGGTGTTAGAAAAATCATCCACGTTTTTTCTTTTAAATCAAACCTGTATTTTTAAATATGAATATAAAATTGTAAATATAAAACAAAAGTATTTTTCTTATCAATTCAATTTATATATTTTTTTGTGTCTGATGAAAAGTAAAAATCAGCATTTTATAAATTTATAATTAAAAACTCGAAATGAATATTGATGATAGTCTTACGAAAGTATATATTATCATACGAAATTTTTTTACCTTGGCTTCGGAATCGGCGCATTAATCACAGACTTTGCTGTCTGTTTGTCAAAAATCGCATCTATAATCATTTTCAGAACAATGGGATATGATTTGTGATCCAACTGTGTCAAAAAACTTAAGCAAAAAGCTTCATATAATGATTTCAAAATCGACCCGCAAGGATTAGTAGCAGCAATGCTCAAAGCTCTACATAGCGTTCTCAAACTGTAATGTGGTTTATGGGCAGTTCCATCAAATAAACTATACATTGCCTCCTTACGCACTTTTAAATAAAATTTAACTATTGCCTCTTGCTTAGCAGCAGTTAAATTCAATTCTTCCAAATAGGAGCCAACTAAAAGTTGCAAATCAGAACGTTCTGTGAGTTCATCCACATAGAACTCAGTAAATCTATTTCTTAAACCCACTGGGAGTTCTTTTTTGCCCACATCTGTAGCTGGGTTCATGCAAGCAAAAATGGTAAAGTCAGGATGTCGCTTAATAGATTCCTTATCACCTCTTTCTAATAACGATAAAGAACCAGAAGAGCCTTCAAGCAATCCAGAGAGGCATTCCAATGTTTCAGCATTTGCTAAATTAATTTCATCTAAAAGAATCCAGTGACCTTCTCTTAAAGCTTTTATAAGACTTCCTTCAATGAATGAAAAGGCAATGGATAATTGTGCTTTAACCTGAGATGTTAATTTCTCTAATTTTGCAGCTAGTTTTTCCCAATCATTTAAAATTTCTTTATTTTTATCGTATTTTATATTCTTTGCTTCACCATTGTTATTTTTAACTCCAGATTTTAATCTCTTTAGGGCAGCATTTGTACTAGTACACATTAAGGCAACTAGATTTTTCCATTTTCCTTTTTCATAACAAGTCCCAATATGGTGTAAAAATTTCTTATTTGGTTCTACAGCAAAATAAGATCGAAATAAAATTTCAAATTCTTCCCTAATAGGGAAAATTAAACATTTTAAATCCACTGGTTTATAACCACCAAGAAGATCAGCACTTTCACTTTGTTGATTCATGTTAATTACTATTAACTTATGTCCAGTACTTAAAGCCAAATATTGCACAGAACTTGTTTTTCCTGTTCCAGTTTCACCAACAAGTAAAACTGGTTCATTTTGTGTTACACAACTAGTTATACGTTCTAATAGACATGCTGATGGCCGAGTAAACGAAAATTTTGTAAAAATTTTCTCAACTTGTATTAATTGATGCTTTTTTCTTTTGATTTTGCTGCGTCCACTAATGAAATAATCTTGTGAAAAAGTAATCGAAGGTTTGTGTGTCTTACAAAAGTATTCAGCCTTAGTTTTTATAATTCCTAATTTGGAACCAATTGCTATTGCTAATTTTAATCTTTCATCTAGAACAAAATCAAATTAATATCTATATTATGTTATTATTATTATTGTTATGAGAATATAAAAGTTTTTGATCCTACCTTCATTTGATATAGAACAGCAAAATATATCAATAGCATCTTGATATAATTTTAATGCTGAATCTGGTGATGAAACAATAAAGTCTAATGATGCTCTTGAACACCATTTTATTAAGTCTCGGGTAGAAATTAATCTGCCAACTTTTAAAATTATTCGTTCACTTTCATTTTCAGTTGATATATTAGTCATATGATTTCCAACTGAAAATAATAAAAATACATCAACCATTCTTGAAGCAATTGTATGTAAAACAGGAAATAAAGTTTGAACAATAGTGATCAATTCTTCTTGTGACAATGGCTCCATATTAACACATAACCAATGTTTCTCCAATAAACTTGTGGTTGCAGATACTTGACGATGAAAACCAGATATTGTAGAGATCAATCTTTGTGTAACGAATAATTGAAATCCACTTTTAGCAAAAATAGTATCACGATAACCTGGAACAGATAAAGCACCTGTTTCCATTAGATTACTTAAAACACTGGCAACATCCAGCGCAGCACTATCAATATCTTCAAGGAGTAACCACTTTCCAGTAATCACAGCTTGAGTTAATACGCCTGGCTGCCATATAAATTCTCCAGGTATATCTGTACATCTATAGGTACCCAAAAGCATTTTTGAATCTGTTTGATCTCCTAACTGTACTTTAATAAAATTAGAAGAATCGTGGCCAGTTATTTTAGCCAAATATTCTACAATAGCTGTCTTACCACATCCAACTGTGCCTTGTAAGCAAATACATTTTCTGGATGCTACTGCAAGAGCTAAACTTCGAAGATTTTCATCCATAGATGGTACACAAACTAAATTACTTTTTAAAATTTCTGTTCTTGTATTCAAAACTGGTAATAAAACACCAGATACAGAGACAATTGATGAAACATTTCTAGCTATATTTTCAGTTTCTGCTATTGAATTTTTTAACTGTATCATTGTACCAGATTTACTTTCTTGAGTTTCCATCATAAATTTACTTACATTATTGATCAGACTTTGAGCACACAATAATTGCAATGATTCTGACATATTTAATACTATACCAACACATTTTATAGCAAGCCTAGAATAAAATAAGTATATTAAAATAAACTGATGTAATAACTATTTGATAACAAAAATTTATAAATTAAAAGATTATTATATTGGTAACAAATACCGTAAATCAGAAACAGACCAATTTTAATTTCATAATTTCACATATTCTATGCTTTAAACAAATTAGTTATTTTTGTCTTGAAAAAGGAAGTAGTGAAATCTCCAAAACATTAATCATTATATTTCAATTGTGAAATATATAATTGGATCACTAAATCAAACTTGTTCTTTTTACCATTACTTAAATTCATCACAAGCAAGAAACATGTGAGAAGAGTTTTTAAACATTCAATATTGGTATTATAACTAATCTATGCTTTTATCATTAATAAAGAGAATTTAAGATTAATCAATTAATACAATGTTATTTAATTTCCATTATTTTAATAAAATATATATTGAAGACATCATTTTATACAATTTTTACATTATAATTAAGAAATTGTTCATTTCAATTTTAAATTTAGCTTCTAATATTCTTTTAGTTTATTTGTTTATAAGTCTAAAATAATATAAGCTAAAATTACATTACCATTTCACTCTATCATCTTCATTTGTTAAATATTTATAAAAACTGGACCAACTCCATTTGTACTTAAAATGATCAGGTGAAGCCTGTAAAATGTTGTAACATGTTTGAACAATTTCATAATCTGACACATCTTGAAGAAGTTCATTTCCCCTATACTTTTTGGCTTTTCTTAATTCAGAACATTCTTGATTTGGACTTTCAAAAGGTGAAGGATTGATTTCAAAATACTGTATAGCAAAACTAAAATTTGTGTATATTTATTAATATCATAACGATATTCGGATAAAAAAACTTATTTTGTTTAAATTAGAATAATAAATAAAAACTTACCGAAGTACATCAGGATGTATTAAAATCCATTTTCCAATTGTAATACAATTTATTCTATGTATCAAATCGCAATCTAATTTATTAGTTTCACATTCTACTTTTTTATTTATAGACATTGTTTTTAAAATGTGCAAGAATATTTGCTATTGAACAAACAATAATAACCTAAAACTATGTAATTCAAAATAATATTAAAAATATATTTTAAACCTATAAATGCAATTCAAAATTTTAAACATTTCTGTAACAAATCAACATTTACTCTACAATCTACATGCGATCGTGTAAAAGCGTGAAACAGTGCCGTCGCGCCCGTGGCCGGTGTGACGCTTAGAACAGATTACGTGAAGGTTATGTTTGCGAAAGCACGTGTACGGTCAGTACGGTGTAGTCATGTATAGACACTGTTATAATTGTAACACAACTTGACCTAACATATATGCTGGTATGAATTGTATATTGTAATTTGTATTTATATATTGAACATCAGTGTAAATGCATCAAACGTGGTGTTCTGTGCACTTGGTTGAACCATGGTCGAACATTATAGAGTGCGGACGCGTGGGTGAAGTGAACTGACTATTAAAAGGATTCAGGAATCATATATTATTTTAATATTATCAGTAATTCAAGATTAGGTCTATCAGAAATATTCTTTTCTAGTCCTATATTATTTTTATTCTTCTAACTACAAGCTGCAAGTATTTTATATTACTATATATTCCACATTTGCCTAAAAATTTATTTTGTTAATCAGCCGTGTACTTTGTTTATAATATAAATTAAATTTTCAAAAAGTTGTTGCAAAATAGTATTTTTAAATTTATAATCCATTAATATATCTTTAGGGATATTGATGACCACGTTTAAAGATTTGAAATCATTAGTATATTTTTTTTTTTTAAATTTTGTTATATATTTTTATATCAGTTTATATATTCTTATATATGTTGTACTTTTTCATAACTGTAAAGCAAAATATTAAAAAATATAATTGATCTTTACAGTGTAATAATTATATAAAAGTAAGACTTTCATAAGAATGAAAGTTTCTTTCCAATTCTTGAATATTTACATGTTTTTTATATAGATTATGGCAGAGCTTATGAATAAGCCAAAAAAACTAAGAAAAAAAAAAATGCATTATCGACTTGCATCAGAAATAGAAGAAGAACAAAGCAGAACATTATACATACGCTTGCCAAAAACAATAAAAAATGTTGATGAAATCAATGAACTTTTTGTTGGAAATTTTGAAGTTAAACTTCCTCGTCAATCTGGTCGATATTGTCATGTAATTTTTAGTGATGTGAATGAAAAAATAAAAAATTCAAAAGCTATAAAAAACAAGCTTATAAATGGAAAAAGAATCTTTTGTGGTCCTCCAAGACCAATAATCATAGAAGAGAAGAAAAAAAAATTACAACATAAAAAAATTGTTATGGAAGAACCCAATGTAGGAAAATAGTAAGAACTTTAATATTAATAAGTCTTAATATTTATCTTACAGAAATATTGTTATTACATTCTTTACAATAAACTTTTTTAGTTTATTTATTTCAAATATTGCACCAGGAGTCAAAGCTGCCGAATTAAAAAATGCATTTCCTGGAGCAATAACTCTTGCTTTATTAAAAATGAACAAAAAAAATGGAACAAGGTAAGGTAGTTTAAATTAAAATGTTTAAAAAGAAAATTATTTTGAATTTCTTTAACTATAGGACTGCCAGGCTGAAAATGCCCTTATATCAATGTCTTAATATCATAAAAAATAAATCAGAATGGCCTATTCTAAGAGGAAGCAAAGTAAAAGTCAAATTTGCTAAAGAAAAAGGTCCTGATGAGAAGAAAAAAAATATTTTAAATATAAACAAATTAGCAAGTGATAATAAAAAGTTATCAAAAGGAAATAAAGAAGCTAAAAAACTTTCTAATAAAGTTGAAATTGACAATGAATTATGTGATGAAAATATAAATGAAAATGATAAAGATCAATCAGATAGTAATGACGAATATGAAAATGACACTGAGGAAGAAGAAAACAGTGAATAGTCAAAAAAATTGGAAGTTATAATTTTATTTCCTTACATAGCAAATAAGTTATATTTAATGCATAATAAAATTTTGCTTATGAAAGCTGATTTATTTTTAAACATAATTATATCAGGCATCAATTCCTGTACTATAAAAAATCTCGAACTTCTACTGGTCTGGATTGCAACTATTCGAAACTGATTGCTCTGAAATTCGAGATATATATTCTATATCATCTTCACAAACACATAGACTATATTTTTTTTTCAAATTCAACAGAAAAAAGACCAAATAGAAAGTTACTTTAGCAACAATTCCAAAACTATGTATATATTGAAAGGAGATTGTAAATTAATAAATAAGTAACAAAAAACACTAGTATATAAATATATGAATACCTATATCAGTATAAGATATTTCGAAAGTTGTTTAATTACAAATCACATGGAAACACGAACAAGGATACTATTCTGTTTAATATTCTTGACCGAATATCCCTGCTTGCACCGACAGTTCATTTATATTCACATCTAAACAAGTACATGATATTTGCATGCCTTAATTATGTGCCGTACCTGCCTTTGGTCTGTGTTTCTCTGTACACGGAATAGTTTATCCTATATACCGTTAGCCATCGGGAATTCCCCGGTCTCACTACTTACTTTGCCGATACAATATTACTAGACGACGCTTACAATATATTATTGCTTCGTATAACAAGGCCCTATCTGGGCATCCAGCTTCAAAATAATACTACTTCTTAAAATTAATTTAAGAAATAGTATTTAACTATTTAACTATTTCTTAAAACACTTTTTTCCTTCAATTGCAGTTGGTACCACTAACTAAATATCCGCGGTATTTAATTTATAAAATACGAAAATATACGAAATATATGATATATATATATATATATATATATATATATATTATTTATTTATTTATTTATTTATTTGCTTTTGGGTGTACAATTAAGTTTCCAGTGTTTTTTGTCAAAAAATGGCCTCACCAATGGATCCCGGGCAGAAATATCAGACCTTATGTATTATATTTGTAAGTTATGTATCTGTAAACAAATTTGCAACATTATATTTGAGCAGTGCGGTTAATGCATAATAATGGAAATAATTATTATGCATTATAATGAAAAAAAATAATAATGCATAATAATGAAAATATTGATAGAGATTTTGAAAATGTCATTTTTACTGATGAATGTTCTATATGGACACTTGTGTCCTCACGCGAGCCTGTTCTACTTCTATCAATAGGCTTGTTCAGCGGACCGTAAAATACGGAATAAATGTCGAGAGAATAATAAAAACCTATAAAAAGGCTTTACTGCCATCTGCCAAACGATGATTCATCAGACAAAATGAAAATTGGATTCTGTAGGAGGACAATGTTCCTAAATACCGCAGCAAGCTCTGTACCGAGTAGAAGACTCAATCTGGCATCGTTACATTGGATGGACCGTCATAATCGTCCGTTGCAAATCCTATTGAAAATGTGTGGGCATATATTAAACAGAAGCCTCGTGGAAGACTGCACACACTTTGAGGCAATTGTTTAACCAAATTCGTCGAATCTGGAGGTCGTTGCCACTAAAATATGCCATTAAATTAGTAAAAAACATGCCTCGGAGATGCCAGGCAATTATCAACGCCGGTGGTGACTTAACACATTATTGACCGAACTGCATCATCGTTTGCAATTTGTACAATGTGTATATAAATAAGAAAGTTTCATAAACTAAATTTTTTTATAAATTAATACGACCACGCTCTTAATTAACAGACTATATATATATATATATATATATATATATATATATATATATATATATATTTCTATATGTATATCACACACACACACACAAAAAAAACATTATTAAATGATCGATTAAAAATATTTAACATTAATGCTTTTCAGTATAATAACGTACATAAAACTATTATAGTAGATAATGCATAGAAGCAATAAAAGGAAAGAAGTTGATGCACAATGGAGATATTCCCTTTTTTAATAGTTATGTTTATTTATATAATTACGTATTAACTTTTGTATAATATAAATACTTCATAATTTTGTCTATTTTTTATATTCTAAAATGTTACTATCGAAAAACTTTAAGGGCCTTAGTTTAGTCATTTAGAAAGCTCAAAAAGTTGTACCATCTTTCTTCGAAAAGTAATAAAATTTGGAATCCGTTTTTCATATATCCCGCCTCCGGGTGAAAGTTTCCCAACAAGAGGAGACCCTGCCTTTCTTATAAACTATCATCTAGAATGACTTTTGAAAATATTTACAAATGTCAATTCTAAATTTAAGCATGTATGTTACAAAATTGTCAGTCAGCTATCCTATTAATACCAGGCCAGCTCAATTGAATGGTCATATCAGATTTTAGTTGCTATTAGCTTTGTTTTTTATCTTAATTTGATACATTAGTTACCTTTTTTTTTTTTTTTTTATTGAGCTTACCCAAGCCTATAAAAAGACTTATACAGCTATATTAGTTACCTTTGATATCGTTTGTACATTTTATTTTTCAAATATAGGAAAATCTCTCCTCTCTCTCTCTCCCTCTCTCGCTCTCTGCGTCCGTTTCTAAAATCTGCTATTCACAGAACATTATTTTACTTTCATTTCAGTTGCCGAGTTTCGATTTCCGAATCTTAAATTTCGAGTCTCGATTATTGATTTTCGTGCATCGATTATCGATTATCCATTTCGATAATCGATTTTCGAGTTTCTATAATCAATTTTTGAATTTTGATTATCGATGTTTGATATTCGATTATGTTATTGTTGCTTCGATTATCGATTTTCGAGGTACGATTTTCGAGTTTCGATTATAAATTTTTCCATTTTGATTGTCGATTTTAAATACGTCGAATAAGATTTGTATTTTTATATAAGTTTCAGTACTTATATATAGTACTTTATATTAACTTAGCATAACCTTTATTATGCAATACTAATATTTAATCTATTGTGAAAAGAATTATATTATTATTATCAACTAATGGACTCTGAAATAAAACTTCAATTTTTTATAACCAACTATTTTTAATGATGGTGAAAATATAATATAAAATATATAACGCACCTTAGCGAAGCCAGCGAAATAATAATGACTCGAATAAACTACGCTCGTATTTTTATAGTCTCGGCCCCCACTAATCGACGTAGGTTCCGTGAACTTAGCGATAAAGGGTGTAACGTTACGCGACAATCTCGAACAGCTTTGTCTCGCAAGCCATACGGCCCGGAAGGAAAATCCAATCTTTGTGGACAACTTTATTTCTACATTTTGTAGAATGTATCTCTATGTTTTGATAGAGTTCGACAGCTTTCGAAAATAGTCATATTTTCCACCAAACGAATGCATGCGAAAGAAAGTACAGATTTCGAAAACTTACGTTTTCCGGGCACGGCACCGAATCTCTCAATTATATACATCTATTCATTGTAGAAAATATGAACTTTTCCAGTCACAGCACTGATTATTACAAAGCCACTCGATCTTTTACTTTTTTTATATACTTAAATAATGCTTACTAAATTCGAATGCGTAGTTTATGCTTTAACTATATACAGGCCAAAAACATTATTAAACGATATTAATCAGTTTAAACATTAAGTTCCATTCTTTCAAATAAAATAAGATACATAAAACTATCTATAGTAAATAGATAGAAGATAGAAATAGAAACCGAAAAGGTAAAGAAAGTGACGCACAATTGAGATATTCTCCTTTGTTAATAGTTATTTTTGTTCATATAATTATTTATTAATTTTCATAATAGCCTTTCTCTACAATTTGGCGTATTTTCTGTATTTAAAAACGTTCCAATATTAAAACGGTAAGGACCTTAATTCTGTCATTTATAAAGAGAAAGCTGAAAAAGTTTTACCACATTTCTTTGAAAAATTAAAAAGTTTGGCGTCCATGCTACTTTCTTAATTTTTGTTGTTTTAATGCAAGGGAAGTCTCAACAAAGGAGAATTTGATTAGTCATAATGAGCGTCGATTGTCGCACGTCCCGATAGAGAACAAAAAACGAAGAAAACGGTACAACGACCTAACTGTATGCAGGTGTCGGAACAACGTCGCCCGATTTTTTAATACATCTCGCTTTCGGGCGAAAGTTTCCCCACAAGAAGAGACGTCGCCCTTCGCGTAAACTATCGGTTAGAATGAAATTCTTTTTTTCAAAAATATTTTCAATACTCGGTTCTAACCTTAAGCAATGTTATATGACAATCGATAATAGGCACGGAAATTCTTTAGTGTATAACTTCGTCTAAAATCGCGCTTAGAAGCATATGCCTGACCTTATGCGAATATATACTTGCATCGGCTAGCGGCAATAAATATTTTTCGGCCGAGTCTCGGTGCACCATCATTTTATTTCATAGGGTTCGCACTGAAATACGGTCTTTCTAAGTAAACAGCTTCGCGGCAGGCTAGATGTCTCCGCACTTCGAACAAGAAGAAATAAACGTTTCATAAGTTATAAATGAAGTCTTATTCATATTTGTGCACAGTAGTATGTATTATATATTCGCTTCCGTATAAAAAGGCTATATCTGAGCGTCCGTCCGCTTCAAAAATGTGTTCTTGGCAAATCATTATTTTTCTTTCATTTTGTGTTAGCACCACTAACTAAATATTTATGATACTTAATCTACAAACTTCTACAGGAGTATTGTATTTAGTCGTTTGAAAATGATGTCCAGGTGTTTCGGCACAAGTTCTATCAGAGATTTCGTGTTCGGATGGTAGAATACGAGTTCCAGGTGTTCCGGTATGACTTCCACCGACGTTTCATTTTCAGATGGTAGACTGTGATGTCCAGGTGTTTCGAGACGACTTCTATGGAGAGTTATGTACTTGTACAGTAGAAGACGAAGTCCACATATGATGGGACGACTTCTACAGGGAGTTTCGTATTCTATCCCCCGAACACCAGACTCCCCGGAAAAGTTGTTCCGGGACCACTCGAAATCATATTCTACCGTACGATATCATACGAAACTCTCTATAGCAGTCGTCACCTGTCTTATATTCTATCATGTGCACATTCAGCTCTCCGTAGAAGTCTCCTCGAGACACTTGAACCTCTTTTCCTACTGCCCAAACTCGAAAGTACAATTGTCTCCGTAGAACACTTAGGTAATATGCATATATATATATATTATATAATAAAATGTTCTGGAAAATCTCATCTTTTTAAGTGGATGCTGCTTTAAAGTCAGTTTTTATACGAAAGTGATGATTAATTATCTATAGGAACATAGATTTTTACAGAAAGTACTTTTTACTTAGATATTATTGAACTGTTTCAAAAATCGGTTAAATGATTATATTAGGTGAAATCGAGATCGGAGATGTATATATGACATGAGACAATTAAGTAATACGACCGATTTTATTTCTCGGCCTGTGGCAACACTGCGAACCTGTAACTTCGCCACCGTAATAGTAGACCCCTATTCTCTCGATTGAGACCTTGACGACCCTTGTACAATCATTTCTTCGCCACCTGTTTAGTGTTTTGTAGCAATGCGCGAGTAGTACATGTCATGAAATTTGAACAGAGAAATTTAGAGCAGCGGTGCGCGATAAAATTTTGTACGAAACTCGGCAAAACCGCGACAGAAACTTATCAAAAAGTGCTTAAAGTGTATGGTAGTGATGCCCTGAGTCGTAGTCAGGTGCTTCTGTGGCATGCCGATTTTCAGAAAGACCGTGAGAGCGTCAAAGAGTAAGCGCGGAGTGGAAGGCCAATTCAAGTGCGAACTGACACGAATGCGCCGCGTGTCCGGGTCCTTGTTCGTCAAGACCGGTGTTCAGTTAGTATGAAAGGGGAGTTCACGGATACGGAAAAGGAAGACGTGTGCGGGTTCAAATAAATTAATCAGCAAGAAATTATAATCTAAAATTTACCTATATATTTAACCAAGCGCCGCGGGGCATAAACAACCTCCACACTATGCGTGGGGGAAAAAGCCAGTTATTACCACACTATACACAATAATGCGCACTTAATCTTATACATACCACAAGTCGGTTGCACACTTATCGGCACACCTTAAACTACGGAGTATTCCACAATTTGAGGGAGGTCGAGACGGGAAGGGATGCTCCGCTGTTCCTCCTGCTCTGCGTTACGGCCCCACGATTTGGGTACGGGAACAGCCCTCGCCGCAACGGCAGCCAGCGGGTACGAATACCGCCGGGAGCACCCTTAGAGATCGTACAGACGATCTGCTGCAAGGCCGAGTGCCTTGACCCGTAAGAAACAACGCACTCGTTTAATCGATTGATTAACATACACATACACGCTCGAGCTCGCGCGTCGAGTACACTATAAAAATACGCCTCGCTAACACAATAATCTATGCGTAATAGGAAACATAATCAAAATACAAATTATACGCGCACGCTTGTACACAACAATGCCGACGGTACACACAACCTTTCCGGTTGAGAAAAACAGACGAAGTAAGTCCAGATTGTGCCGACCGCATCAAGTACACGTTATCGATGGAGGAAGGGGGAAATTACCTGAGTCCTCGATAACTGGCGGGGACGAAAGGACGTTCATCAGTGTAGCATCCGCATCCATTCCTAAGAATCTATTTCCCCGCATTTGGGGAGAAATATGTTCCTCAGTTTGCGCGCATCTTTCATTTACCATCGGCGGGGACTATGGCCAGATGTACCGGGCCACCGTTAATTTATTACCGTGTATAAACAGCGCCTTGTATTTTCCGCTCGAACATTTCCACATACTTCCTTGTGCCGTACCTTCTGCCTGCGGGCTCACGGCCCGAACATTTCCGCCCGCCTTCGCCCATAGGGCGAATCAATCCTCGCTCCGTTCTTCTTCTGCATTCTTATCCTCCTTAGCCGGTAATGGCGCTAAACGGGCAACGTGGCGCCGAAAAGTGTTGGACGCAGTCTTTACTTTCACGACTCTCACGAGTCCGTCGGGTCCAGGATGAGTATTGATAACTCGACCCAGCGGCCATTTCGAGGGCGGATAACGGTCGTCACGTAACAAAACGAGTTGTCCCTTTTCAGAGTTTTCTACAGCACG
The DNA here is from genome assembly GCA_018907035.1 of Sycobia sp. Sy_11. Classification (NCBI taxonomy): domain Eukaryota; kingdom Metazoa; phylum Arthropoda; class Insecta; order Hymenoptera; family Epichrysomallidae; genus Sycobia; species Sycobia sp. Sy_11. The sequence continues at coordinate 1,929,345 of JACCIC010000006.1, read as the reverse complement.
TGTCTACTTTCCTCGTTCTTGAAGTGTCCGTAAATATTCATCCGCCCATCACTTCCAAAATTGATTTCTAATACGTTGCATTAATTGGAAGCGATTTAAGCGATTCTCGGGGACACACTGGTAACTCTTCGTCCGGGATTAGTGCGGAAGATTCACCGATTAGAAAATGGGCCGGCGTTAGGGCATTCAGATCGTCGATGTCATTCGTGAGAGCACACAAGGGGCGTGAATTGAGACACGCCTCTATCTCCGTGAGAACAGTATACAACTCTTCGAACGTAAGCGTATGGTCGCCGATCGCTCTCTTTAAATGGTATTTCGTTGATTTTACGCTGTCCTCCCAAATTCCACCGTAATGCGGAGTGGTAGGCGGAATAAACGACCACGCCGTACCTTCATTCGCAAGAATACTAGCGACGGACTCATAAAACGTTGAAGCCGCGCGAAACATATTTCGTAATTCGACGTCTGAACCTCTGAAGGTAGTGGAGTTGTCGCTATAGAGGTTGCGGCATACTCCTCTTTTGCCTGTGAAGCGACGGTACGCTGATAAAAAAGAAGCGGTGGTCAAGTCAGTCACGAGCTCAAGATGTATGGCACGGGTTTTGACACAAACGAAGAGCGCCACGTAGCCCTTGTGAGCTCGATGTCCCCGCCCCTTTGTTATTTGTATTTGAAACGGGCCTGCATAATCGACGCCACTTGTAGTGAACGGTCGTGCAGGTGTAACGCGGCTAGCGGGCAGATCTCCCTTCATCTGCTGCGCCAGTCGAGGTTTATTACGCTGATATCTGATGCAATTTGAAATCATCGTCTTCACTAATTTATTCCTACCTAAGATCCATGCATGGTTTATTACAATGGTTGATGTTAACGTTGGTCCACCATGTAAAGCAAGTTCGTGTGCATGTTTAATGATTAACCGACTGAGGCTCGAATCTTTCGGTAAAACCGGCGGATGTTTTCGATTAAATGTTATATCGGCATGCGATAGTCGTCCTCCGACGTGTAATAGATTATCCTTCTCGCTCACGATAGGGTTAAGCTTACGCAGCGAGCTATTTATCGGCATACCTTCTCCATTTTGCAAGCATCGAAGCTCAGCCGCAGGACGGGTGATTTTGCGCGAGACGTATGAGCTATGTTCGAGCGTTCGACAATTCGTATGCGGAAAGGGAGACGAAAGGTAAACTCGAACCGTTTTTGCGCGTACGCAATTTCACCAACGGCCGCAAGCAGTATGCGACTATACGTATTAATCGCGAAAGACTCGAAAACCGTGCGAAAATCTCCGGCTCACTTTTCTTTATCCATGCATGCATAATATTCATGGCCTTTTCCCGCTCGGGCCAGTTCTCCTACGGCGACGCCAGCCAGACGGGTCCGTGCCACCACAGATTTGATTCGCGTAAATCATCCGGATACGCTCTGCGAGTTGCAATGTCAGCGGAATTTTCCTTAGACGAAACGTGTGCCCACCTTGCGGCTGGTAATCCTGTCTGGATTTGCGAGACACGATTTGCGACGAAGGTTTTCCAGTAACACGGGTGTTTCCCCAGCCACTTCAATACAATTTCACTATCGGTCCAAAGGTGAATCGGGAGATGCTTAAAGGCATCTAACGTAAGAACATGACAGGCAAGTTTCATAAGCAAAGTAGCGCCGCAAAGCTCCAAGTTGGGGATGCTGACCGTCTTTACAGGCGCGACCTTTGTTTTCGCGGCTAGCAGACGAACTCGTGCGGATCTATCATTCTCAGGTACGCGCAGGTTAACGGCGGCTGCATACGCACGTGCGGAGGCGTCCGCAAACCCGTGGATTTGGCACGCCTGATCCCCTAAAGTTCCCAGCCACCGGCTTATAGATATTGTGGGTAAGCTTGAGAGCGAATCACGATACTCTATCCAACGTTCGCGAATATCATCGGGCAGCGGCGAGTCCCAATCATTCTTTAAGATCCACAGATCTTGCATTATGATTTTGGCCTTAACGGTTACTGGAGCAAGCCATCCTAACGGGTCGAATAGATGCGCGATATTCGACAGTACGCTTCGTTTCGTGATTACTTCCGAGTGCTCGTTTAACTTTAACGCTTTTAAACTAAATTTGTCAGCGGCTGGATGCCAACACACGCCTAAAGTTTTGACCGATTCATCGCGATCGATCGATATCAGAGACGCTTCGCTCTGCTGTACTTCCTTAGGCAGGAGTTCGGAGTTATTAGCCGACCATTTGTCCAGCCCAATTCCAGCAGTTTTCAAAATATCTGTAAGTTCCGATGCGAATGTGATGCGCGGATGCGAATGGCCAAAGGGAGATCGTCCGCTCCGGCAAAGGTACCGTCGACGTAAGTGCTTGATTCCAAGCATTGCGCGCCTAATGAAAACCTATCGCGCTCGTCCTGCGCGAGTTGCATTAGTGTTCTTATCGCTAAAAACGGAGCACAGGCCGTCCCGTATGTCACAGTGTTTAAGCGATATTCTGCCGGCGGTTCTTCGTCATTAGGTGACCACAAAATTCTTGGATATTCACGATCCGACGGTGACACGCGTATCTGCCGAAACATCTTTATAATATCCGTAGTGAAGACAAATTTAAAACGGCACCAATTTAGTAAAATTAACGATAAATCCTTCTGAAACGGGGGGCCCGACAGCAGAAAATCGTTTAAACACTGCTTGTCACGTGTTCGGTGTGAAGCGTCAAACACGACCCGAATCTTGCCGTTATTCTTGACCTCATGGTGAGACAAGTACCATGCACGAGGATCTGCACATTCCAAGTCCGGGACGCGAGACATGTGGCCAAGCCGTTCGTACGCGCCCATAAATTTACGGTATTCCGCCCCTAACAGAATATCTGATTTAAAACGCCGATGCATATGCCTGAGCGTGCTTAAGGACGATCGCCGCGTTTCAAGCCCGACCTCGGGTAAATTGCCCTTGATCGGGAGCCGAACTTCGTATCTCCCATCAGCCGCGCGCGCGTGCGTATTTACAAATTGTTTCTCACACCACTCTGCAGCCGGCATAAGAATAGACTCTATGCGCGGTACTTCTTCTAATTCCCAAAAACGACCCAAAGCATCGTGCAGATCATCACGGCCCACGGTGCTATATAATATTTGAAGAGGGTCGCAAGTGTAAGTATCCGCCCGCCGTGACGGGATATTTTCGGTCGAAGCAGAAATGATCCAGCCCAGTGACGTATTTTGAACTATTAGGCGGGACGGGGGGAGGCGCTGTAGTTCAGGTAAAAGCAATTGACCATAGACGTCCGCCCCTAATATAACGTCGACCGCGCCGGGCACATGGAACTGTGGATCCGCGAGTCTTATACCCTTGAACCGCTGTATATCAAGTTCGAACAGAGTGCGCGCAGGTAATTGGGATGTTAGGCGTGGGAGGATGAGGGCGTTGGTCTCAAGCTTATGTTTGGAGTCTGCTCGCGAACAGATGGTAAAATTGGTCTTCGCGCGTGACGATCCGGCGACGTTTCCTCCGACTACGGCTAATGGAACGTTTACACGCTGCCGCTGAAGACCGAGCAATTGAGCAGTTGCCTCGGTTATGAAAGAGCCTTCTGAGCCCTGGTCTAACAAAGCTCGCGCATGGGTTTTATTACCGTAGAGACCTACGACAATAATCTGTGCAGTGGCTAGGATTACCGAGCATCTCGATACAGCAGTACTAACGGTGTGCACGTTAATTCCTCTGGAATTATCATCATTGTCTTTTTTGTCCCGGGAATTTTCTCGGCCCGCATTAGAGATCATAGACTGCATACGTGGTTTGCCATCGAAATGCAGATGCGTATGGTGTTTGTCCTTGCATGTAGCGCATCTGCCATTCGACGTACAGTCTTTGTATGTGTGTCGTCCCAAGCAATTGAAACAGAGGCGTAGATGGCGAACATCTAAACGTCGTTCAAAGGGTCCCTTCCCCATAAATAATGAGCACTTCGCGAGAACGTGCAGTACCGGACATAAAGGACATTTCAGCTGTACTAACCTTAAGTGGGCGCGACGCGCGAACGTGGAAAATTTTACGCGATCCCGGAAGCGGTTTATTGAGAGGGATCGTCCTTCGTTCACATTTGTTTTCAGCGCCAATCATGCTTAAGGCATGAGCGCGTTTTTCGAGGAAAGCACTCAACTCGCTAAAGGTTGGAAAACCCGAAGCTATGTTTGAGTCAATATCATCGGGAGATTGACTCGAAATTACGGCTCTCTCTTTAGCGCTCAGTTCCGACTCCCATAATTTGCGAGATTCCGGATCTAATCGAGCGCTCAAAATATGAACCAATCACACGTCCCAATGCTACACGGGTATTTTTAAATTAACTAACGCGCGAACGATTCTTAGACTTTCATCCGTAAGTACGAATCTCCGATGTGGACTCCTTTTTCAGATACGGTAAATTTAACATCGCTTTTAAGTGATTCGACACGGTAAGTCTCGGATTGTAAAACCGAGCGCGTAACGCTTGCCAAGTTGACGCGTAGTTGGCACTTGTAGTCGTAATATCCTTCACTAGATCAGCTGCAGATCCTGTCAAACATGATTTTAGATACTGCAGCCTCGTGGAATCATCTAAACCTGGAGCCTTATGTACTAGGGCAGTGAAAAGGTCGCGAAAACTCTCCCAATCCTCATAATTGCTAGAGAAGGTAGGGAGATCTAATTTCGGGAGTTTTGCCGACCGCGAAACGGAACCCTGAGCAATACTATTCACAGACGGCTGGGCACCCTGGTTATTTTCTTTCTGTAACTCGACTGCGATAGTCAAAAGGAAGTCGAGCGTATCTTCGTATTTACTCTGCAAATTCGCAAAAACACCGTCAGTTACGTATGGATCCGCTGCCGCCTCGGTCTGTGATATTATTTCTAAATGCGCTTTACGAGCCTCTGACCAAGTATGATTAATAAAATTAATTCGCGCTTGAATAATATTTGAATAAAGTGTGTCGCGATGCTTTTCGCGTATTCGCGAGCTTAATAGCTCGATCTCCGATAAGCGAGCCTTTTGTATAGCTGTGAGCTTCCTAAAAGCTCCGGGTTTCATAGTAGTGCAAGCTTCTTTAACGATTAACAAGACTGTTATAACTAAATAAAAAATACGAATACGATTAAATCTGTCGTCTATTGTTACCGGTTGATTTTAAGAATAATATTTGAAATTGAACACAGTTACTATGTGGACCAACGGTACAAGAGGTCTTTTACATCTAACGTTCAAACATACGCAAATCTTATAGAATAATATAATGCACAAAAATATGATTAAATATATGTATCTCTATAGATATATATGTATATATAACGAAATTAAATCACTAGCCTATCACTACAATAATTACAAACTAACATTAAATTAATTTTAAAACTATTTTTAAAAACTCGCACACCTATTCCTCCTCACCCGTGGCACCAAAAAATGTTCAGTTAGTATGAAAGGGGAGTTCACGGATACGGAAAAGGAAGACGTGTGCGGGTTCAAATAAATTAATCAGTAAGAAATTATAATCTAAAATTTACCTATATATTTAACCAAGCGCCGCGGGGCATAAAAAACCTCCACTCTATGCGTGGAGGAAAAAGCCAGTTATTACCACACTATACACAATAATGCGCACTTAATCTTATACATACCACAAGTCGGTTGCACACTTATCGGCACACCTTAAACTACGATGTACTCCACAATTTGAGGGAGGTCGAGGCGGGAAGGGATGCTCCGCTGTTCCTCCTGTTCTGCGTTATGGCCCCACGATTTGGATACGGGAACAACTGGCGACTAACTATTCAAATGTTGACTGACCAGTGAATATTAACCGGGAAACAGTTAGAACGATTTTAACCGAAGATTTCGCCATGAAAGAACTGTGAGTAGATAGGATATGGGCATTCTGGCACACTCCCCCCCCCCTGAAATCTGTGCTTTGGCCCTGTGGGCATTCAAGCACACCTCTCCCCCCCCCTTGAAAACTGTGCTGAGGCACCCTGCATATTGTAATGTATAGAGAATGAGGTCGCCTCCCAAAACGATGCCGCTCTCGCTATATTATATTAGATAATGAGAGAGAGATGGGGAACGATTAGTTTCATCATTTCCATTCATTAAATTTGAGCCGAGTGATGCTTCTTCACGATGAAAATTTAATATGCGTGTGAGAAAAGCGAACACCGTTGATGGTTTTCTATTCTTATAGAAAATGCGTGCCCAGATACTGTATACTGAAAGCGAGTTATTTTTCTTTGCCGGTCCCACACCTTGTATCCTCTTAGTTTCGATCGAGGATAATATTGATGCATTTGTAAAAGGGAGTGAATATGGAAAACCAGAATACAAGTGTCTATTTTGAAAGAGGCCCACTTCTCGGAAAAGCATGGGAAAGGGTCAGATTAGAGGAGAACACTAGTGTGACTGAGGTAGACCGTTGTCAATCAGTATAATCTGCTTAAAGTCATAATGCACTTTGCATTGGTGGTTATGGTTGTCTATCGTTATAGAATACAGGTGCACCAAAACTGAAAGCGACTTATTTTTCTTTGCCGGTCTCACGCTGCCTTCCCCTCTGCATCCTCATTAGTATAATCCGCTTACCGTTCTAATCCAGACTGGCCGAGGTGAACTCATCAATTAGGATAACTATAACCAAGATGATTTTCTTTTTCTTTGTAACTCTCTAGATTTGTATCTTGTTGATTTCGACAGAATATAATATCCTTGCGATTGAAAAGAAGGGAGTTACTGTGGGAAACCAACGTATAGTTGTTCTATTTTCGAAATAATACACTTCTTGGAAGGAGCATGTGAAAGCGGGTCTGACGAGAGGCGAGCACGTGCGCCTCTTGACAGACTGACGGAGGTTAACTCATCAATTAGGATAATGCGCTTTCCCTTGATGGTTATAAATGTCTATTGTTATAGTAAACACGGGATATAATACGATATTCTGTAACCAAGATCATGTTTCTATTTTTCTTTGTCACTCTCTCGCTTTAAATCTATACGATTTCGGTACAATATAACATCAATGCAATTGGAAATCCAAGGGAGTGACTGTGGGAACCCAGCATATAGTCGTTCTATTTTCAAATGGTTCATTTTTTGGAAGGAACATGGAAAAGTAAGTCTGAGGAGAGGCGAACACGCGCGACTCTTGATATACTGACCGAGGGTGACTGATCATATAACCCGCTTATCGTTAATGGTTATAGATGAGTATTGTTATAAGGAACAGGTGAGACCATACTAAATGCTGGAAGCGAGATTTTTTTCTTTACTAGTGCCATGCTTTCTCGCTCGAATAAAGAAGAACGTGAAACCGCCTAAAATCATAGATCATACGAGATAGACAGGTCATTAGAAAGATTATAGCGAGCGATTGTATTTTTGGTCTTTTTGTCTTTGCTAGCCGCACGCTTAGCACATTATTGCATATGGAGTGATACAATTTCCACCAATGACGAATAACGTACGCTTCACCGAGTCTGAGAGGGAGGAGAAAAATTGTGTTCCTTCACCAATGAGGAATAATATACGCTTTGCCGTGACTGAGAGGCAGGAGGTTAAAATTTTCGTTTGGTCCATCAGAAAAGTATAACCGATCACCATACAAGTAAGTGGAGGGGGATGGATTATCAAGGAGGGAGGAGAAAACTTGTGCTCCACTACCAATGAGGAAAATTTTCTTGCATTAAAGCAGAATGGGGTGAACCATCCATCCCATAATATAGTAAACGAAGGCGGTTCTTCTTTTTATTTTTTTTAACCAATAGAAACGTTTCCTCATAAAAGGTCAGCACTGGAAAACTGTATAAAAGCGGAATCGCAGTCAGTTTTTCCATCACAATCTGCCTTCAAATTTCAAGGTTTAACAATATTAAAAATTGAAAATGAAGGTAGCTGTCAGCACGGCAGACAGTGGCAGAAGCAACGGCAACAGCACCGGGAAGCGGCTGCCTGCTGTAGAAAAGGCTCCCTGAAGCAGGGGGAAGTATTTAAAGTCGATGGACTTGTTTGGGGAGGAAGAGCAGGGGGAGGAGGATGCACGGCCGACGACGCCAATTTCGATCGTCGCAGCCTCGCTGACAAGGGCTGTAACGCCCTCTTGTGAAGAAGAAATAAGGAGCTTTCCAGGATCTATGACAAATTCGAGAGCGCTATATCGAAGAGCGCAAGATATGACGGAAGCCATTCGTCAGGCAGTGAAGTTTGAAGAATTCTTCGACAAGATAGATGGAGGTAAGAAAAATAATGATTATATTAAAATTGCACTTTTAAATAAACTTGCTGTTTTAAATATATTAATACTAGCATCCCCCGTTTCGGCTTCGCCCGAGATAATAATTTAACCGATTCCATTAGCAATTCAATAATATCTAAGTAAAAAGTACTCTTTACATAAAAATCTATATTACTATAAATAATTGACCGTAATATACCCATCGTCGCTTCTGTATATATAGTATATATATACAGAATGTACAACCGTATTTAATACACACATATATGCATATTACATACGGCTTCTATGAAGAAAATTGTACTTTCGAGTTCGAGCGGTACAAAAAGATGTCCAAGTGTCTCGAGACGACGTTTATAGAGAGTATCATGTTTGAAATATAGAACATGTCCCGGGACGACTACTATGGAGAGTTTTGTGTTGGGAAGGTAGAATACGACTTCCAGGTATCCCAAGACGACTTTTACTGGGAGTGTGCGTGTTCAAAGGATAGAAAATGGATCTCTTTATAGATGTCTCTTTAACACTCCTTGTAGAGTGTTCTTTCTAAAAGTCGTTCCAAAACATCCCGATATCGTATTCGAATGTCCCAACATGACTCTCCCCATAGAAGTCGTCTACCGTCCGAACACGAAATTCCCCGTGGGAATCGTTCCGTCATACCTGGACATTGTCTTTTACCGTCCGAACATGTAATTCACCGTGGAAAACGTCCCGTCATACCGGGACATCGTTTTCTACCGTCCGAACACGAAATTCCCCTTAGAAGTCGTCCCGAGGCGCTTGGACATCTTATTCTGCTATCCAAACTCGAAACTCCCCATAGAGGTCGTTCGGAGACATCTGGACATATTATTCTACCGTCCGAACACACAACTCCCTGTAGAAGTCGTCCCGTCATACCCGGACATCGTCTTCTACCGTCCGAACATGAAATTCCCCGTGGAAGTAGTCCCGTCATACCTGGACATTGTCTTCTACCGTCCGAACATGAAATTCACCGTGGAAGACGTCCCGTCATACCTGGACATCGTTTTCTACCGTCCGAACACGAAATTCCCCTTAGAAGTCGTCCCGAGGCGCTTGGACATCTTATTCTGCTATCCGAACTCGAAACTCGCCATAGAAGTCGTTCGGAGACACCTGGACATCGTATTCTACCGTCCGAACACACAACTCCCTGTAGAAGTCCTCCCGTCATACCCGGACATCGTCTTCTACCGTCCGAACATGTAATTCACCGTGGAAAACGTCCCGTAATACCGGGACATCGTTTTCTACCGTCCGAACACGAAATTCTCCTTAGAAGTCGTCCCGAGGCGCTTGGACATCTTATTCTACTATCTGAACTCGAAACTCCCCATAGAGGTCGTTCGGAGACATCTGGACATATTATTCTACCGTCCGAACACACAACTCCCTGTAGAAGTCGTCCCGTCATACCCGGACATCGTCAACTACCGTCCGAACATGAAATTCCCCGTGGAAGTAGTCCCGTCATACCTGGACATTGTCTTCTACCGTCCGAACATGAAATTCACCGTGGAAGACGTCCCGTCATACCTGGACATCGTTTTCTACCGTCCGAACACACAACTCCCTGTAGAAGTCCTCCCGTCATACCCGGACATCGTCTTCTACCGTCCGAACATGAAATTCCCCATGGAAGTAGTCCCGTCATACCTGGACATCGTCTTCTACCGTACAAACATGAAATTCGCCTTAGAAGTCGTCCCGAGGCGCTTGGACATCTTATTCTGCTATCCGAACTCGAAACTCCCCATAGAGGTCGTTCGGAGACACCTGGACATCGTATTCTACCGTCCGAACACACAACTCCCTGTAGAAGTCGTCCCGTCATACCCGGACATCGTCTTCTACCGTCCGAACATGAAATTCCCCGTGGAAGTAGTCCCGTCATACCTGGACATTGTCTTCTACCGTCCGAACACGAAATTCCCCTTAGAAGTCGTCCCGAGGCGCTTGGACATCTTATTCTACTATCCGAACACGAAACTCCCCATAGAAGTCGTTCGGAGACACATGGACATCGTCTTCTACTGTCCGAACACGAAATTCTCCGTGGAAGTAGTCCCGTCATACTTGGGCATTGTTTTCTACTAACTAAACACGGTACTACCCGTGGAAGTCGTTCCAAAACACCTAGGAATCGCATTCTATCATCCGAACACGAAACTCCCCGTATAAGTTGTCCCGACCAACCTAAAAATCGTTTCCTACCAACTCAGTAAAATAAAACATAGTCCCAGTAGAAGTCATCCTGAGAAAGCTAGCATCTCTTCCTAACGACTAAACACAATACTCCTCGTAGAAGTCGTTCGGAAAGACCTAGATATCGTATTTTACCGCCCATACACGAATCTTCCCATAGAAGTTGATTTCCTCATACTTGGACGTCGTTTTCTATCAAGTAAATACAATATTCCCCGTAGAAATCGCCCAGAGACACCTAGACATGGCATTCCTTCATTCGAACACACAACTGCCTATAGAAATCGTATTTAAAATGTATATATATAATATGTACAATATAATATACATAAAATCTATATATATATATATATATATATCTATATATATATATATATACATATATATATATTTGTATATATTTCGTATATACCCGTTCCTTAAATTAAATACCGTGAATATTTTAGTACTGGTGCCAACTAAATTCGATCAAAATGTTGGTATACGAATAGCATATTTTTGAAGCATACGATGGATATTGCTCTTTTATGCAGAAGCAACGATATATTATATATATATATATATATATATATATATATATATATATATATTCCTAGTTTCAAGGTTGTTGGTAAAGAATCCTATTTTGCCATCGTTGCTTTTATTCAAACTAAAAAAAAAACATAGTCTCTTGTCACAATTCTGAAGTTAATAGAATGTATAAATATAAAAATATAATTTGTCGTCACAAACTATATTCAGTATGATTTGGCATACAGAACCATTTTATAAGAAAAGCAGAAAGGACAGAGAAATAGAGAGAGATAGAGATAGAGAGAGAGAGAGAGAGAGAGAGAGAGAGAGAGAGAGAGAGAGAGAGAGAGAGAGAGAGAAAGAGAGAGATTTTCCCACGTAAGAGAAAATAACATTTACAAAAATCAAAAAATATCCATAAGGTGTGAGAATAGTGTCAGATGAACCTGAAGAACAAAAAAGGTTATACCAACTAACGCCATACCTTCTTTAGGATACGAATCCCAAAATTGGATATGAACATTTGTCTGAGCTGGACTGGTATTAATATTCAAGCGGACTACTTTGAGTTGATGTTCGTGATTCAAGACACCACCTAGTGGCCGCTGGTGAAACTGATTGTTAAAACCATTAACTTAATTTATTGATGAAAGTAAAATGATTTTTAATAAAAAACATAGCCTATTTAAGGACCTTTACTCAAATGTTTTCTTGGGAAAATTAAATATATATATATCATTTAGCAACCTTGTCTAGGGTAGCGGGAGGGTGGAGAAGAGGAACCCAAGGGTTTAACGTGGATTACCGGATTAGTGGGTGTTGCAGTTGTTTATAACTGCCTATAGCATGCGCGTCCGTGCGTTCTATACCTCTCATTCTCTCTCTCTCTCTCTCTCTCTCTCTCTCTCTCTCTCTCTTTCTGACCTGACCATCTGCTTCGATGCTGTGCGGGGCCTAGCGCAGCAGTGTGTCTATAGTATATACATTAGAAATCGTTGGTAAAGTGATTACCTAATTTGCCAATTTTTTATATTTTTGTCGAATTTGCCAAAAAAAAATAGCCTATAACCTATTCCTGACTATGTAGAAGACGTGGTTAAATTTTGAACGCGATCGGTTCAGTAGTTTCGGAGTTTATCCAGGACAAACAAACACACATACATTCATTTTGATATATATAGATTTAATTTTAAAACATATTTAATATTTAATTATCATATATTAATATTTATGATTTTATATTTATTTGTTACAGGAACGAAAAATGGAAGTGAGCGGCATAGTAAACGCTCAAGGAGCCGTTCAGTGAGGAAGGAGAGAAGAAGAAGCCGTCCGAGAACGCCGAGGATGACACAGCACCGCAGCCGCAGCCCATCGATCGCAAGCATGCGATACTCGAGCTGTTCAAGCGTTGAGGAAATCAACGCCGAACCTTCCCCAGCGCAGCCAAGAATAGTGCAAGATATAAGATTAGAAAAAAATGCAATTAAATTGAATTAAAAAAAAATGCTTTATATAAAATCTTTAAAAAAATAATAAAAAAAACCATATATTCTATTGTATATGAATATGTATTTTATAAGTATATGTATATGTAATATGTATATATAAAAATAAAAAATGTATGTTTTTTTGTTATTTATTATTATTTATTATTATTATTAGATTATTTATTATTAGATTTATCATTTTTTATTAGATTTATCTAGACTGATAACATCGATATCTTTAGAATTTCCACCTATCAATGCATAATTGTTTAAATATTGCAAACTTTTATAGGTAAATCCAGTTAAATTACGAAAAAAAGAAGATGACTTTATTAATGTTTGTTTTGATAATGATTTTGAGTTATACATCAATTTTTAACATATATTTCGTCATATTTTTTAAATAAATTAATTTATTCTCAGGAAATGAATTTATATTATTTTTCTTAAATTTTCGTATTTCAGTATCTTGTACTTAATGTAAACTATTACATCTAAGATCAGCAATACAAATTCTTTACAATATTAAAGAAAGTGTATTGTAAAAGAAATAAATAAAAATAAATAAAGAAATGGAAAAAAACCAAAATTATGACGTTTTACCTTTTATCCTACCTTTCCTCATTGAATAAAGAACGTACATTAATAATAATTAACACTAAACATACCATAATGGGTCAAATGATCCATTTTGATTTTTTTTTGAAAATGAACATATAATTTTCTTGCTTTTGGACGAATTAAAATTTTTAATTTTTAATTTTGTTATAAAAATGCTCAAATACTATTTTGTTTAATAGTAATAAGTTTTATTTATTTTTTTATTTCCTTCCTAACATCCATATTTCATACATTCAAGCATGAAACATAAAATCGGGTCATTTGACCCGATATGGTAGAAATAAGTATATCTTAAGTCTTGATATGATTAGTGTTAAATTAATTAACAATATATGAATTGTTAATTCAATGTATGAATAAATATATATATATAATAAATATATAAATTAATCCAATATATGAATAAAAATGTATGAAAATATTAAAGAATGTGTACTGTAAAAAAAAAAAAAAATAAAAATAAATAAAGAAATGCAAAAAAAAACAAAATTATGACGTTTTACCTTTTATCCTACCTTTCCTCATAGAATAAAGAACGTACATTAGTAATATATATTTACATTATCTCTTATCATAAAAATAATTTCATCATAATTAATAAAATAATAATATCATTGATTAAAATTAATGGAAACAGTTTTTGTATTCAAGATTAGTATATAAAACATTTTTTTGTTATTTTTATAAAATTGATAGTATCACATTTTTTTTCATTCATTTTTAAAATTTTTTTTATTGATTTACTATTTATTTTTTATTTTATTAAATTACTTCAATATTTTTTTTGTTTTTTTTACTTATTTATTTATTTTTTTTAAAACTAATTCAATACATTTTATTATTATTTAAAAACTAAAAAAAATTATAGGAATAATATAATATAAGAATTTATATTATACAATAATATTAATAATTGAAATAAAAATTACAAATCTGATTTTTTTTTCAAGATATATAGTATTTATTAATATAATTTTTTTACAAAAAATTTGTAAGAAAATTGCTCTTTTTAGTCAATTTCATCTCGTCCATACTTTTCACTCAAATAATTTTGCAACCATATACGCATTATTGTGACATTCCGTATCGCACACATTGGTATACTTCGGCTACATAATGGATGGTTGTGGCAAATCACATTTTGACCTTCACTCTGCAATGTTTGCAATGATGGACGATGCAGCTCCTTCTCCATATCAGATATAATTCTGGAATTAGAAAAAAAGTATGAAAAAGTATAAGAAAGTATGAAAAAGTATGAAAAAGTATGAAAAAGTATGAAAAAGTATGAAAAAGTATGAAAAAGTATGAAAAAGTATGAAAAAGTATGAAAAAGTATGAACAATGTATGAACATTGTATGAAAATATACTTTTCCATAAAGTTTATTTTTTATTATTTTCTGAAATATATACATGAAATAAATATAAAGATGATTATAAGTATGCAAATTACTTACATATTTGACAGAATGATTGTCAACCATTCCTTCTTCTCTCGTCCCTTCACATATAATTTTTTTACTCCAGTACAGCATATCTCCAATGTTCTTTGGAACCTATGGTATGGAATGTCACCAGTATCCCATTCAAGCCCATGGTAATCACGCTGCAACCAGTGAACTGTTTTTTTTTCATTGCATGTCAAGTCACTCCATGGAAATGGTGGCTTAAAGATATATACTGTAGGTACTGCACCTCTTTCCATACCTAATATAATAAATTCTTTTAAAATGAAAGTTTGCGGGTCCTCTTGTCTGAAAACCCTGCATGTCGCAGAAGAATGCTTTATCTTCTGGACACTTCAGAACATTTTTTCTAAACATCACTTCGTATTCCCTCACTCTATCCATTTTCAGTTTATTTCTATTTAACGATAGTTAGAAGTGATGATTATGAATGTAAGTTTTATACTAATACATTCATTTTTATAATAGTTCTCCCCCTCCTCGTGAAATGAAAACTGGTCTACAATTGGCTGAGAAAAAATAAAATAGATTCAATTGGATGACTGAAGATTGAATTTTTTTGGTTGGTTACAAGTCAATTCATCCCCTCGATTCATAGAGAAAGACACTTACGATTGGGCGTGGGAGAAGAAAAGCATTTGCACGTTGGGAAAGGAAGAACGGTAGATATTTAGATGGTCCTAAAATTCTACACGCCCCCCCGTAGGAAATCACGTTTATGATTGGACGTTCAAGAAGAAAGGATGATATTTTGATTGGTTTTAGTCAGACAATATTCTTCTTTAGTCTACATATATTCTTCTCATTCTGACACGCTATTGAATGTTTTCTATCGCAGGCTTGACATTGTGCTTCCACTTCTGTTTCTCCTTCTCCTTATTTTTCATTTTCCTTTAAAAGTGAGAGAGTTTCTTGAGGAACACAGTTTCTACACCAGAGTTAAATAAGTTCAGTTTCATCTTTCTTATTTTTTTCTATTGCCAGTTATACAAGTATGTTGTATTGTAGCAGTGAATAAAGACGCAATATTAAGTGAAGTGTGATATATTTTAAATATTTATTTTAATGTATTTTATTAATTCACGTTAAAATAAAAGTAAAATGGCTTATCTTTCGTCTGTCAAATTTCAAGTGAAACAACTTCGTGATATTTACGAGCGTGTCAGTGAATTGAACGTAATCGAACTCGAGAATTATTCAACAATAACTGAACAGGCTTTGTTAGAGCTGAGAGAATTTGAAAAAAAACAAGGTCTCTGTCGAGCAGAAAATCAAAATTGTTTAATATCTCTTATTCATTTGTCATGTTTACAACCAGGATTTCGGTTCTATCTTGATAGTGCAGCACCAATTAGAGGTAGTCTAATCCCTATCGAGTCAGCTCAAGTTGAATGGCGAGATGTTCAATCAGCTTTTAAAAATCGAATAAGGACAGGTGTTGTGGTTAATTTAAAACATGTGGACATTTTAAGTTTCTTGCTCGATGCACAGAAACTCTTTGAGGATAAAGTACAAGCATGCTTACAAGAATATGGTGCAATAAAAGTAAATTCTGATTTTATGTCAGAATTTTCCATGCAGAAGAATGGAGAGGAAACAACAGATATTAAATATTTCAGAAGTATGAGTGCTACAGTATACATGTCTACTGATTTAGGCAAATGGTATGGGAATATATTAAGGACCCTCTTCTTACTCATCTAGAAGAATTTCAGGAAAAAGATTCTGGATGGACATTAAAAGTATTATAAGTTTGTGCATAAATATGAAAAAATTTTCACCTCACAAGGGAAGATCATTTATTCCTCTGCCAAAGTTCATAGCATCAAAAAGAGCATGTATCAATGTCCATAACACTGATACTCAATGCTTTAAATACGCTATTCTTGCAGCATTACATCCAAATGAAAAAAATCCTCAAAGAGTTCATAATTATGATAAACATGCAAACGAATTGAACTTTGGTGATATAGAATTTCCTGTAAAACTAAAAGATGTTTCCAAATTTGAAAAATGAAATAATATTTCAGTAAATGTTTATATGCTTAGAAAGTATGGATCGAAATATGAAGTATCACTTTATCATATTTCATTAAACAAGAAGGAGAAACATGCAAATCTTCTTCTCATTCAAGATTTCTACATCGATGAGTATGAAGAAAATAATATTTCTGATGATAATGGAAGTGTGCCTAAATTCCCTTATGTTGCGATTAAAAGTATATCCAGACTTGTAGGTTCACAAGTGAGAAGACTCGCCAAAAATTATACCATTGTGAAAAATGTTTACAACATTTTTATAGTGAGGAAAGGCTAGAAAATCATGAAAATGTTTGTAAAAATATTAACGATTTCGAATAAATTTACCAAACTCATCGAATAATATTTTAAAATTTGAAGATTATAATAAAGGGGAAAAAGTGCCGTTTGTAGTTTACGCTGATTTTGAATGCTTATTAAAACCTACAGAAAATGAAAATGCTTTTCAACTCCACCAAGCATACAATATAGGATTTTATGTAAAATGTAGTTTTGATGAAAAATTATCCGTTTACAAAGCATATAGACAGAAAAGTACAGACGATGAGACACCCGCAAGTTGGTTTGTGTGTGAATTAAAATCCATTGGTGAGCAGATTGATCATCTCTATAAAAATCCAAAACCAATGAAACTCACAGATTATGAAGAGTTGACTTTTCAATGGTCGACCGTTTGCCATATATGTCGAAAACCATTTTTGGATGAGCAACTGGTAGTGCGAGATCACTGTCATTTAACAGGAAGATAAATTTAATATAATATAATAATTTAAAATAATTTAATATAATAAAGAAAAACAATTATTTTGCTAAATTAATTTTTTTTCTCATTAGATTCAGAGGTGCTGCTCATAATTCCTGCAATTTGAACTATAAAGACTCGAAATTTATTCCAGTAATTTTTTACAATCTCAATTATGATACACACTTTATTTTAAAAGAAATTGAAACTTCTACACTGATGAAAGGTCGAGTTAACTTAATACCTCATAACAAGGAAAAATATTTTTCCTTCACAAAGTATATGGATGACTGTGATGTGAGTTTTAGATTCTTAGATCCTTGGCGATTTTTGCCATCAGCTTTAGAGAAACTTGCGTCTTATCTAGATAATGTACCGATAGTAATACAGGAATTTCAATTAGATGGATATTCAAACGAAAATATTGATCTTCTTAGAGGTAAAGGAATATTTCCTTACGATTTTGTAGATGGACTTGATAAATTAATAACTGAAAATGACTTAAAATCAATTAATAACTTTATAAAATGTATTAATAACTTTATAAAAGGAATTTTATAATAAATTGACTATAAGCATGCTGTTCAAGTGTGGAAAAGTTTTAATATAAGAACATTAGGAGAGTATTCGGACTTATATTTATAAACAGAAGTTCTACTCTTAGCAGATGTCTTTGAAAGTTTTCGAGAGACATCTAATTAAAGCATACGGCTTATGTCCTGCACATTTTTACACTACTCCAGGATTAACATTTGCAGTAGCTCTTAAAATCACAAAGGTAGAATTAGAGCTTCTAACAGATATTGACATGTTATTATTTATTGAATCAGGCATTCGAGGTGGAATAAATCAGTGTTGCAATCGATATGCAAAGGCAAATAATCCATACATGGGATCGACATATGATGAAAAAAAGAAGACAAAGACACTTTTATATTATGATATAAATAATTTGTATGGATGGGCGATGATACAGCATTTATCAGTTGGAAAATTTAAATGGGTTGATTATGAATCAAATCGTGACTTTTTCAATACACCAGCAGATTTGGACATAGGTTATATTGCTGAACGAGATTTAGAGTATCTAGAGGAAATACATGATATTCATCGTTATTTACCTTTCTGTGCCGAGCATCGTACAACACCTGGCTCAAAATAGAAGAAACTTCTATTCTGAGTTCAATTCTACTTTGAACGATAAAACAAGGTATATAATTCATTATCGTGCCCTTAAGCAAGCGCTCGACAAAGGTCTTCGATTGAAAAAAGTACATAGAATTTTAAGCTTTGAACAGAAACCTTGGTTAAAATCATATGCTGTAATAAATACTGAAAAGCGAAAGCATGCAAAGAATGAGTTTGAAAAACTCTTTTATAAACTGTTAATTAATGCTGTTTATGGAAAATGTATTGAGCGAGAGCGATCTCGCGTTGATGTACGGTTAGTAAATAAATTTACTCGCCGATATGGAGCAGATGCACGCATAGCTCTACCTAATTATCATAGCTGTGCAATTTTTTATGAAAATTTAGTTACCATTCAGCTGAAATAAACAAGTGTAACAATCAAAAAGCCTATATACGTTGGACTTTGTATCCTCGATTTATCAAAAACATTAGTCTACGATTTTCACTACTCTTACATGAAACAGCGAGTGGGCGAAAAGTGTAAACTCTTGTATACTGACACTGATAGCTTGATATATGAAGTAGAGGGCATTGATATGTATCAAATAATGAAAGAAGATATTTATAGATTTGATACTTCTGATTATGATGAAAATAATCAGTACGGAATTCAACGTGAAAATAAAAAAATTCCTGGACTAATGAAAGATGAATGTAATGGAAAGATCATGATGGAATTTATTGGTTTACGAAGTAAAATGTACAGTATTTTAGTTGATGGAGGAGGGATAGTAAAAAAAGGTATTAAATCGGGTGTAGTGAAGAAATCAATTACATTCGATGATTATATCAATAGAAGATGCCTGGAAGATCTCGCAATTATACAACGAGAGGATTGTACCATTCGCTCAAAATTAAACATAGTGCATACAGAAAAACAGAAAAAAATTGCCCTAAGTCCATTTGATGATAAAAGATACTTATTGCCTAATACTACAGACACATTACCTTGGGGTCACTATAAAATCCTAGAAGAGCAAATGTTGGAAGCTGCAAGTAAGGTAGAGAGGGAAACAATGGGAAGTACAAGTCAGCAAATCGAAGAGGAGGGGAAGGATATTGTGAGGGTATACGATGAGTCCAATCGAAATAGAGCTCAAGTAGGTGTAGCTACTGGAGAAGAAGAGAGGGAGAATACAATCGGCAATGAGATTCGAGTCACGGTAGATGTAATGCAGAACAAGAGAATAGGGATAAAGTAACTAATGAAAATCAAGTTATACGAGAAAGAGTGACGCTCTATAGCAATCAAGGTGCACCAATAAGCATTGAGTATAATACATCTGACGAACTAATGTACGAATGGAATCCTGAAAAAATTTTGAAAATCTTGGAAGGGGTAAGCTCAGTTGAAGCCGAGGGAAGGAATGCACTCCGTGAGGCAATGGAAAAGGCAGAAATTATGGTGAGGAATCAGCTATATGAAGAGATGGAGGATGACGAGGAACTCATTTGAACAGTTGAAGAGTTTGAGAATTGTCTACCATCTCCAAAGAAAACAAGACTAATCTAATAAGGTAAGATTTGTAGTTAATTTTCTCTTTAAAAAAAAATAATTAATTCTTTTTTACTATGTTAGAATTAAAAAGAAAAAATTTTTTTCTTTTCTTTAGAATGGACTTAGCTTCTCTTAACAAGATATCTGAGAGCGAGTTCATGCCGCGGAAGAAATGTACAGAATTGGAGAAAAATCAGCAATACATGGTGACTGCTCTTAAGCAAGTCTCTACAAGATATGGCATCAAAGTCGTTCCGGAGCTGGACGATAACTTTCAAATATTTTTGCCGCAAAAGATATCTTCGGCATTATTGAAAGAAGAAGAATTTTTCATAAATATGGCTAACAAAGCAAATAAGCTTTGTTTATTTATAGTGTATCAGGGCGGTAGTTGTTTTAAGTTTAATACTTCTACTTCTTAAATATTAATAAAACACACATAGATTAATTTCTTATAATTATTTATTTGTAAAAAAAAATCAAAACATGTATAACTTAATTACATAAATAAATATTATAATCATAATATACTGTCTTTCATATTTAATAACTAGTGACCTTCCACATATCCATATATTTTACTTATATATTGCTTTCATTTAATTTCTTTTTTATTTATCCAATTATTATGCTCACTAATCCTAACCATTTAATATATACGCGGTTACCACTCCGTTTTAGCACTTTTTCTACTAAATAAATTTCAGGGTACTTAGTCTTTTGAATTTCAGTTTCATAAAAACCTCCAGATACAGGCTTATCGTAATAATTTTTAACGTAATAAGTTACTGGATCAGTTTTTACAATTCTTGATATTGTAAAAATTTTAGTAGACCAATTAGGTGTACAGCCTTTTTCAAAAATATGTTTTATTTTACTTATTCGTACATTATCTCCGACAGTGTATTTCGGTTTTTTCCTTGCTATCGTTTATATAGCTTGTGATTTTATAGCTAGTTTATATAGCGTGTATAATAGGTTTGTGTAGCTCTTCAACCACTTTTTGTTTTACTTTCTGTTGACTTCATTTGCTGATTTTGTCGATGCATTTGTTTTCCTATTAATATCTATTATAATACCATTCAAATTCGAAACCGATTGTGTCATATTGTCTCTTAAACGAGTATGTGAGTCACTAAGATTTTTCAATTTCGATTCCAGTGCTGATTTATCCTGATTGGTTTTCATAAGATTTTTATCCAAATTATTTATTTTTTCTTTCAATTTCAATTGATTTTGATAAAGATCTTTGAATTTCCCTTCAGTTATCATACCATTTTGTTCCTGACGTTTCTCGTTTTCTTTTAGCATTTCATTAATTTTTGAAAATACAGTATTTAGTTCCTTCTCCAAGAGTGAATATAACGTTTTCGCACAAACTGCATCAGTAATTTCAATAGCTTCAGCAACATTACAACGTCGTTTATTTTCTAAATCAAAATTGCTGTTGTGAAATTGTATCCAATCCTGCCCTAGACGAATGTGTATTAATATATATATATATATATCCTATTTTACGCAGTTCTTCAATAATTGAATGGATTTCATTGATATGATTGTTATTTCCAGCTGATTGTTCGGCAATTAGTAATCTTAGTCTCTCAACAAGCTCATTCGGATCATCCTAGTACACTAACTCTATTGAAGACTCTTTCTTTGCTATTTTATATTTAGGTAGGTTGCCTCCTCCTCCCTCTCTTTTTTTGTATGACTAGCACTGGTGCGAAACATTGGTGCAACGATGTTGAAATATTTTCTACTCTTCGATGAACGCATAGATTCATCTTTACTATGTTTTTTCCGGTGAGCACTTGTTACTTCTAGAATACTGCGATAATTTTCACGATCTGCTGCACTTATTAATGTGTCGTCTGGTTCTTTTTTAATAAGTAGCTTCATTAGTCCATTATTTTTAGGATAAGTTAAATCTTTCACTTTTATTTTATTATCATCAAATATAATTTCAGAATCGCCAAACATGTATATACCTCCAATATTTCTTACTCCATATATGTTATCAAATTTACTGCGGCTTTGATCTAAGATATTAGTTTTAACATTGTCTTCATACATAGATTTGAATGTCGAATTCATCATTGAGTTATCTAATGAGGCAAAATCATCATCGGAATCATAATCTTTCATGGAATATTATTATCTATCATAAAACTCAACTTTTTTCGGGATCTAGTTGGTTTTATAATGCTCTGATCTTTCGAAATGAGATTAGAAGACTGTAAACTGTTTGATTCGACAAGCTTTTCAAGTGGTGTAATGACAGGTTTCAATGTATCTTCTACAACTTTTTCGAGATTCTCTCTCTCTCCTGTTTCAATAGTGTAGATGTTCTTTTAATAGCTTTACGAGCTTACAACAGCTCGCTAAGGTTACTCTTTTCTTTCTCAAAGTCCGACATGGTGTCGCGTTGATGTGTAAAATTGAACTGAGTGATTAAGATTTTTTAAATTTCTTTTTATTGCAAAACAGTCAAAACCTTTTCTGTATCTACCAGCATCCATCGTTCTATCTTTATCAATAACAGCAAATCGATATTTATCATTTTTCCAGCATTCAGAACATAAATTTCGAAACTAGTTGAAAGACAGATCAGTATTGACATGATCATCATAAATATGTTTTAAATTCACACCATCTTGACGATAAATTACCAACATATTAATATTATCTCTAATAAGATGTTTTGGTATATGAGCATATGACTTGCATAGGTAGAAGCAGTCTACACTTTTATGTCTCCCCATACAGAAGAATGGTCTGATGTTATCTTGCTTCTCACAAGCTACATCGTCAAAAATCATAATTGAATTGGACAATGCTTCATCTGGTGATATTACAGATTCATGTTCACTAAACGGGAAATATGAGATGCCTTCAATTGGTTCTATTACTCTTTTGAGAAATTGATACTTTGGTTGATTTAACGATTTTGAATAAACATACACATTCTCGAATCTAAAACCATTCGGATGAGTGATTAAAGCTAATAAGCTATTTGTTCTTCCGCAGTTTGATGGACCGCAGAATACTGCTCGTATATATCTGATAGTAATTCTCCGTGTCGCTTCTTTCCTTTTTCCTTTCCAAAATCAAAGTTAACGACGGGCAGTTTCACGTTCTGCTCAGTGAAATCCATGTTGATATGACAAAGTCTAGTTTAACATTGACTGACGTAAATATATAAATGTTGATTTTATATTTTCGATCATCAGTTATAATTTGACTGCCAAAGATGATTGAGCATAAAACTCGGCAGCATTCAAAAAAGGAAGGACGTGGATTGCTCGATGGAGTAATCAACAATTTACGTATCGAAATGCATCTTCCTGGTTATCAATACTATGGCCCCGGAACTAAATTAACAAAGCGATTAAAAAGGGGTGACCCATGAATAAATGAACTAGATAAGGCATGTAAAGAACATGACATTGAGTACTTTAATAAAAACAGTAATCGTAAAGTGGCTGACATAAAGCTTGCTAATAAAGCTTGGCAACGGATTAAAGCTAAAGATGCTAGTCTTGCGGAGAAAGTGTCAGCTCTAGCGGTTGCCAGTGCTATGAAATTAAAGTCAACAACTGGAATAGGGGCTGAAATTCAACAAATTGGTAACAGCAGCGAAAAAATCATTGAAATCAGGTAAAAATTCACGCAAAGTCATACAGTCCGCCTTAAAAGGTGCTCGTCAAGCTCTTAAGAATAGTGTTGTAAGAAGAAAGTTCTCATTCCACGTGTGATACCTCTACCGTCTAAAATTGACGGAGTTCTTCGTTTCCTTATTCCACTGTTCGCAGAACTAAGTGCAACTGGTGCTTTAGCCGGAGGTGCTGCTGGAATAGCTAGAGCAGTAAATGATGCTAAAGCTGCGCAGAAAGATTATCAAGAAAGTAAGCGTTATAATAAGACGATGGAGGCTATTGCTTTAGGTAAAGGTCTCTATCTGAAACCGTATAAACGTGGAGTGGAATTATTTCTCAAACCGCATATCGGACACGGTCTAATTAGAAGAAAAAAAACTTCAATTTAATTTTGCCAAATCGTCCATTAACAAACTATGGT
The DNA here is from genome assembly GCA_018907035.1 of Sycobia sp. Sy_11. Classification (NCBI taxonomy): domain Eukaryota; kingdom Metazoa; phylum Arthropoda; class Insecta; order Hymenoptera; family Epichrysomallidae; genus Sycobia; species Sycobia sp. Sy_11. Next base: position 1,905,223 of record JACCIC010000006.1, on the reverse strand, counting down.
CTTATAAAAGATACACATATATTACAAATTCCACATTTTCGAGGTCTTTTCATGAGAAATAGCCTTCCTCGTAATGGACCATGGCATAACGAATCTGCTATTGTTAATCTCGATGATTCGCAAAATAAAGGTACCCATTAGGTCAGTTATCGAAAGAGAGGATCTGAGGTTACCTACTTTGACAGCTTTGGTGACCTCAAACCTCCCATAGATCTTATGAAATATTTCAGTGTGAAAGAAGTGAAATACAACTATACAAGATATCAGGATTTCGACTCATTCATTTGCGGTCATGATAGACCTGAAAAATCAATAGGTCGAGTGCTGGGTTTTACTCCTCGTACTCTCAAAGAAAATATAGAACACCGTTCTGATTTACCAGTGAAAATATTGAAAATCAACGCACTCAGAGTCGAGTGTAACATTACTGCAGGAGCTTTCATTAACAACCAAAAAGTTCATACTATTCATGAATTGTTTCCCAGTGTTCCTTCAGGATATAAAATCATAGAAATTCCATCATATGTTATATATCTACCACTTAGTGTTAAATGCATAGATAATATACAAGTTCGAATTGTCGATCAGAACGGCAATCTAGTTAATTTTCGAGAAGAGGAAATCACTGTTAGACTTTATATCAAATCTATATAATGGGGATTGTTTGTAATTCTAGCACACATATAAGTACTCCATCATGGCAATCGACAATCAGTCGATTGAAGAGTTGGAAACCGTTAACACTGAAGAACATTCAGTTCCTACAAAGTCTTTGTTTAAAAGTTCGTGGAAAAAAATTAGCTATATAATTTTCTGCTGCTTTCTGAAAAATGGACGAAATACAAAAATTCAATCAGGTGTGGCATACGATGAGTCAATTGCTCATTATGAAATTCACGCACATCAACCATACACATCACTAAATTTTGATCATAATGATGAAATTCGCATCTCCATCCAACACAAAGATCTGTGTCTTCTACCATCACGTAGTTATATCCATATCTATGGAAAATTACAAAACACTGCTGGAAATGCACCAACTAAATCTAGATTCGTCAACAATGGTATTTGGCATCTTTTTGATGAAATTCGGGCGTTGAGATAGACAAAAGTAAAAATGTTGGATTGAGTAGTGTCATGAAAGGATGAGCTTGATTCAATACCAACGAGACGCTCATGCTTGAAAATGCAGGCTGGATTGTCAATGAAGAAACAACGAGAACATTGATAGATAGGCATGGAAACTTTGACGTTTCTATTCCTCTAAGTATGATTTTGGGCTTCGCAGAAGATTACAGAAAAATTGTAATTAATATGAAACATGAACTCATTCTGGTAAGATCAAGATCTGACCTGAATGCCATAATCCAGGAAGGTAGTATAGTTGGTACTAATACTACATATGAAGCATGTAACATAAAAATAACAAAGATAGAATGGTTAATGTCTTATGTCATTGCTTCTGATAAACAAAAAATCTAACTTTTAAATTTAATTGGCAAAGATAATCCCATCCCAATGTGTTATCGTTCATGGGAACTATTTGAATATCCTGTTCTGCCAAGCGCCAATAAGCATGTGTGGACAGTGAAAACTTCCAATCAATTGGAGAAACCACGTTATGTGATTCTCGGCTTACAAACAAAGAAAACATATGAAGCATCCGCAAACGCCAGTCGTTTTGATCATTGCAATATTACTAACGAGAGACTTTTTTTGAATTCTCAATATTATCCATACAATAACTTAAACCTTGACAAATCTAATAATCAATATGCAATACTGTATGATATGTATACAAATTTCCAAAAAAACATACTATACAAGGGATCCTCAACCACTAATTTCAAACAAACAGTTTCTTGATAATGAACCTCTCATAGTGATTGATTACTCACGACAAAATGAATCTCTAAAGAGCGCTTCTGTAGAAGTACGTTTAGAATTTGAGGCTAAAGAGAACTTTCCAGCCAATACTACAGCTTATTGCTTGATCTTGCACGATCGCATAGTTCAATATAATCCCATCAGTGGAGATGTAAGAAAGGTTATTTAAATATTGCTTAATTCAAAGAAGAAGAAAAATAAAAAAAAAAAAATAAAAAAAGTAGTTGACTTTGCTATAGGCATCACGACACATAAAGGTATTCTACTACACCTAAAATCTACTCACCTGCCAAGTGTGACATGCCTCCCTCCCCTCTAATAGAGAACCCAAAGTATACTCGCGTGTAAAGTATGTCATGCTCTACCCTCCTCTACCATCAACGGTGTTCACCTTTTCTCACACGTATATTAAATTTTAATGTATGAAAAATGATGAAACGAGTCGTTTCCCATCTCTCTCTCTCATTATCTAATATAATATAGCGAGAGCGGCATCGTTTTGGGAGGCGACCTCATTCTCTATACATTACAATATGCAGGGGGCCTCAGCACAGTTTTCAAGGGGGGGAAGTGTGCTTGAATGGCCACAGGGCCAAAGCACAGATTTCAGGGGGAAGGGGGGAGAGTGCAAAAATGCCCATGTGCTAGAATGCCCATAGCCTATCTACTGCTGTGCACGAAGATGGTACCGAAGAACCTTTCAGATGAGCAAAAAGCCCACCGAATGAACATCGCTTAAGATTGACTCGAGCAGGTTGAAAGTGATCCTAGTCTTCTTGATCGAGTTATTACTGGTGATGAAAGTTGGTTCTTTCAATATGACCCCGAAACTAAACGACAAATCCAACAGTCGCTGTTCGCTGGAGCGCCAAGGCCAAAGAATAAGTGTATCGATACGGGAGAGGACTACTTTGAAGGGAATCGCAGCGATGTACTTTAATTTTTAAATATACTCGATTTTTTAATTTTGTCTCATTATTTAAGTGTCTGACCTCGTATATACATGCATACATACATACATACAGATTATGCAGACCATCGAGCGCAAGAAGCCCAAAGGTAAAGATAAAGAATTACCTAGTGCACGCAGGCCTAATGGTCGAAATAAACCTAATTCCATTTTGATTAAGGCCAATGAAGGAGTTACATACGCGGAGGTACTGCGTCAAATAAAGAATGACCCGGAGTTATCTCATGTGAAGAATGAGTTTAACAGGATACGCAGAAATGCAAACGGTGCCCTTGTACTTCAGTTAGAACGGACAGCTAAAGATGCACATGAGTTGGCTCGCATCGTTAAAACTAAGGTTGGCCATAGCGCATCCGCTTCGGTCCTGACTAATCTTATTACTTTGGAGATTAAAGATATAGATGAGGTCACTACAAAGGATGAAGTATTAGAGGCTCTGAAAACACACCTCGAACTAAAGGAGACTAACATGCTAATCGCTCGTTCCTTGCGGCAAGCTTATGGAGGTACTCACACGGCGGTGGTGTCTGTACCATATAGCCACGCAGCTGAGTTACTACGTGTAGGGCATGTTCGAATCGGATGGGTCAGCTGCAGAGTTCGAAAAAAAAAATAAAGCGCTGCTTCAGGTGTTGGCAGGCTGGCCATTTAGCGGCCGCGTGCTCGGGCCCTGACAGAACTAATCTTTGCAGGCACTGCGGTGGAAAAGACCATCTATCCAAGCTGTGTGTAAACGAGCCCTGCTGTTTACTCTGTAAATGTGAAGGAAAAAAGGAGATTAACCATCCAGCATACAGCTATAAGTGCCCGATCACTGCGGAGTTTTTAAACAAACATAAAACATGAGAATACTCCAACTGAATACCAACCATTGCGTAGCGGCTCATGATCTGCTGAAACAGACAATAAAGGAGCTAAGAATAGACATTGCTGTAATCTCCGAACCATATAGTGACAGGGATAGACCACAGCGCTGGATAAGTGACATAAGCAATAGAGCTGCCCTCTGGATTGGTCAAAATAGGCAAGTACTAAAGCAGTCGAGTCATCGGAACGAATTGATATCCTGCGCTAAAATACAAGAAATATACGTCTTTAGTGTATATGCTCCTCCAAGCTTGACGGACAAGCAGTTTGAAATCGTTGTAGCTAAATTAGTTGATGAAGCCATGGACAAGAAACCATTATTAATCGCTGAAGATTTTAACGCGTGGTCCACAGCCTGGGGAAGCGCTTCAATAAATAACAGAGGTAGTATGCTGCTTGATGGCCTTAATTCTCTTCAACTCCACGTGGTTAATAACGGATTTGAATCCACTTTCATTAGAGGAGATAAACAATCAGTCATCGATGTAACATTCGCCAGTGATGACCTGATTCAGCGGATCCTTAATTGGAGAGTAAGCGACCTTTACACCCACAGTGATCACAGAGCATTCTTGTACGAGATTGCAGAGAAGAAAGTAAAGAACAAATGCAATGAGTGGATACCCACACGGAAATGGAACATCAGATCGCTAGACTGTGAAGTGTTCGCCACTATAATATCAGAAGAGCGTTTAGAATATGGTGCACCAGGCCATCTGGCAAATGCACTCATGAAGCATATCTCTGAAGCATGCGAGGCATCGATGACTAGGACTAAGAGCGGATTTAAACATCATCAATCTTTCTACTGGTGGACAAATGAAATTGCAGAATTGCGCAAACAATGTCATCGCGTACGTAGACTTGCCCAAGGAACCCGCAGCCATCGTGATACGTTTAATAGTTTATTTAAAGAAGCACAAAGAGCGCTTGTCAAGGCCATTAGGGCAAGCAACCGTCGATGCTGGCTTGACCTGTGTACAGAGGCCAACAATGACTTATGGGGACGACCATACAAAACAGTCATGGCACGATTGAGTAAGGCACCAACACAACCCACTAGCACGGTATCGATTGATAAGATTGTTTCTGCTCTCTTTCCCAATGACACCCATGGGACTGTACTGCGAACGCAACACTCGGACGATATACCTCCTATAACAGAAATAGAGCTACATAATACTTACGCTAAGATTAGAGACAATGCTGCCCCCAGCCCTGATGATATCCTTCATGCTGCAGTTAAGTTGGCGATACAGAAGAATCCATCTATATTTCTAAAAGTATATAATGCTTGTCTTCTTGAGGGTATTTTTCCTGATTGCTGAAAAACTCAAAGGCTAATCCTGTTACCTAAGGGAAATAAGCCACTTGATGATCCGTCTTCATACAGGCCATTGTGTATGTTCGATACGGTAGGTAAAATAAAAACTGGAAGCATTCACTGAAGGATTCCACGGCTTATCCTCACGCCAATTTGGATTTCAGAAATCAAAATCAACAGTCGATGCTATTAAACTGGTAGTGTATACCGCAAGAAATGCAATCAGTGGTAAAAGATGGAAAGGTGGCACTAAACACTATTGTGCCATTGTCGCTCTAGATGTCAAGAATGCCTTTAATTCAGCGCGCTGGTCTTCTATTATGAATTATCTTAAAGAGTTCGAAGTACCTGGTTATCTACAGAATGTCGTGGCCAGCTACTTTGAGAAGAGGATAATATTATAGCGAACGGATGAAGGCATTGTATCGCATAAGGTTACTGCAGAAGTCCCCCAGGGCTCGGTTATGGGACCTATATTGTGGAATATTATGTACGATGGCGTGTTGAGGATTCCAAAACCGCCTGGTTCAATAATATTAGGGTACGCCGATGATATCGCTCTAGTAGTGATGGCTAAGAACCTTGATGAACTCACTGAAAATGCCAATGAGGCAATCAGCAACATCAATAGATGGATTAAGTCGGCTAGCCTACAATTAGCGGAGCACAAGACAGAAGTAGTTCTTGTCAACAGTTGTAAGAAGGTAGATAGTATTACTCTTAAAGTTGGTAGCTGCCGCATTAGATCTGCGCCATCTTTACGATACTTCGGTGTACAGCTTGATACTAGATTAAACTTCAAAGAGCATCTAAAGTTATCTGGCGAAAAAGCGCAACGAGTTTCAGCTGCCTTGTATCGACCCATGCCTAACATTGGTGGCCTACGCCCACCCCAGAGGAAGCTATTAGCTTATGTTGTTAATTCTGTCAGCATGTATGCAGCGCCAATCTGGCATCATGCATGTGGAATTCAATCGTATTGTGAGCTGGCTATTGCGACCCGTCGCCGCTCCTGTATACGTATTATTAGTGGTTACAGGATAGTATCCACCGACGCTGCTAAGGTACTTGCCGGAATTCTTCCTTTCGATTTAGCTGTAGATGAACTGGCTAGGCTGCACAACATATGTAGGCCGCAGTGGATTCTCTACAAGGTGCTAAAAACGTGGAACGTCATCGTTCTATAGAAATATGGCAAAAACGATGGACCGATTCTAGCAAAGACCGATGGACTTATCGTATCCTTCCAGGCATACACAGATGGATCAACAGGAAACACGGAGAACTAGATTTCCACCTAACCCAGTTGCTGACTGGACATGGTTGTTTTAGGTTCTATTTCCACCGTTTTCACCTGGATAATAATGATTTATGCCCCATCTGTCCGACATTGGTTGAGGATGCCGAGCATATATTAGTGAGCTGCCCTCGTTTTAGAACACAACGTGAGCACTTGGTGAACATCATCAATAAGCCAATGAGACCAGAGAGCATCCTATCAATAATCCTGGAATCTTCTGAAAACTGGAAGGCAGTAGCCAGTTTTGCAAAAGAGGTGATGACCAAACTTAGAAATGCCGATAGAATTAGGCGAATGGCCCAGGATGAACCAGACTAGCTGATTCTATTTTAAGTTGCAGAGGACGAACACCGAACCTCTGATCACTTGTGTGGATGGGGGACGTAGGATAGTGTCATAAGAAGAGGAGCCGTATAGGCTAACTAACAGCCCCGCCGAAGTAATATTCCCGGATAGTTCCGGCGGGATGCTGGTTTCGAAAGGTCACTAGTGCAGAGCTTGCTCTTCCTACGCCTAATAAAAAAAACACACACATATATACATACATACATACATATATATATATATATATATATATATATATATATATATATATAATATTAGCATTATTGGTAAATTAACTTCCTATTTTTCCATCATTTTTTGTTGTTGAATGTATACAATAAAAACACATTTTGTCCAGTTTTCTCTTCATAATTTAGTATGATATAATATTATATAATACTATTATTATATATAACTATAAAGTATAATAGCTAAAGATATTCTAATAAAAATACTAAGCATAAGTTTATAGATCAAACTACAATAACTATAAATTTATTCATAACTTTAGTCTTTTTTGCACTTCAATTACGAATCAAAAACCTGCATTCATGTAATTTTACGAGGATTGCGAATAAATCAATTAATTTTATAAAAACAAAACTGCATAAACATCCGTATTAACAAAGACTCTAAAATCATAGGAAAATCATATGTTTTCAAGCAAGGAAACCCATTCCCACTAATTCATTATTATCTCGTAAAAGAAAAAGTAAAATTCGGTCCAAGCTCGGACGCTGTATTCAAATTATACGGGTTTACGAAATAATATTTTTTTGGTGAGAGAATCTAACGAAAAGAAGTGCTGTATTCGTTAATCAAATTGCTGTTCATAGCATAATTATTTTTCCAAAAGTTTAATGCTCCGATTTTTGTGTAAAAGAAGCTGAAAAAAGTATCGAGGCACCCATTCCTCCGGGAGCAGCACAAGTGGTAAATCCTTGACCACTAATTACTGACAATCCTTCCTAAAGATTAATTCAGTTATTTTATTATTTTAGGTTGAAAGCAAGTAATTTTTGAGGGTACGTGTTGAATTATTTAAGCTTTGTCTAAATAATATGATAAAAACTATTTTGAGTTCTCACCTGTTTTTTTAAAGCTGCCAGTCTTTTGATTCTCGTTCACGCGGACAGTCGTTCCTCCTCCTAAATACATTCATTGTATAAAATATCATATCCAAATTTTTATTTCCTAATATTACACACCAAGATATGTAAAATTTTAGTAAACAGTATTTTTCTATTTATTTATTTAATTTAATGTCTGTGATCAATGTAAAGTTCCTGTAATGCAAAAGGCTATTGACCTATATTCCTGTACCACCTTATAATACCAAATGATACTACTTTTATAAACAACTATAAGTAATATCTCCAGCTATATATTATATGTCAATTTTTATCAGCTAACAAGCAAACGCTACTTCGACTCTTGTTTGAGGAGTACAAAAATTAAAAAGACGAATAAAGAATTTCGATAATCTTAAGAACCACTAGTCTAAGAGCCAGAACCAAAATTTGTAGAACGTTACTTGCACTCAAGGAACGTGGGTGATGTATTAAAAGTATCGAATTTTGCTAAAAAACAAAATATCAGTTGAAGTCCTTAATTTTTGTTATTTTATAAGTAGGAATTTCATCAATCGGTAAAACAAATATCAAAATACAAATTGTACTTAGCAGGGAGCGCGGGTATTCTGTCAAAACTCTCATATGTTAATATAAAAAATTACCTTCGGAAGAAAATTCGTCCGAGTTTCTCTTCTCCTTATTGATAACGAGACAAGCCCTAATACACAATAGCAGAATGCTAAATTGTTTTTAAATTTGACCGAATTAACAATAAATTTAGGATTTCGTAATAGAGCTTTCAATACTTACTAATTTTAGATTAGCCTTAAGACTACATGAGGCGGACATGTCACTGCAGTAGAAGGCATAACAATAGTGTTTAGTTGGTTAGTTGAAGAAAACTAGCACTATTAACTGCATGACTAATAAATAGCAGAATACACATATCGCAAAATATATAATACCAGATAATAGGCTTCTTACGTTTTAGAAATTTTGATCCGAGATAACGATATTTTGTTTAATAAACTACTGGTTTCAGCCGCAATTGACCGTCATCTTTTATTATTCTCAGTTTCCATATGCCATATTTCTATATGAACGAGAACCAATAATGAGGGTCTCGTTGATTGATAAACATTGACACGTAGCGGAAAAACGAATTACAATTTTTCAAAATGCATAGAATCTTTGCATAAGATGTCATTTATTTCTGATTATAGATACGGGGGTCATTTTAAACAAAGTCAGTCTGACTGTCATTATAATTTTCAATTAATTATATATTAATATGTATTAGTATTGATATAAATATATATTGATAATATTATGTATTAATTTTAATTTATTCAATTGGACTGTAAAACCAATAGAAATATTTATTAATTTATTATATATCTGCCGATCCGATGGTATGCAGAACCATATCTGGGATACTCTTTAGTAATTAAGTTGTTTTTTACAGTTTCTGTAGTATTTCGATATCTTTACTTAATACTACTTTTAGACTAGTTCATCCCATATAAATATGTAAAAACAAGGTTAATATGAGACCGGTATTGCTTCGCTGGTGATTTCCCGGTAACATTAATTGAAGGTATATTTTTGAAATTGTTATAATATATGTTCCACATACAGAGAGCGGATTAGAGATTTTATTTTATATAAAAGTTTATAAAAAATTGTTCATGCGTTTTACATTATATTTTAAATGTGTTATGGAATAAAAGTTATATTTTTAGTTTCGAAAATACTTGATCGTTATGCCAAATTTAAATATAAATCGAAAAATTCCCTGCTTATCATTTTTCCGTACGATGCTTTAGTTTCGAAGATAAAAAATTTTAATTTTCAATATAAGTATCCATTCCCAAGAATCTGAATCTGGATAGGAAAAAAGTATATATATATATATATATATATATATATATATATATATATATATATATACATGACATATGGCAGAGCTAGATCAGTTTTAAACAGGCGCGCGCGCATTGGCGTTTCAGCGATTTGCAAAAAACGAGTTTGTGCGTGCGCGGGTGTGGATGTCGAACGTCGAACCTCATCAGCTCTTCTCTTTATTTACTTGAGTGCGATGAGACTGAATGAGTGTCGAAATTTAAAAAACGGAGTGCAGACATGTAGCTTCTTTAATGTATACAAATATATTATGCATATACTTATATATTCGAGATTGTCGACAAAATATTATATTGTAAGAAGAAAGGAATAAGAGGAGTGTCGTTATAAGAAATTTGACTTTATCATACGAACGAACATGATTAAACAGATTCTCAATAGTGGTAATTGGTAATATATTTTAGTAGTGTAATAGAAGAGAAAAACAGCAACATGCGCTTGGTGATATTCTACAAAAGACTGCGGTGATTATGTGATTATGATATTGTTACTTGTTAGAGGTATTGAAGAACGCCTTTGACCGATTAAGATTATACCGCATCACTACAATTTTTTCACGACAATCATAAATTTTCCTCAATGATGGGTCTGGTATTTGAAGATTGTAGTGGCACAATATAGAGAAAGGTGTAATTAATAGTTTATATTTCGGATTGTTGTTGTCTTTATCATTGTCAAATCTTTTTGCACTTAATACTGCAGTCGTCGATTTCGTTACTGGAAGCTAACCTAAAAGGGTAACTGTCGAGGAAATTATGGTAGCCGTGTGGGCCGCAGCCAAGGGGAAGAGGAACGACGACGGCATCACTGATTTTTCTGATAACACAAAGTCGTTGTCGTCCGAGGAGGAGGACGAAGACGAGGAAAATAAGAAAGTGGATTCGAAAATCCAGAAGACGACTTTTGCACCACCGTGGAAATTTTTTTGAGTTACATCTTTCATATGTGCGTACATTATTGTAATTATAGAAATATGTGTCCGTAAAGAGAGAAGATCTGTGATTCTTCTTATGTATTCTGTGTCATTGTATCTACTTGTTCTACCTGTAATTTGCATAATTTATGTTGCGACAAGAGACGTACCTTTCTAACTTAAGACTGACGTATTTTCTTCCAAAATAGGAAGCCTGGTACGTATTTATTATGTTTTCAATTTAGTTTTGATCAATATTGTTAAATTTTATTTTCTTATTTTTGCATTTTTTTTCTTTTAATCTGATCGTAAGAATATTGAAAAAAGATACTATTTTTGGATAATACTATGCAATCATTTAAATAAATGTTTGTTCTAATGTTTTTATTTACTTACAAACAGTACAAGTATTTGTAATATTTTTATTTATTTTAATAAATTTTACCTTTTAAATAGCATCTCTTACAAAAATGTTATATTAAAAATGTTATATATGTATTGGATGCAAAAATACAGGGATGCAAAGGGCAATAATAAAAAGATCTAAGAACCTACTTATATTAATATGATTAGAATTTTATATACATCAATATTATATTTATGAATATGTTAAAAAAACTCTTGCTTCATTAGATACAATATTTTTATGCTCTACCTACTTAAATAAAAATTAGTATTTAATATTTAATTTTATTTTATATAATAGATAGTAAGAATCAGATGACTAATATTTAAAAATTAATATAGTAAATTCATGATCATAATCAAAATAATGTCTTTTAACAATCCACTTGAGGTTGATCTTCTCATTAGAGTTCTAATGTCTTCATTATAAATAAAATATGATTAGAATTGATATGTTTATAACTTTAGAATCTTTCTTGAATTAAATGTTTTGATAACCTAGAATCAAGTACTGACCTTTTGTAGCAAAAAAGTTAATAACTATGATGTGTGTGTGTGTGTGTGCGCGCGCGCGCGCGTGTGTGTGTAGATTTAGCCTTAAGAAGGTCATCACTTTATACATGGTTGATTGCTGAAGCAATCATTTTATTAAAAGGATACTACAACAATCTTTGTTAATACTATAATGCATGTAGATTTATCATTGTTAGGGATTTGCTGTAATTCATTTCATCTATATCAAACCTGTAGTATCCTAATAATGATATGAAAAGATGTATTAACTATAAAAATATAAGAAAATCATAAAATAAGTTATTTTAATAATATAATAAAAATAATTACAATATATTTATATTAATAAAAATATTTTTTATTATTTTATTTATAGAACAAGTATTCATGATAAGAAATTCTTACAACTACATAAGTTGTATAATTAAATAATTAATTAATTATATATAAAAATATGTCTATATTTAATTTTAGTTGTTGTATGAAGAAGATGTCAACAAAATTTTTTATATAAGCTTGGTAATTATATCCAAGAATACAATCAAGAAATCGCATACAATGCATATCCTTGAAAAGTTATGGTGGTAATTTTAAATAAAGAATGTTTAGAACATTTAACTGGGTACTGCAAATATATTAAAAATGCAAGCCAAAAAGCGCTACCTACTTGTATTTGTAACCTGTGCTTTTCTTGGCTTTTGCTATTTTGGTGGTTATCGCTTAAAAGCAGCAAAAAATTCCGACAAGAAGAAGTCATTTTATGATAGTCTACCTTCCTATTATGTTATTGATCAAAACTATAAAGAGAACTATGACAAATATTCTAAATTATTAAACAGTCAACCACCAACACCTCCAAATTTGAAAAAGTGTGATATGAATACATGCTTTGATTACACAAAATGTAAGCAAGGATTCACTGTGTACGTTTATCCTGTTGAGGATGCAATCAGTCCATTATACCAAAAAATTTTAAATGTCATCACAGAATCACGATATTATACATCTGATCCATCACGAGCTTGTTTATTTGTTTTGGCTCTGGATACATTAGACCGAGATCCTTTGTCGACTGAATTTGTACATAATTTACCTACAAAACTTGCACGTTTACCACATTGGAATAATGGAAAAAATCACCTAATTTTTAATTTATATTCTGGTACTTGGCCTGATTATATAGAAGATGCATTGGCTTTTGATTATGGATATGCAATGATTGCTAAGGCAAGCATGTCATTCATGAAACTAAGAGAAGATTTTGATGTTTCCATACCTCTTTTTGGAAAACAACACCCTGAACGTGGTGGAGAACCTGGCCAAGCTATGCATAATCACTTTCCTAATAAAAAAAAATATTTAGCAGCCTTTAAAGGTAAAAGATATGTCCATGGCATTGGATCTGAAACACGAAATGCTCTTTATCATTTACATAATGGAAAAGATCTCATATTTGTTACAACTTGTCGGCATGGTAAATCTTGGAGAGAATTACAAGATGAACATTGCCAGCAAGATATTCGAGAGTATGATATGTAAGTTTTGCATACATTTTATATCACAGGATTTTAGAATATAAAATATTATTTAAAATAAAAGTTTATTATATTAAAGCTAAAATAATTTTATAAATTATTAAACTAAATATATAAAATTATAAATAATAATATATATTTAAAACAGATACTTGATATTACATGATTCATTTATTTAACAATTTTAGGTATGACTATGAGATTCTCCTATTAAACTCTACCTTTTGCCTCGTTCCTCGAGGACGTAGACTTGGTAGTTTCAGATTTTTAGAAGCTTTGAGAGCTGGATGCATTCCTGTTATTTTAAGCAATGGATGGGCTCTTCCATTTAATGACCGTATTGATTGGTTTCAGGCAGTAATTTTTGCTGACGAGAGACTTCTTTTCCAAGTGAGTACATAAGATCATTTGGATTAATTATTTTCTAATTTTTTTCAAATATACAAATAATTTAGTATATGATGATCAAAATTTTAAATAATTATTAATAGACTAAAAAATATTTTTATTGGTCTTATATTATATTATATTATAGTCTTTATCAAATAATATATCTACAATTATTTGACAATCAGACTGTCCTTGTTCATAATTACCCCACAGAATCTAAAATAATAAACTACTACGAAAAATAAAAATAACAGAAAATCAAAATTAATCAATATACTATTGTTAGTAAAGGACAGCCTTACCCCTGCTACCGTTACCATGTTGATTTATCTGCTGCATCCAATGTTTTATTTTTAATTGTTAATTATTAATAGAATTTAAATTTCTATGAATTTGATTAGGTTCCAGATATTCTTAGATCGATAGAAGAAACTAAAATTATGGTATTAAGACAGCAAACTCAGTTTTTATGGGAACGATATTTTTCATCCATAGAAAAAATTATATTTACTACTTTTGAGGTACTTTTATTAATATAACATAAAATTATACAATTAATACAGCAAATATAATGATAATAATATAAATAAAAATTTTTTCATCCAAACAGATTATACGTGAACGGATTCCTTGGGAAGGTATCAGAGAATATCGTGTTTGGAACCGTGATCCAGGAGGATTAGCCATTTTACCCAAATTTGCTGATAATCAAGAAGAACTTCCATTTCAAGAGTGCAATCCTGGGAATACATTTACTGCCATAATTTACTCTCAGCTTGGATCTACTGCAGTACTTTATCGGTTATTAAAAAGCCTTGCTAAGAGTAAATATTTAGACAAAGTAAGATTTTTAAATTATTTTTTATTAAATTTTTATTAATAATCAAAACATGTATTGAAAGAATTAATTTTCTTTTTGTATAATTTCTAACAAGGATTTTTCTGACCAGGTGTATTTCAAAAAAGCATTTTATACATTTTAAAAAAATAATATTTAACACTGTTTCTCAAAATGTTTAAAATATATTTATATTTGAAAATTATAGGATCTTTATTTAACTTTTTTTTAGATTATATTAGTGTGGAACTCTGACATTCCGCTACCAAAAAAACCACGATGGCAAGGTATCAAAACAGCAATTCATGTGGTTCTTGCCACTGGAATATCCTACAGATTTCATCCTCACCCCCTGATCAAAACTAGTGCCATATTATCCTTAGATGAAGATGTAACCCTTAATACTGATGAGATTGATTTTGCTTTTGTTGTTTGGAAAAGCTTTCCAGATCGAATTGTTGGTTACCCTGCAAGATCTCATTACTGGGATGATTCCAAGGTACTAAAATGAAGCTATTTTATTAATTAAATTGATAATAAAGCTTTAACAAATTTAATTTGTCATAATAATTCTTTTAAAATTATTTACAATCTTATTATACAAGCGCAAAAAATTTTTTTAAAAGTGTGAATTTTTACTTGAATATACATAATTGTATAATACCAACACCCTTAAATACATTACACTATTAATAAATTGTTAAATAATAAATCAATATTGTAATGAATAATTAGATTTTTCACATGTACAATACAAATTCAAAGATTTCAGTAGAATATTTTTAATTTTTGAGACTGAATTTGTGTGTTTCTATTAATTTACGTAATTTACATACATGAAATTTAGATGTTACACTATATCAATTTTTTGTCCCTTTCTTTTATATTTCTTTTTTAAATTTTATATTTATATTATTAAAGTAATTTAAATTCTTTTTATCTACAATTCAATTTATAAATAATAGGATAATGAAGATTATTCCAAATATAAGTATATAAGTCTTAATTATTTTTGACATAAATATGCCTTTGAGTTTAAAAGAAGTCTATAGTTTGTTACATTGGTTAATTTTTACAGAGATCATGGGGTTATACAAGTAAATGGACAAATGACTACAGTATGGTCTTAACGGGAGCTGCTTTTTATCATCGTTACTATAATACTCTATACACTGAAACATTAAGTTCAACACTTCACAAAACTGTGGAACAGTCCCAAAATTGTGAAGATATTTTGATGAACTTTTTAGTGAGTCATGTTACTCGTCGCGCTCCTATAAAAGTGACTCAACGAAAAATGTATAAAGATACAAAAGCTGCTGGGAAAAGGTAAATTTACTTTTATGACTCAAAACTTACAGCATTAATCATTTTATACATTTAAATTTATTCTAGATTTTAAAGAAATCTATCCAGCTTTTTCATTGATATAAAAATAGAATTGTGTACTTAATATGAAATAAATAAATATTGTGAAAAATTTACTTACAACAATTTTTTACAATGAAAAATAATTTCATAAATTTGATTAGTTATTATTTTGAATATTTCAGATCTCCATGGAATGATCCAGATCATTTTATCCAGCGTCAAACCTGTATGAATACATTCGTTGCCGTTTTCGGTTACATGCCATTAATGCGATCGAATATGAGACTGGACCCTGTACTTTTTAAAGATCCTGTAAGCAACTTGCGCAAAAAATATAGACAAATTGAATTAGTTAATAATTAGAATTGAATACATTTTATTATCATACACACACACACGCGCGCGCATATATATATATATATATATATATATATATATATATAGTTATACATATATACAGTTATTTAAAAAAAACGACATAAAATTTGCAAGGTTGAAGTGAGTTTTGTAATATTATTAAATGTATAATTTAAGGGCCGTGCCATAAATTAGTAGTTTGGTGAGGCTATGAACAATAATAAAAGTGTATAGGAACAATGCGTACGTGTATGCATAAGAACAATAAGTACGTGTTAAAGTCACAATAAATTAAATTAAGAAGCTTACATCTTTCCAACTTCGGATCTCTCCGGCCATATCGATTTTAATATAAAAATAAATTCATTTGAAAAATTCTTTAATTTTTTCGCAAAAACTACACGATATTGTTTTGTATATTAATAATTCAATGATTTCCACACAAAGTGGAAAATGAAGACAACAATTTTTGTAATAATAATTAAACAAAGAGAGGTCCGATGATAATTAAGATGATTGTCAACCAAAATGTAATCGTGCTGCTGTGCCGAATACAAACTTATGTACAGAAAAAATTCTTTTAATAGTTATTAATACAACAAATTATTTGACAAATTATGTACAAAAATGAAAGCGCCTTTCTAAAAACCAATATCCTGATCCTTTTCATCATTGATAAAGTGGATATTTCTATATCCTTTTTTTTATTCTTTGGTGGAAAATCATTTTAAATCATGCATTCTATACTGTTTTCGTACTTATCAAGAGAAAAGCATAATAATTATAATAATTTCAAAATTTATTTATTATATACAACCAGTTTTCTATTTAATTGTTTTCAAATATTCAATGGATGTGTTATTCATTGAATATTGAAATTATTTAAGAAAATTATATTTTTAAATATTTAAATCTTTTATTTAAATATAAGTAAACATTATTTATTAAAAACTATATTTCTGATTTTTTTATTTCAATATTTAAATATTTAATAATGTTGTTAAAAAAAAGAAAAAGTAAATATTTTCTATCATTAATTTTAATTTAATCAGTTAAACTGACTGATTTTTTTTAGCTTTTCCAAATACCAAGTTTTATATTATTATTTAATAAATAATAATTTTAAGAAAGTAAATATAAAAATAATGAACGCATTATTGATTTTTTTCTATGTTTTTAATATTTTAATATTTTAATATTTTAATATTTTAATCTAACAATGTGTTTCTCAAGATCAGATGTGAATTTAACATGTCAAACAGTAGTTTTAGCTATAATATTTTAAATGAAACAATAGACACTAATTATAAAGATAAATGTTATGAATAATTTATTATATTATTTTTAAATTATGTGAACATTATTCGTATATTTAAAATTATTGTATGTATACTAACTTGAGAATGAATTACTCAACTATTTTTGTGGTATTGCTTTTGCAAAGAGAAACTATGTAAATTCATACCGAATATTGTTTAGTTTTACTATAATTTCAAATAATTTTGTAAAACCATTAAATAGATTATTTTATTTTATTTTCTTACTGATTTATTTTTGTTATATTTATCATGAATAAATTATTTTGTAATTCCAATGTAAATAATAAGGTCTAAATAGTTTTTAAATCGCTAATAATAAAGGAAATGAATTTAATTGGAAGCAATGCATTTATTTACTTTTAATATATATTGTGAAAAAAATAAAAAATAAATTATTTGAAAAAGATCAGAGAGCAGTCAGATTGCCCTTCATTGACAATATTTTATTTATATTTATTTATTTATTAATTAATTTTGATTTTGCATATTTTAGATTCTATAAGGTTGATTATAATTAGTGCCAGTCTGATTGGCAGCTTAATTATTATAATAGTTTATAAGATTCAAAAATTGATAAAAATTTATAGTATCGTATAGTATATATCGTGAATATAAGTTCATTTTTAATTCTAATCATTAAGAAAAATTAATTAATACAATTTTTAGTTTTTAATTAAGGTTTTAAAAATTTGTTAAAAAACTTTCAATTATTTACACAACTTTTAAAACCATATATACTTATTATTGAACAATATAATGTAAAAACTAGTGTTACAAAAGAGTTAAATAGTTTTAGAACTGCTAAGTGAATTTCAAAATGTTAAAAAGTTCTTTTATTTAGACCTATCAGTTTATTTACCTTATAGAGAAAACTCTACTGAAAATACTCAGCAGACTTTGAAATGATTTTTTGATTTGAACCGTACACAAAACAGATATTTATAGCAAATTGAGTCTGCAACTTAACAAGTTCGCATTTTCGATGAAAATTTGGGTTATTTTATAAGATCAAAATGAAAAAACACATTAATCGAAATATTGTCCAGCGCGACCTATGTCCTTTGGCCATAATTGAGGCAATTTGTGGATTCCGTTGTTGAGCCCAGAAATAAATCAAGCCAATTTATTATACCTTCAGGTGAAGTAAAGCGTTCTGATCAAGTAAATCACTTCGGTGATGGCATTCTGCATCAACCAAAACAAGTGGCAGTCAGAAAGGATTTGGCTTTGAGACAGATGGTATATATTTTCCATCCGCTGTTTTTCAAATAATTTTTGATACAATAATAAACGTGCGGACAAAGATTGTTATGCTAGAAAATCTGGAAAGTCAATGCCTCGTGTCTGGTCTTCCATTCGGGTCGTTTTTTTCGCAATGCTTTTTTCAAGCACCTCAATTGTGTTCATTAGAATTGTTCTTCGACTTTTTTCAGCAGTTTTAATCTAACTAAATATAGAACAATATCTTGTTTGCATGGATTACTCACTTTGAGTGCGATGGTCCTGGTTTGTTGAGCTCGTCGGGCTTGATAGACGCACTTGCATATATGCTGTTTTGTTCGCATGTAATTCTACATTTTCTGCGAAAGAAAAAAATTTTATACATAAATTTATTATCACTTTAACATATTAAATTTAGTAGAATTTTTTACTCTCTTTAACGTATGACAGCCGTTATTGTCAAAAAATAAGGTAAATATGAAATTAATAACAAATACAATCTATTTAAGTTCAGATATAATAAATTAGTTGACATTTTTTAATTAAATTAGGTACCGTCAAATAAAAACTCTGATATTGTGATTTTCTAGGTTGGATAATTCATTACATTTTATTTTTTATGTTATTTAACATCGCTCTATTTATGCTTCCAAATACAGGTGTTAAAAAACAAAATGAAAAATTCAAAAAGCATATTAAAGTATATGAAAGTGGCTATAGCCCGTACTAGAATTACGAATATTCGATTACATTTGAGCACTTTTTTAAACAACATAAGCTCAAAAAATAAGCCGAAAATTAGAAAAGCCCGCCATTTTGTTTTTATTTTACTTAAACTTCTTGATTTTAGTACGGGCTATAGCCACTTTCTTATACTTTAATATGCTTTTTGAATTGTTCATTTCAGAGCTTCCTGTGTCAAGATATGATGTCAGCCAAAAAAGCAAGCTTCGTTGTGGCAGCCATATCTGGGCCATTTTGGATGAAAAATGAAAAAATAAATTTTTTTGCAGACTTCAATATGTATTTTTTTAATATAAAAAAATTGTAGTGTGATAATAAATTTACTGCAAGAAAAAATCTTGAAAATGTATGCAAAAAGACTAGAGATGCCCCCTTAAATTCTACCTACCTCGGTTAAATTCGCCGTGTGGAAAATAACACCTGGTATCCGTGCGGTAAATAGCGCCAGGTTGATAAACGTCGCGGAAAATAGCACGCGGTTAGGATTATCATATATCTAGTTTAGTTTAATATATTTTATTCTTTATTTTAAGTATTATTATTCATTTAAGTAATTAGTGTCATTTTATTATTTGTTACAGAATCGTGTCAGGCTGTGATCAGTGATTTTTTAAATAAACGTATTTTTTTATTTTAGTTATAGAAAATCTACTGTTTTCTTGTCAATTATTCTCCTGATCGGCCATCCGATCCTGAATATACTTCCTCCCTTTTCAATGTACTCTGAAAAATACCGCGCAAGATATCCCGAGGAGGATAGGAACGTTATATGGCGCCTGAACAGGGACTAGTATAATAAATCCATAAAATTGATATTTAGATAAAAATTTATTCCTGTAATAAAGAAATAATTTCTTTGAACAGAAAATTGAAATTTGTTATTTATACCATTATAAATAACAAATCTTATTATATAAGACGCATTTTTTGATATGTGTGAGAAGAGCCTGGTGGCAGGTTGAGCCGAAGCACGAAGTAACACGTATCGAAGTTGCATTAAAAGAATCCGCTTGAAATATAGAAAACTGAACTAACAGTTTTTTCTTAGAAAAAATAAAGAAATTATTTTTTCCATTCCAGGACAGTAATATTACACAGTATATTTTTTCGTGTCTGACAACATTAATATCTTGCTAAAATGGCAAAACCCAGAGTAAGCTGAATATATAAATTAATGAAAGAGCAAATCGAAAACGAACTCGTTAAACATAACTTATCGATAGATGATACGAAAACGTATCTACGCCAGTGTTTAATTTCACATGCATGGGCTCACCCGGAGCTCTATAGCGATTAACCGGAAGACGAAAAAGACCTCAACGAAAATATCAACCGCACACAAGATTTAGAAGAAATTGAAGAAGAATTTCGACAATTTCGTCTACAACTTCTGAATTAAGCAGCCGCTTCGACTTCCAGTCCAGTCATCGTACGTCCTGAAACGAATATGCCTTATGGTACTCTGCCTGCTACAGTTTATGTACAGCAACCAACAGCTGCGCCAAAAAAACGCAAAAGTAATGGACCAGATGAGAAAGTGAATTTGCCACTTCGACGGAACAAATTTACATTCGTTTCTTAAGAGGATTAACGAGCTCCAACAAATTCTGAATGTTGATCTCTGATCAACAAATTGTTAACGGATTTTCCGAATTCCTAAGAGGCGATGCACAGTTATGGCACCGTAATTATGCCTCCAACTTCAAGACTTTCATGAAATTAGAAGAAGGGCTAAGAAAACTTTATCTGTCGCCCAGTGAACGTCGTAATCTAGATCGATAGATACATAATCATACGCAGGAGCCGAATGAAGATATACGTACGTTCAACAACTCATGGCGCGATTAGTAGGGTAATAATAATACACAATTGATTGCAAGATGAGTAAATATATAAAACACACACTTTATTATTTCTAAAAATACTACAAGTAAAAAGGTGAATTCAATCGCGTTAAAACTGCTGTATCAGTTGCTTGCGCGGGCCGGTCGGAAGACACGTCGTTTCATGATCGAGACTGCAGACCAAGTACCCAAAATCCTCCCGTGAAAACCATTTGCGAACGAAAGAAAACTTGTTAATTACCTGGTACCAATAAATCTAAGGGTCGGTCAAGTATTCGCATGCCTCGTTGTCTCTTGACTGGCGGGCCATTTGTGCAGCGGCTATTCATAGTCCTAATGGCGAGGCGTGGTCGGGTTTTCTTTAAACCCTGCGTCTCGGTGCAAGCCACGTGGCCGCCACTAACTCATTAATTATGTTAATGAGACGTCAATGAGGTTTTTCGGAAGAGTAAAAAACCGAAACCATGTATTATAACATGCTCGCCGAATATTGCCTATACATACGCGGTCACTTCTACGTCAGATATTGCGCAACGAGTGGAGGAATATTTAGAAACAAAAAAGCAGTTTGATAAACAGAAAAGACGAATAATCATACATCTATGCATAAAACAGAATTTAAAACTAGAAAACCTGAGACTCAAGTGCATAATTACAATAACAAAAAAGCTACCGTATATGACCGAAATAAGTGCTGTTGGAGGTGCAAACAGACTAGCCACGAACGTTTTAAGTGCACGAACCAACAAAACATTTTTTGTACGTACTGTAGACGTGATAACGTCTATACTTGCGATTTCACGTGTCATCTGTCGGGAAACGCCAGAAGGGCCGAGCTCACACCGAATCCAGTTCAGCCCACAAACAACTAAAAAGAGAAAATGATAACCGAAATTTCGTGAAAGTAATGATTGGCGATCATAAAGTGTCGGCACTTCTAGATACTGGATCTGTGAGTTCCTAGGTATGTGAACAACTCAATGAAATTTGCATAAAATTTGGGTGGCATAGCGAGTCTAGTAACCGTATTGCAGTGCTGGCAAACGGTTCAGAAATTAGTCTCGGAAAACATATATACGGGCCGATCTATATACATGGAGTGAGCATATAACAAAAATTTTTAGTGATGAATGGGTTAAACCATCCTATGTTTTTAGGCATGGATACACTTAAAAGGCTCGAAATCCGTATAACATTGAATAATCGCGAAATCACTAAAATACCCAATGAACAAGTAGATCAAGTATGTACAATTGAAGCATCCTGTGGACTTAAAATCTTAAATACAACAGAGCAAAGAATACTAGAAGTATTTTTGAAACTAGAAATTGATAAATTTAATCATATTAAGGGTTCTACTTCTCTAAGTCGAAATCGTCCTAGAAGAGAAGGCTTCCATTAAACAAAAATACCGACCAAGACATCCAGCTATACAAGAAATCGTAAATCAAGAAGTCGATAAAATGCTAACTGAAAATGTTATTAGACTAAAATAGCTAATAGATTAAAAAGAAAGACGGAAAAGCTCGTTTTTGCGTCGACCTTAGAAAAGTCAATAAAGTGACAAAGAAAGATTATTATTATTATTATTATTAAAAGATGCTTATCTGTTATCATAAATTAATGTTACACTGGATAAATTACGTGGAGCACAATATTTGTCGACATTCGACTTAAAAAATGGATACTGGCAAGTAACATTAACACCTGAAAGCCGCCCTATCACTGCCTTTATTGTGGCCGGAAAAAGTCTTTTTGAATTTAATGTAATGCCTTTCGGTCTGCACTCAGCCCCGGCCACCTTTCAGACATTTTTGGACAGAGTGATCACCCCAGAGATGGCACGATATGCATTTGCATATCTAGAGGATATTGTCGTAGTCTCATCTACATTCAAAGAGCATATAGAGAAATTCAAAGAAGTATTCAACCGTTCGACAATCGCAAAGTTGAAGCCGAATCCGGATAAATATCATGTTGCTCGATCAAGCCTAAAATACTTAGGCTATATAGTGGACAAAAATGGTTAACAAACCAATCCTAAAAAAGTTGCCGCTGTACTAAATTTAGCACCACCACGAAATATGAAAGAAATACAAAAATTTATGGGCCTGATATCGTGGTACAGATGATTCTTGAAAGATATTTCGAATTTTGCCACATCGTTACACCGTCTTACTAGGAAAAAAGCAAAGTGAATATGGGGAGAAGCAGAAGCATATGAGAGCAGCGAAAGAGTCATTGCTTTTGCTAGTAGAACGCTCACCCGAACCGAAAAAAATTATTTCGCCACAGAGCTCGAATGCCTAGCAATTAAATGGGGCGTGTAGAAATTCCATGGTTATCTTCAAGGATATCACTTTGTAGTTTTAACAGACCATCGATCGTTAAAGTGGCTGAATAATATTGAAAATCCGTCTAGACGTTTAGCCCGCTGGGCACTGAAATTCAGCCAATACGATTTCAAAATAAAATACCGTCTAGGAACAGATAATTTACTCGCAGATACATTATCTCACCAACTATTAGCAGCCGAAGCCACCGAGAAAAGATAGAAATCATAGAATAAATAAATTTAAAAATTTATCGTGATATTATTAAATTTATTTATTTTATATAGATTTTCTAACACCGAGATATTATATATATACGATGTAATGATATGCGAAATAATATAGTGCGAAACACACACAAACCAAAGTGCGTATACATATCACAGAAACCGATCATGAAATGTAAAATTATAATATACGCACCCAGATCAATACCCTCAAAGGGAAAGTAGACAAATTAACCTCGGAAGGTTAAATAAAATGTAGATTAAAATTACCGGTAAATTTAACTGATCAATATTGATAAGTCAATAGTGATCTTAGCCACACAATTATTGTGTCTTTCTATTTTTTGCGTTATTTTTATTTTACTTACCATCATGTTCCGCCATCAACTCACCCGGGCGCAGCGCGACCTGCTCGTCACAGAGCAGGAATTATTAGGAATTAAACAATTTACTAAAAATACCAGTGCGCCCACGCTTGCTGGTCTGCCCCCCATGACCACCGCGACATCAATTAGCCGATCGTCCACAAGTCGTCACCAAACACCGACCAGATCCCGCGGCCTTACCACCACCGCCACGGGCCGACGGGGGGGATATGCCACTGGGCGGCGAGGAGCAGCCCGCGTTGCCCGACGGTGCCCGGGTGCCCGAGCCGCTACCACCAGCAACTCCAGTACTGCCACCATCGAACGATGAGAAGCAGCGGGGAATGCCGTCGATTTCCGTACCGGAGTATAAACCGCACGGCTTAACTCCAACGGATGATTCCTGGCCATGGCGGGCTTTCGTATATGACGAAAATGACACATTATTCTTCCGCCTTGGGGCTGTGCGGCATCTACAATGGATTGGGAATCGGCTGTTCTACATGTGCATCGACTCGATCACGGGGCACGTTCGATGCCTAACGTACTACGAAAAAAAATATACGTAGTTAAGACATTTTTTTCACTTCACGTCGCTTATTTTCCTGTACACACACTCAGCGCTGCCGAAAAAGAGGGAGATGCGTCGGCCAAAAACACGGCCACGCAAATTAATTTCGTGTAAAATACACAAATAATTATCTACTCTGATTATCACATACGCAAAAATTATTACACGTGGAAATAATATTCCCTCAAATAATTATCTAGGACGAACACGAAATAGAATTAATAAATTAAATTTAACAAGCGGTAAATATACCAAGAACGTGTAAAGGTCGTTGGTTCCGTGACCATCATTACCGCTTGTTAAATTTAATTTATTAATTCTATTTCGTGTTCGTGCTAGATAATTATTTGCGGGAATATTATTTTCACGTGTAATAATTTTTGCGTGTGTGATAATCAGAGTAGATAATTATTTGTGTATTTGATACGAAATTAATTTGCGCGGTCGTGTTTTTGGGCGTCGCATAAGTATAATTATAAATACATTTATGATATATATTCAATACATATAAAAATTTAGACATGCCAGACTGAGCGACGTCCAGTCTTATTTTAAAAATAAAGAATTCATTTTTTAGTACAGAACAACTTTTCCAAAAAAATTATTCGGCTGAAAATATCTGTTAAAATTTTGTGAGTAGAGCATGTGAAAATTGGAGAAAATTTTCAAGAATTATATCACCATTAAATAATAGAAGGGAGGCCGAAAAATAATGGTATGGAATTGTACACAATGCATTTGTTAATATATAATTAGATTAAGCATAAAGCATAATAAACATAATAAAAATAAGATATATTCTATGTTAGCAAAGGACAACCTGACTGCCCCATCACCATAATTTTGCTTTGATACCCGATGCTCAATCTAATTCAAGGACTAAACTCATTAGTCCTTGAAGATGAACCAAGCAGTTCGAGACGTCGGGCATCAAAGGAAAATTTAAATTTAAATCGGGGCAACGAAGACAGGCATTGATAAAAGCGTAAAAATTCTATATTTCTACCTGCCCATATGAAAAGTGTCACAACTCCGAAGTAAGTTACTAATCCGACATACAGATGGCACAACCATTTCAATCTACGATGGTAATAGTTTCTTGCACACTACCAGTCCCTATTTTACCATTTCATATACCGACGAGAATTACAGTTTTTTAATAACTGCACTTCAGCAAGTAATGCTAAAATAGTTTTAGTGAAAAATTCCAGTTTGTTATTTATTATATAGACTTACAGCAAGTAAATATATGACATGCTGAAGTACAGTTAGTAAAAAACTGCAATACTCGTCAATATGTGAAATGGTAAAACAGGGACTGGTAGTGTGCAAAAAACTATTACCAGCGTAGATTGAAAGGGTTGTGCCATATGTACGTCGAATTAGTAACCTACTTCGGGATTGTGACACTTTTTATATGGGCTTTACGCTTCTATATACATGCCTATTTTCATTATTTGGGGCTGGTAGGGGACCTGGGGCGGTATATTTTAATAATAAAATAAAATTACAAACAATTAATCAATGATTAATAAATCAAAAATTATTTTAATAATTTTTTAAAATGTGATTACTCGAAAGTCTGAAAAGAAATAGTTACTTTGGGTAAATAGTTCATAGTCAACAGAAAGAAGTATATTTTATTTTGTACAACATTAATTTTTTATAAATTAAATTTAAAAAGTTTTAATCTGATTAAGGATAAAATAATTATTAATAATAAAACGGAAGAGATATTCTAAAGATGCAGAATTTATTCTTTTTATAAATTACATGGATATTTCTTTACATTAATAAAAGAAATTTTATTAAATTAAGTTGTACTGAAAATAATCTTCAACATAATAACGATGCCAGTAACATTTTAAGTTAAATAAAAACGCCAATAGAAAAAATAAATGTTGTAACAGTTTTTAAAAGTCTATTATTATTATTTTATAATCATTATAATTAATTGTATTATTAAATATATTATTAAATATAAAATTAATTTATAATTATAAAAATGTATTAAATATCATGATATGCAAGATATAAAAAATAATTTATAGAAATGAGGAAAGGCGAAGTGACTGTTGCGAGAACTGAAAAGTACTGTCAACATTTTCCAATTTTAAACTGACAAAAGTTTTTATACTAAATATTCTTGCTTATACTGGCTAATATGCACAGACACGCACCACGTTTATCCGTACTGACCGTAGACCTATTGTGTCCCGTTTCGAAAACCCATATCGCCGCAATACGAACATTTTTTAAATTTTATTATAAAACGTATTTAATACACCTTAATTATAAAGTGTATTATAAAAAATATAAGAAATCAAATAATAGTAATTACAAATAGATAAAATCTTATATCAATAGTTGCTTCGTTGATTAATATTGACTAAAATTTGTCTTTTTTACTAACTGATTTTCAAGAATTTATTTCTAGTTGGTTTGGTTAAAACTAGTATTTTTCCTTTAAATGTTTATCTTCTCTAATAATTGCATATTATAAAAAATCTATTCATTTAAACAATTATTTTCATTAGAAATTTTACATAATCAAGTTTACTCGACAACCAATTCCATCCCAGGTTCCTCTATATTGTAGGAACTAATATGATCAAATTTGACCCGGACTGGCATGTTTAATCTCCGCCCGTAAACTGAATCGGTCAAATTTTTTTTCCTATATTGGTACAATCTTTCTTGATATCCATGTAAGATTTGAGCGCCATATCTCCATTAGTGTGTGTTTGTCAGTTGTTTGTTTACGACACAAAAAGTTTTTCTGTCGATATTAAGTATGGAAAAAAGTTGATCAACGAGATTCCTTGAAATTTTGTGTTTCCAATGGAATTACGGTTACACAATCGTTGAAAATGTTGCAGAAGTGTTTTGTGAGTCTACTTTATCGCGAACTCAAGTATTTGAGTGGCACAAAGCATTCAGTGAAGGTCGTGAAGTCGTCGAAAACTTTCCTCAGGCAAGTCACTCATCCACCGAATATCGAGGTGATACTCATCGTTTTTTTCGATTACCATGGGGTGGTTCACCATGAATTCGTTCCAGGAGGTCAAATGGTTAATAAGGAGTACTACTTGATCGTTTTGAGGCATCGACGTGACGCAATTCATTCACCACGATAACGCGCAGGCACATTACAACATGACTGTATCTGATTTTTTGGCCAAATCCGAATGAAAATCCTCGCCCTACCACCGTATTCGTCAGATTTGGCTCCCTGTGACTTTTTCCTCTTTCTGAAACTCAAAAATCCGCTTCGGAGAACGCACCATGAATCCATAGTCAATATCGCCAGACAAACTTTTTGCGTTGTAGACACACAGCTGACAAACATACACTAAAGGAGATATGGTGCTCAAATTTCACACGGACATCAAGAAAGGTTGTACTAATATAGGAAAAAAAATTTTACCGATTCAGTTTAAACGCATCAGTTCGGGTCAAATTTGATCAGATGGTGTAGCATCTGCGACAACATTATTAGCTGACATTTGTTTGCTGTTTTTAATAAGTGAATGAACATTTTAATAAAGTACATTTGTTTATCTTTAATTTTCTATTTCACAAAATAACATTACAAAAAATGACAGTGTAATTATAAGTAAGAATGTCAAATAGTAACATGTGAAGAATAAATTAATTTGTACTTGAAATGAAAAATATTTATAAAATCGTGTCTCGGCAAATAAGTAATTTTTGTAAGCTATCCTCTGACAAAGTCAGATGTGAGCATAAACTATTTTTTTAATGTCTTATGATTTTTGTATTCAAACCATAAAGAACTTCGTATATAATAATATAAAAATCATAGTATAATGAAACAATTATTAGTTTGTTTTTTAAAGAAACTTTTTAGATCTCACTAAAATAAATTTTTTATATTCTATATATTTTTGCTTTAGAACTTTAATTTTATGAGCAAAATGTAAAATTAGAAAGCGCGTGTACCCCGCTTTACGCTACATGAGCTTTATTGAGCGAAGGAGGGGGTAAATCGCTGAGGTATAGACTAGATTTGAGCTGATTCTTGTCTGGACAAGTATGATTTTTTTTATGATTTTCATCCGACATTTGTTTTTGATGCTATGGCATTTGCTTATGTTACTATTCCGTGATAATCTAATATTGTATTGGGATTGTAAATGAATTATTTAACAATATATGATAACTGTTTTAATATTTTAAAAATCGAACACAAATAATAAATTACAAGTATTAACACCTTGATATTTCGGAGGCTGATCAGAAAAAGTGCCGCTCATGCGTTTTCAAACAGTTTTATTCGCCTTGGTTGCTATGGAGATGTTTTTTACTATCTTTTTCTTTTTGTTATTTATAAGTGAATCATCTCCACAGCAATGAACAAATGAATAATTATTAAAATAATTGATAAATTAATTAATAACTATATACATTAATAATTAGGTGTAATTATATAAACCGCTCGCAACATTCCAATGCATTTAATTTTGATATCATTTTAAATATATTTATAACCAACAATAGAGCTGAGACTTTGAATTTATTTAAATAAAAAAAAAACTAGTAACTTGAATATATTTTTTAATAGCAAATTTTGACCTGAGCAGAGACCAGAAAATCAATGACTCAAACGCTCTTACGGCGCTATTTTATAAACTCTTCACTCCCCTCGAAAAGGAGTCCAATTACAAGCGATAAGCCCCGCTCGCGCCGATCGCAGCCCAAACTCTTCGCGCAGCCGGACGGACGGAGAGCCCGAGGTGGCCAACCGTACACATCCCCTGATTTTGAAATTCTAGATATTTTCCGAAAGCCAGAATATGACCTATTTCAATATAGGTCTGTAGAAAGGCTTTCTTTCCAGGAAAATATCCGAATTTCCCTTCACAGCACGGATCACTGCTTTCAGGAAGCATAACCATTTAACCTCTTTTGAAAACCTCAAGATTTTCTCAATAGCAACTATTCGGCCACCTATTTGTGAAACCGTATATAAGCTATTTTACGAGAAAATCTTCAGTTTTCCCGTCACGGCACGGTTCAAGTGTGTACCTTATTTGTACACATAGTTTGGCCTATAACGAGAGTCTGATCGCGACTTTTAGGCGCCCTTTTTATCGATTTCTATTTTTACAGTCGCTTTGTAATATATAATTTTACTTAAATTTAAGCATTTCAAAATGTCTCTTTTCTTGTCTTTGCTTTACAAATAAAAAATTACGTTTCATTTAACGTCTCATAATTATTTATCTCGCAGCCGCTTTTGTCCGAGGCGATCTCGTATCCGAGTCAAATTGTATACATTTTTTCCTTTAACTATAAACACAACATCGCTTGCTAATATAAATAGATATAATATCATTCGCTTTATTTCTTTCCATACGTTTCGAATATCAACATAAATTTAAGGTTTACTATTACATAACTTTTAAATGCGATACAATATTAATTTATTTAGAAAGAATAACGCTCTCTTTCTGAACTACACTAAATAATTCAAAAGGAAATTGTATCTTATTTTCAAAGAATTCCTATCATTTAATTATTCTTTGTAGCCTGTATTTTAACAAAATGTTATATGTGATTCGAGAAACGATTTTATTCTATACGTAATATTATCTCATATTTATTACGAAGTATTATCTAGAAACTTAAAATAAAACTACAAAGTCTTAAAAACAATTTAGTTAATTAACTTCTCTTAATATTTAAACTTAAAACTAACAATCATAGTTAATATTTCAACTTAGTTTCATAATAAAATTTTAATACTATTTGAATCAGTAACAGTTACGATGAGCAGTGGACGTATAAGCGAGATGATTGAAACCAATGAACTTTTTGCTTTCATCTATATATAGTCTAAATTTTATTCCGATCTAATGTGAGCCGGGGATAAGAAATTAAACATTTTTTTTACATGTTGGGGTGCTTGGCGTTGTCACGTCCGGCTAAATAGTTGCAGCGGAGGTTCACTACGCCATCGAGTACATTAAAACGAATTATTTAAACTAATGTTCGGCGGAAGATAAATTTGTGACAAAAAATGTCATATAGGTCGTACATTATATGACATATATCATACATAGATCTTGAATAGCAATGCATGATAGAGTGAGAAAAGAAGAGAATACATGTGGCCAATACCTATATAGGTATAGGTATAGCTATAGGTATATTTTACTCAATATCATTATTAGACTGATGAAATAATGTTCATTCGTTACGTTATTATATTCTACATCCGAGCTGACCCAAATTTCACAGCGATGATACGTAGAAAATTTATAACATTAGTTTGTTATTTGGCGATGAATCAAAGCAGAGTTTTCTCTAGTACCGACAAGATTGAAGTGAAAATTTTCTTATTTTTTTAAATAACTTAGAAAAATATTATAAATCTAATGAGGGTCATTCCGGCTGTAGAATTTTTCAAGCATTAATGTAAAAATTGTTTTAGCTACATAAAAGGTAAAATAAGGATGAAAAATAATATATAGGATTTATGCTTTTTGATTTCCGTTTTCATAGTTCATTGTGGCACTGTGGTCATGGTATAGAGCATTCTTAAATCTTGATATCAATGTCTATATATACATATGATGTTATATAAATGAAATCTACACTTATAATTCTAAAATATTTAAATAACACGAATAGAATTTTAAACTTTTAATTCATAAAATATATTGATTAAGACACATACACACACACACACACACACACACACACACACACACACACACACACACACACACACATATGTACACACACACACACATACATATTGTTATATTATTTTCGCCTTCTATAAATAATTAACCAAAAAATACTTGAAAATATATATTGGACAGTGTCGTAAAAGGATGTAAACATACGAGTCCACTTGGTCTTATTACGATCTGAGTCTTTGCTGCCCTGCACGGTAAATAATTTATGTATTTATTGTTTAGATCCCTGAAGTTTTTTTATAGGTTTTAAGCTTCTCACAAGGGCTTGCAGAGTTTTCAATTTTAAGTATTGTAGTTAGTCTTGTGTTATCCTTTCGTTTGAAGAGACGTCTTTTCTTTTGTCGTTTGAAATAAAGTTCATGTTAAAAGATTATTTCGTGTATCTTTATTTTTTT
This sequence comes from Sycobia sp. Sy_11, assembly GCA_018907035.1. NCBI lineage: Eukaryota > Metazoa > Arthropoda > Insecta > Hymenoptera > Epichrysomallidae > Sycobia > Sycobia sp. Sy_11. The sequence goes on along the minus strand of JACCIC010000006.1, from coordinate 1,873,483 downwards.
AATATTCCACCTACTATATTTAATAAAAATTCAATAGTTTTAATAATAATTTTCCGTGATTTTGTGGATAGTGTAATCTATTAATAAAATAAAACTGTGAAATAGACTAAAAAAAAAGTTTTTTCTATTGAATGAAAAATGGAATTAGTTAAAACAAAAAGGGATATTAAGTCTTTTAACGGTGAAAAATATAGTGTGTGGAAGTTTAAAATCCGATCTTTTCTATCTAAACTTGATCTATTGCACGTACTTGATGAGCAAGTCTCTGCAGTAATGACAGAAAAGTGGAAAAAGTCTGAACGCATTGCAAAAGCTGTAATCTTTGTGGAGTAATTTTCAGAATCTTTTCTCGGTTTCGTAAAAGCCAATGATATGGCAAAAACAGTTTTGCAAAGTCTAGACATGATTTTCCAATGTGGCAGAAATAATCACCTGATAAAGGATTGCAGATTCTTTAAGAAAAAGCAACAGCAATATTCAGCAGACAATAAAACTATTCAGTGTGCGAATGAAAAGTCTCAGGCTGAATTTGCAAATGGTTTTGTTTTTATTACAGGAAATGTTTTGATACAGAATAATACCAATTACATTGGTTTTCCGTTGGATTCAGGTGCATCAGATCATATTATTAATGATGATTCGTTGTGCAGTAATTATACGAGGCATCCTGAACATTACCAGTAAGTAAGGGATTAAAGGTGCTCTGAAGGACGTCTTATATTATCCAGAGGTGTCGCAAAATTTGCTATCGTCAGTAACATGCAGAAAGCACAGGTGAGTATTAATTTCAATCCAAATGGGGTTAAAGTTACAAAAAATGATAAAATAATTTTGGTCAGTAAGTCCATAAATAATTTGATTCATATAGAATTCCTTATTAACAAATTGTATACTACGAGGGTGGATTGATAAGTTTCCGATCTGACCAAGAGATGGCGCCACTAGACCTACCTTGAGGTGGCGTTCTATAGTACCATCCATAGATAGCTTGTAGCTATAGTTTCAGTCCGATCGCCATGTTAGTTTAGTTTTGAGAGCACGCTGAACAAGACGTCTCTGTGTTTTTCGTCAAAATGGAAAAGCTGGAAAATCGAGCTGTCATTAAATACTTTTCTTTGAAGGGTTTAACGCCGAAAGAAATTAAAGAAGAGATGGACTCAATACAACTATGATGGGGAGTACATCCTCCCCATCATATTCAACCGTTAAGCAGTGGGTTTCCGAGTTTAAAAAGGGTCATGTGAGCACCTCTGATGAACCTCGCTCATTGAGCCCTTGAGATTGACGCCCCATTGAGGTCACAACTCCAGATATGATCGAAAAAATCCATCAAATAGTACTGAAAGACCGCAGATGAAAAGTGCGTGAGATAGCTGAGACCTGTAAGATGACATGTGAGCGCCGCGTTTGCTAATATTTGACCAAAAATTGATTCGAAAGAACATTTCTACCGCCAATTTGGTGTTGTATAAGCGTAATCCAAGCGAATTTTTGCATCGATCCGTAACCGTTGACGAAACTTGGGTCCACCACTACACTCCTGAAACCAAACGACAGTCTAAACAGTGGATTGGATCAGGGGAACTAACTTCAAAGAAGACAAAAACAATTTTTTCGGCGAACAAGGTTATGGCTATTGTTTTTGGGATGCAAGGAGTATTATGTACATTGATTACCTTGAAAAGGGTAAAACTATCACTGGTCAATACTACGCAGACTTATTGCAAGGTTTAAGCCACGAAGTGAAAATTAAACGACCTCATCTGGCGAAGAAAAACATCTTGTTTCATCACGATAACGCACCAATATTTGGAAACATCAATAGAGCACCAACGATTAGCACCAATATTTGGAAGCATAAATAGAGCGACGTTAAATAACATAAAAAAAAAAAATGACGCACCAGTGCACACGTCAATCGTTGCGATGGCTAAAATCAACGATCTGATGTTTGAATTGATGCCGCACCCTCCCGACTCTCCAGACCTAGCCCCGAGTGACTATTATCTGTTTCCTAACCTCAAAAAATGGTTTAACGGTAAGAGATTTGCGGACAATGAAGAAGTAATCGAAGCTGTAAATGGGTATTTTGAGGAGCTTGACGAATTAGTCTATAGAGATCGCATTACTAGACTAGAACACCGCTATGAGAAATGTATCAGCCTTGGAAGAGATTATGTTGAGAAATAAAAAAATTCTTAAAAACATTGTTTTTCTTGGTCAGGCTGGAAACTTGTCCATCCACCCTCGTAAAAGAGTCTATAGTGCAATAAACAGTAATTATAGTACATGGAATGAAAAAAGTCTTGGACATATGGACAAATCAAAATTTATTGAAATGAAAATTAATAAAATGGTCGATGATATTAAATTAATTGATAATATCTACAAAATGATAATATTCGTGAAGCTTGTATTTTTTGCAAACAAGCAAGATTATTTTTTCAGAAAAGCAAAAATAAAAATTATATAAAAAGACCACTTTTTATTATTCATTCAGATGTTTGCAGACCAATCACTCCGTCGATAATAGATGGTAAAAATTATTTTGTATTGTTTTTATAAATTTACGCACTATTGCGATACATATTTAATAGCATTCAACTCAGATGTATTTTCTGTTTTCAAAGACTTTATAAAAAAAGTCAAACTCATTTTAATTTAAAAATAGTAAATTTATATTGTGATAATGGTAGACAGTATTTATCGAATAAAATGAAGGACTATTACAAAGATAATGGAATCAGCTATCATTTAACAGTTCCTCATACTCCATTATTAAATGGCCTTTTAGAAAGAATGATTAGAACAATTACTGAAAAATCACGTACTTTGGTCAGTGAAGTTAAACTGAACAAAGTAGTCAAAGATAAACTAAAAATTTCTTATGAAGAAATAAATTACGTTTTGTATTCACAATCAGTGAATTCTGAAATTCCCAATAATTTCAATGATATTCAAAAATATCCATACAGACAAATGGGAACAAGCACTTAAAGATTAATTAAATTCATAATTTTTAAATAAAACTTAGATACTAGTATCAAAGCCACAAAACAAAAATATTATATATTGCAAATGGGTATTTGCTATTAAAAATGAGGAACCTAGAAATCCATTGAAATATAAAGCACGTCTTGTTGCTTTATGATTTCAACCAAAAATATTTAATTGATTATAATGAGATTTCTGCTCCTGTATCAAGAATTACAAGTTTTAGATTAATTACAGCGTTTGCAAATCAATATAATTTGTTTATTCATCATATGAATGTAAAAACTGCATTTTTAAATGGTTCATTGCAGGAGGAAACTTACATGAAAATTCCTGAAGGAATTAAATATAAAACAAATCAAGTTTGTAAATTAAATAAAGCTACATATAGACTGAAACAAGCAGTAAGATTGATTGGTTTAAAACTTTTGATAAAATATTAGTAAAAAATGGATTTAAAAATTCATTAGTTGATCGTTGCATATATATATTTTAAATAAACGAGAAATATCTAAGAATATATGTTGTACTGTACGTATATGAATAAAAATGGAATAAAAAAATTTCTTGAAATAAGAATTGAAAGAAATAATGATGTAATTACTCTTGATCAGAGTTCATATATAAAAACGATTTTAAATAAATTGAACATGAATGATTGTAATGCTGTAAGCACACCACTCGAAAATAAAATAAATTATATTGATTTAAATTCAGATTACAAATATGACGCCCCTTGCAAAATTTTATCGGATGCTTAATGTATGTAATGGTTTGTACGCGACCAGATTTGAGTACAGCAATAAATATTTTAAGTATATATTCAAATAAAAATAATACAGAACTATAGAAATACCTAAAAACAGTTTTGAGATATTTGAAAGGTTCGATGAATTTAAAATTAACTTATACAAAAGGGAACAGTGAAAATATTTTAAGTGGCTATGTTGATTCTGATTGGGGTGATTACTGATATAAAACGTACTACATGCTACTGTAGGTACTGGAGGTACTGATAGAAAAACTACTACATGCTACTTATTTAAGTTATTTGAAAAATACACGATATGTTGGAATACTAAAAGACAAGCATCTGTAGCAGCTTCTTTAACAGAAGCAGAATATATGGCTTTATTTGAAGGTGTTAAAGAAACATTATGGCTAAAGTTGTTAATAAATAGTATAGAAATGAAAATAATGAAACCAATTGTAATTTATGAAAACGATAACGGTTGTATAAATATAGCGAATAACCCAAGTAATCATTCTTGAGAGAGCAAATACAGATAAATGTAATAATATTAAAACATTTTTTTTTTTATGTTATTTAACGTTGCTCTATTTATGCTTCCAAATATCGGTGTTAATCAGCGACGGAGGTCTACGATATGTTTGTAAACAAAGCACATGTAAATTATTACAGCGGTGCCTGTATCAATCGGCCGAGACCGGGATTTGAACTCGAGTCACCAAGTTACTAGTCCTTCGCTCTAGCGATCGGGCCATCGTAGGCCTCAATATTAAAACATATTTCCATAGGGGAGCAGATTGCTGATGTACTCACAAAGCCATTCCCAACTGGGAAAATCCTTGAATTGAGAAAAGGAATGGGCATGGACAAATAATAAAATATAATTCATATTGTTTTTATAAATATTAGGTTGTCAAATATCTCCTTTCCGCCCTTTTGTCTTATGAATTTCGCGGCTATGTACAAAGCGCCATAGAGCTCATATCTGGCAATACTATACATCATTTGCAAGGTCTTGGTATAACGTAAAAAACGATGCTGTGCATGATTAGTTCGGATATTGCGTTCAAAAGTTATAGACGTGTAAACATAGAGTTCACTAACGCCAAACTGCCAGTAGAAATCGTCCCTGGATATCTGGACATCATATTCTACATACCCGAGACAAGACTCTCTAAAGCAGTTGTCCCGAAACATACTCTATCGTCTCAAAGATGATGATCTCCGTACTTTCGAGACACGTGGATATCTTTTTCTACCGCTCGAACATGAAAGTACAATTTTCCCCCATAGAATTCGTATGTAATATACATATACAGGGTGTCCAGAAAGTCCCGGAACACCTTAATAATTTTCCAGGTAAACTGATTTTTGACAAGGTCATGGTGAATCTAGAGGTAACTTTTGTAAAGAAATTTAATACTGACCTTTATTTTAAAGCTCTACTGCTTATGTACTTATTAATGGTATTTTAAATTAATAGAAATATTTCGTATGTAAAATAAACTCTAAATTCAATACTTGTTTAAGTTTCAGTTCAAAATCACGTTCAAAATTATAAAGCCTCAATTTACCAGTTTTAATTAAATTTTTAAAGAAAAGAATGATTTTTATTTACTTTTTTATTAATTTTTTATGAATTCAAGATTAGCATGTTTATAAGGCAAGGGGACTCACGATAATAAAGCACCCCACAGGGCACAGATTTTACTATGTTTACGTCGTTGTTCCTGGGTAATGCTAAAAGTAAATAAGAAAATTCAAAGTAAAATGTCCTTGAAGGACATCCTCAAGGCTGTGCAGAGCGTCACCGTTGCATGCACCTTGATAAAGGTAATAGCTTCTATGGTACCAAAATTGAGAATTTCCTATGCCAAGAGGTTTCCAGACCTTCTTCGAGGTTAAATGACCTTGTGTTACCATCAAGGTCATCCTTGTTCCATGACTTGAGTACATGTTTGGATGTAAAATTTTCTGCTCTTTCGATTTCCGTTGTCAAAAATAGGGGTTCCCATTTGAAAAAACAAAGTTGACCTTGAAATAACCTTGGAAGTCAACCCCAAGGTCAAATCCAAGGTCACTATTAAATTCCTTGACAAAAGTTATCTCTAGATTGACCATGACCTTGTCAAAAATCAGTTTACCTGGAAAATTATTAAGGTGTTCCGGGACTTTTTGGACACCCTGTATATATATATATATATATATATATATATATATATATACATATATATAGTATAAAATGTTTTTGGAGTGGATATTGCTTTGAAGCAGCTTTTAATATGAAAACGATGATAGGTAAGTTACTGTACATTATTTATAGTAATATAGATTTTTACAGATAATATACATTTTACGTAGATATTATTGAATTGTTTATGAAATCGTTTAAATTATTATCTCGGGCGAAGCCGAGACGGGGGATGCTAGTATATATATATATATATATATATATATATATATATATATATATATATATATATATATATATATATATAATTCAGATTCTCAAAGTATCATAAAATATTGCAGCGCGGATTCTGTTAAAGAGCTGCATCGTTCACCGTAATAAAAGCGTTTAGACACGTATTACACTTGACGCAATAAACACTATTGAGTCTTTCACCTTTAATTCGTCTGCTTCGATCTGAAGTAGTTTCTGATACATTATTCTAACAAGGATTAAATAATCTAAAAAAAATTACATAAATATATAGAAACATATTATTTTTAAAACTTATAAACTCATTTTTTAAATATTTGATAGGTAACTTGTTAACTTCTTTAAGAAATTTTTTTATTATATTGAGAAAGTCCACAGTTTTCCAATTAGCCCAAACACGTTCGATGTGGATGTAATTTGGCGATGCAATAAATATTTGAATTTTTAAAAGACTGATTTTAATATAGAAGAAGTTCAGTAAATTTTCAATATATGTAGATATAATATCTGCTATGCATGCCTGCGGAGCGCTTCTTGATTAAAAAATTTTTTTTTTAATCTTATCCATTATATTTTTAATAAATATGCTATTTATTAGACTCATACCTATAAATAGAACATTTGTACATTCTTTAATTTTATGAACTTTATTATTATTATTATGTATTATTTTAGCTGCCTTAAATATTAGAATATTTTATTTCTAATATTTAATATTTAATATTTCTTTTTTCCTACAAGATTTACACAATATGTTATGGCAGGTTGAATAATTCTATTATTATACTTTATAAGATTTAGAGATTATGTAGTGTCAACAATTAAATTATATTTTTAAATAAATTCTATAATTAAAATTGTATCAATTATGTTATTTATATATATTCTAATATGACAACTTTATTTTTATAATTTCTGGAAATTTTGAATATGCAAAACAAACTTAATTGTTAATAATTGATTATCAGTTAAAAATTTTGTATATTAATCACAGTAATTTTAATTGTAAAAATAATTATTAATAAAAAAATTTGATTACGAAAAAATAATTATGAAAATATCTTTGAAGAAACTATTAAATATTATTTACTGTTCATGTATAAGATTACTTAGTTCTGTTTGATGAAATTAGGGATCTCTATTGGAAGTTTGTTTATTATCATTTTTTTATTATGCCATTATTGTGCGAATATTGTCTATGCATTTAATAGATTTGTTCATATTATTTGTTTGAGGCGCAAAAGACAAACATCTGCTCTGACGCGCAGTATTTTATTGAGAAGGAATCGCCGACGAAATAGAAGATAGACGGAGCATCAGGGCCGGCTTACAAGTATTTATTGCTGCAAGCTGTGCCCATGCATAGAGATCATCCGGCATGCATATGCACGTAAAGATGCCGGAGAGGATTATAGCCTTAGCGTGGGAAGGTCGCATCGGTTTTTTTATTAGGTGCATTCTGACCACACCAATTGAAGAATATTTCGAAGTAGGGTAAAGTTCGCGGCAGAGAGAGTTTTCAGTTTCTGTTCGACATCCCTTGGCCTCAGTTCATTCTCCCGCAGTTTTTGACGGCATAGTTTACTGAGCATTTTCACTCGTATTTAGTTTATACCTTTAGTATTTAGTTTTATATTAGTTTCGGTCTCGGTGTGCTTGTGTGCGTGTACTGAATACTGGTTATCGGCGTACGTGTGAGCAAGGCACATAGGCTTTGCTGAGAGTCTCGTCCCTGAGCGGATCTCTACGAAACCTCCCGAGTGATTTTACAGTCCGTGGCTGCCGTCGGCGACTAGGGTTTACCCTGTTCCCAAGACGTTGGGATCGCGACGCAGTATTGGAGGAAATGCGGAGGTTTCTTTCACTTCAGCCCTCACCTCTACTTGTAGCTGCGCCAGAAAAAGAATAGTAAGAGAGCTCTCGATTTGTTGTATGAAAGTGACCTTTTGTGCGCGCATTACTTATCTGCATAATACAATGTAAATAGATCGATCATTTTGTTAATTATTAACTGTTTATGTTGTATTCATTTTAACTTTAAAGGCTTTTTCCTCCACTTACTGAGTGGAGTTTTTTTATGCCACTTATTAATTTATTATATTAAAGTACCTTAAACTTAACATTATATTCTTGTCTTTTGTATTCATTTACTACGCCCGAACATACATTATTATCATTATCATTATTAGTATTATTATTATTATTGTTGTTGTTGTTATTATTATTATTATTATTTGTCTCAAACTGAATTCACGAAACATTATTAAAGATGTAAATTATCGTTGATTAAATCAATTAATACAGATCAATGGAGCTAGATTTCATTTTATAATAATATTTTTTAATCTTGGGCGGAATATTTACCAATCTTTGTTTTTATTGGTGAAAATGGATAAGAGGGATTATAATTTTTTTAGTAATAGTACTATCTGCATTTATTGTTTTTACTTTGATTTATATTTTAGTTTGAGGTCAGATGTTCTTTTGAGGATCAGATGTAATTACAAACTTAGTTTCAGCTATCTCTTATATTGCAGAGTCAATTGCTTTATGAATGTGAGTAGGGTTTTCAGTTATAAATGATACATTACATTTTCTTTTATCATTTATTATTTTAATAATAATTATCCATTTATTCTTTCTTCATGAAACAGGTTCATCCAATCCTTTAGGATTAAATATAAATTTGTCTAAAGTTCTTTTTCACACCTACATTATAATTAAGGATCTGTTAGGGTTTATTATTATATTTAGGATTCTAATAGCTGTTATTATTCTAATTATTATGATTTACTATAACTCCTAGCTCTATATACCCAAGCTAGAAATTGCAGTTTTATTTCTCGCTCTTTGATTCTCGTCTGCAAACTAAGGACAAGGGAGAGCAGAGGGAACTCGCTCGCATCGGAGAGAGAGAGCCGCGGCCGCGCAGCAGCCAGCATGGGGAAGCAATCTACGCAACCCCGGATTCGAAATACCATGAACGCGCTAATCGCTGCAATTCTGGGGTCTCGTTTTAACCGTTTCTGACAAAATTGTCAAAAATCCACTTAACAAAAAATACAAAATATTATACTGGTATAAATACCTATCAGTAACTAGTTATCGTGTATATTAAATAATCAATCAAGCGTGTGGAAATGTTTTCAAGAATATATCGTAGATTAATTAGTATTATAATAATAATTTATCGTAATTATTAGTATGAATTATTCTTCTTCTTCTTCTTCTTCTTCTTCTTCTTCTTCTGTCGTGATAAATGTAGTTCTCTCAACAATACGGCCGAAAGAAGCCCACTGGAGCTACCCCGATTTCAGAACACTTGAAATCCTGTCTCCGTCCGAAAATCCTAGTAGTAGAGTCGTGGTTGTGGTTGCGCAGCGCGCATAGAAAACACTGACACTCTTACTATTCTTTCTGAAAGTCTTACGAGATTTGATCCTAGGTACTCGGTCCTCCGTTAAAGACCATCAGGCTTCATTTATTTTCAAACTCCAGATCTAAGACATAAGTATCGTACTTATATTATGCGAGAATATTTTAATAAGTGCACGGATTAAATAGTAGTATAATGTAAATGGTAAAGAATTAAAGTATACCGACATAAAATGTATATTTTTTTGTTATAGAAATGTGAGCCAGAAGCAAGTACAAATAACACATTACTATGTTTTTACTTGAACATATTAATTTAAGAATATACTTTGGGTTATTTTGTAACTACAAACTAAGTTCGGTTATTTTTCTGATTTTACCGTAAAACTTTCTATCCCCTGAAACTGATCTTGGTGCTACCACGATAGCTATTACGAGGGGAAGTAGAAAACGTTGCAAACACATTATTCATATTATACATTTTTTCATTATTTTTATTTTAGTTGACTTATTTTCGATCTCATTACGAATTTTTCTTATAAGGTTATATAAACTTTACAATTTATTGACACGGTCGACGTTAGAATATAGAGACTGTGCGGTGCTAAAATATGAGCAACTTAACAAGTTCTAAAAGTCACTAGGTCGCATGCGCAGTTACTAAATATTAATAACGACTTTATATTCGATGGCAATATGAGGGGGTGGGGTGCATCTATTATATTTATAGGAAAACGTAAAACATGGCGAATTTATGTTCCTCATTACCAGACAATAAGATTAATAAAAATTATAATAATTAATAAGAAATATAAATGAATGGTATGAAATGATATTAAAAACAGGAGTAAATTTATTTTATTTTTTCCACGACATTGCATTTTTATTAAAAAATGCAATTTCCATTATTTAACCGATGTTAATTTTCTTAAAATACAATATCTAATGTTGTAAGAGATATAAAAATATATTAAGACATTAACATCGTAAGATTCACAACATTTTGCCTAGTGCTTATTAGGTTTATTTGTATTTGTACTTCAAAAATCAGTAAAAATTAGAACGCTTCATCGGCATGGTTTGAAGTAGTAGGTAACTCTTATTACTTCCAAAATGAGCCCTTTAAAATAGTAAGACTTAATGCTATCCGACATACATACTATGTAGTCAGAAGAATTTCATAATGAAAACCTCGATTTTTATTACTAAATTGAAAGAAAAATTATATCAATCAAAAAGTTTCAACATAGCTATGTTCACAAATGTATATTTTTTAAGTTATTGTTAGTACAAGTATAGTACATAATACGAAACGTCGGATGCCAATGAAAAATTGAAATTTAAGGTGGAAAGGGAAGTCAGATGGTCCTTTGCTAACATAGTATATAGTTTATTATGATTTTTTTTATTTTTAATTTTTAATCTAATATATTTTTAGCAGCAAGTTCTATTTTAGATTCTTCGGGAGTGATCATAAATAAGGGCAGTCTGACTGTCATTATTTTAGTTTAATATATTATAGTATAAAGATTGTAAGACCGATAAAAATATTGATTAAGTTAATACAAGTACAGTAAATGATAAACCCATTAGTTAGAAAGACAACCATAAACTAGCGCCTGTATAATGGACTAAACTTCAATTTACAATTAAAGAACCACGCGTTTACAGCCATAGATTTACTATAATTTTTATATAGAATAATATTTTATAAATTTTATAATAATAATGATAATAATAATATTATTATTATTTTTATATAGTATTTTACACACACGCGCTCGCACACACAAACACGCACATCTTTTGCAATAATTTTAGCGCTTTAACTGCTTCTAAGATAGAGACTAATTGTCAAAAATTTCGTAAGGGAATGCTAAAAGTATGTATACATGAATATTTTTATACTTTACATCCCTATTATCAGTACTCCTTGCGTATTTTGGTAATTAAATATATATAACCTTAAACCTATAGGAATTTTACTTTTTTAGCGAATTATTATGATAAAGAAATATTTATACTAAGTATAGTAATTAAACTGCAATATAAGCAACAATTTTTTTTCTTACTGCAATCTTATTACACGGTCGTTAAGCTTTATATAGCTCCTATAAGTACATTGTTTCTTGTTTAATTCAATTTCAATTTATATTAAGTATTTTTTTAAGAAAATTAAGTATTTATACAAAAGAATTTTGCAAATAGCAGAGGCTATCAATCTATGTGTTTCTTCTTTAATTTTGTAGTAAAAAAAACTTTACTTTCTAAATCGTGTATAGATTGATAGAAACAAGAGTAATTAATTAAATAAAGCTAATTAAATATGCATAATGTTTATTATTACTCTAGTATTATAAAGTAGTTTGTTCAAATGTGCATTTTAAAATTTATATTACGTAGAAGTTAAAAGTTCAGCACTGTCACGCTAATTAAATACATACACCTCTTTACAGAGTAAAATTCTGACAATTCAAAACTATGAAAAAATATACTTTGCACGTTGCAGTCTAAAAAGAGATTCTAACGAAGCTCACGGCTTCATTTTTCTCTTGGAATTTGGATTAGTCTTTTTTTGTACATACTGATTCCGTATAACTCTCTTCCGAGCTCTATATATAGTCAACGCTGCTCTACCCTGCAATTTATGATTCTATAATGATAGTTGTTAAGATATGTATATTTTAAACGCACGAAGGTTGAATTTTCCCTCGAATATCCCTCTGAAATATTCAACGAGCTTTTTCAAAGCGCTCCCGCAAGCCAGAGGGCCGCTATATATAATACATACTATCGCGACAAAGCCTAACGCGTATACCGCGTATTATATGCATCAGGCAGCCAAAAGATACCGGAATACCACCTCATGCTAATTCCGCGCTTATTTTCACCGGGCGCACTTACGCGTCCCACATATATACTAAACGTGGAGACATATGCCTTTATAAATAACGTATATTCGTATAGGTACACGTACATATATCGAGAGCGCTCGCTTGCTCGTTCGCCCCAACAAAGAAGCATAGAGCCGTGGCGATGTATACGCGCGCACACACGCATACACACACACACACACACACACACACACACACACACACACACACACACACACACACACAATAGAGCAGGAAAAAAGGGTATTAAAGTCGCGTAACAGCTCGCGCGGGCGCGCGCAACAACGCCCGGGTGAACGGTTTTCTCATAAGGTCTGCCTCGTCCCACGCTTCTGCTACCGCCGCGCCGCGCATGGACACACGGGACACGCGTGCAGCGCGCAGCAAGAGCGATGGCGGAATTCTTGCGCAAACCTTCACTCCCCCCCTACTTCCCTCCCTTGCCGGTCTAGCCGCCCCCCGCGCGACCGCGAGGAGTTTCGCCTCTTTCTCCTTTCTCGTCCCTGCCCTGATGCCAGGCTCGCGTATACCTATGTACGCTCGGCGCCCGCGGACTCCTCCGCCGAGGATTGTCCGAGTTTTCCGAGCCTCGGCGTCCTACTGTCTACTGATACCTGCTGATACTGCGAGCGAGGCTCGATGCGGGCGCCCTCGGATCTAACGGCGAATTTTGCTATTCCTGGTGGCACTTGAGCGGTGGGAGTGGGATACCGGTTGCGCTCGAGAAGATGCGACGCAAATCTACGCGGAACCGCATATATTGTGTATATATATATATATATATGTATGTATGTATGTATGTATGTATATGTATGTATTGAATAACTCCTCTTGCTTAATCTTCATTCCCAAAACAAATTAAGTTGTTTATAGAATTTAATCAACGTTTATTCCACTGTTTTTCAGCTTGTCCTATAAATAAGTTGTTCGCCTGTTGAAAGATATATACACATCAGTAGATACTTTGTTGCTTCCTTTTTTGTTCAACGAAGGTGTACACACACACACACACACACGCGCGCGCGCGCACAGTGATAGAAGATCTATAAGATATTGCATCGTTTATTTCGATATAAATAATGCAAACACGTTAGTTGTTATTTTCTTATATATATATATAAGAATTTATATATACTATATAAAAATTCTTCAATATAGTAATTGTACGTCCCATTAAGTTTTTATCAAAAGTATTACATATGCCTTTTGATGTTTATAGACAACTGCAGTTCGAAGTCAGATTTTCCAAGAAACTGTGCGAATGCTTTTCAGGGTCGAAGTCACGATATTTAATTAGGCTTCAATTGTAGCAATTGTAAACGATTGTTACATAGAAACGAGCGCGTGAGATTTTTCCAAGTGTTGAAACTTTATACCATCGATTTCATGAAAAATTGATGATTGCAATTGCTGAGCGGTTGCCTGTTTTTGTAGAGGCTCGTTTAATAAAGTGTATTATAGTTTCGCACTGGGTGTGTGCGTACGTGCGTGTATATGTAAGGCTTGCGCGTCTAAAAAACTATATCAGAACGAAATTCGGAATCGTGAAAGAGAACAGTTTTGGTAACAATATATTAAATTAGAAAGTTTCTGAATGTTGAAAATTTTATCTGGATACACTTGGCCGAAATCTGATTTTGTAAACGATAACGATTCTGTATTTTACTATATCCATAATCGATAATTCTGATAAACGACTTTTCCAGATTTTATTCCTATTGTGCGCGATTGAGTATATACCATCTGATCAAATTTGACCCGGACTGGTGCATCGAAACTCTGTGCGTAAACTGAATTAGTAAAAATTTTTTTTTCTATATTGGTACAATTTTTTTTTGATGTCCGTGTGAAATTTGAACGCCATAACTCCATTAGTGTGTTTTTGACAGTTGTTTGTTTACGACGCAAAAAGTTTGTCTGGCGATATTGACTATGGACTCATGGTATGGTCCCCGAAGCGGATTTTTGAGTTTTGGAAAGAGGAAAAAGTCGCAGGGAGCAAAACTGGCGAATAAGGTGGCTGACAAATGACTTTCATTTCGTGCTTGGCCAAAAAATCAGACACAATCATGCTGGAATGTGTCGGCGCATTATCGTGGTGAAAAAAAACCACGAATTGTCTGCCCACAAATCCGGTCATTTACGACGAATTGCTTCAGGTATATGCCTCAAAACGGCCAAGTAATACTCCTTATTGGCCGTTTGACCACTTGAAACGAATTCATGACGATCCACCCCATGGGTAATCGAAAAAACGATGAACATCACCTTGACTTTTGGTGGTGGGCGACTTGCATGAGGCAAGTTTTCGACGACTTCACGACCTTCACTGAATTCTTTGTGCCACTCAAATACTTGAAATAGACTCAAAATAGACTCCTCAAAACACTTCTGCAACATTTTCAGCGATTCCGAAGCCGTAATTCCATTGGAAACACAAAATTTGAATCAAACTCGTTGATCAACTTTTTTCTATAGGCAATATCGCCAGACAAACTTTTTGCGTCGTAAACAAACAGTTGACAAACTCACACTAATGGAGATATGGCGCTCAAATCTTACATGGACATCAAGAAAAATTGTACCAATATAGGAAAAAAAAATTTTACCGATTCAGTTTACGCGCGGAATTTAAATGTACCAGTCCGGGTCAAATTTGATATTTTCATTAAAATGTTATACCTTGTATGATAAATTAAAAGAAAATAAAAAAAGAATTAATATTTAAGTAATAGTTTTTAAAATATATTGTATATTTTTTCTTTTTTTTGATAACTAAGTGTACGAGTAATTTAACTTTCAAAAGATTATAATATACATATAACTGAAAAAATTATGTATTTATAATAATAAAGGAAAAACATTTTTTTGACTCTAATAAATTATATCATCGCAATATCACTCGAGAAAGAAGTAGATATTATGATGATGGTATCTCATTTACAATTTGAGACTGTAAATCAAAGTACGGTTACGAAATTGTAGAATTCTGTCGTAGACGTGATTAAATTTTGTAATCTTTTCATTCAATGACATCATAGCGTTTTGTCAATGCTATTTCCAGGTCATTTAAGAAAATCATTTAGGCAGACGTTATATAACGCGGTCAATTAAAAAACTATTAGATCACGCAATTTAGCTTATCTCTAAATTCTCGTATATCTTTCAATCAGGAAATCTTGCTCAAACTGGTTCAGTAAAGTTCTAAAATTGCTTTTGAATTTAGTGAAAATTATGTTGTAAAATAATGTATAATGTAAAATAATATTGGATCACGTTTCTAAGGGAGACAATTACGTTTTTTGCTAAACTGTTTATCATAATAATGTAATAATATAGCCACAATTAATTCATAAGATACGATATTATTTTGAACACTTTCTCCGGTCCTAATAATAAAATCGCGCTAAATATAGGTTAGTTTTCAATGAATATAATAATCCGAAATTAATAATGCTTTTGAAATAATAATATAATTATACTTAAAATATTTTAATAATATTTTCAAAATTTTAAATAAATAAATAAATATACAACATATTTATTATAGAAATTTATATTTGGAAGTTGCAAATAATGGTAATGCATTGAAAAAGTAGCATTGCATATTCGTTTTTGATGCAAAGATTTTAATTGAAAACACAAAGTTGTTCTATGCGGAAACAGATGGTCTGTCTGTTTCTCTGCTGTATCGATAAAATTTACGTAACGCATTTTACCTTGGTAGAACTTTTTCTGGTGCCCCTAAAATGTTCTATATATATAGTATTAACGTAAGACGCGATGAAAGACTGCACCGTATTTATTTAATAGAATTTTTTCGATTCGCAATATCGATAGTTTACTGCTATATGATATATACGCTCTTATAGCGTGGGCAACGGCGCGAGGTAATTTTTCATCGTTCTCTTTGGAATCTTTTTTTTACGGGAAATAAATTTCTCCGCAGGCACAAGAAGAGCGAAGGTCTCGGGGCGTGTATATTAATTAAATTATTTTAACCGGCGCGAGGAGGCAACTCGTTAAAACTGACGCAATTAAATTCCGAGGGCAAAAAGAGCCTCTAATTTTTGCTTTACGCACCGTAACGTCGGCGATTTATTTCCTCCCCCGGCGCGCGTATTATTGTTTTAGACGTACGAGTACAGGCTACGATATATAGCGTAGTTCGCTGTGCGCATCGGTCACCCCCCCCCTTCACGCCACTGCGCACCGCGCAGTTACTTTCCGAATTTAAGAGCCCGCGGGCGACTATTCGCCTCCCCGCCCCTCTCGCGGAATAAATTGAAGCCGACGAGAAAATAACGCAGAAGCTCGAGGAGGGGCGCAACTTATAAGCTCGCGCGACTATATTTACTCCGCTCGCGCATTAGCATAACGGAAGAAGCGAGCCGGCGGGCGCGGTAGCCGGGGGACGTCCTTGCCCTTCTTCGGGGCTCCCGCGCGATAAAACTCGGTCTTTCCAACCCCTTCGTCAAACCGCCAGCGGTGACAAGGACGACGCGTTTTTAGCAGCGCTCCGCACAGCCGCGCCGCGGTCGGCGATAAATGTCAATTCGGTGCTCCGTCTTTTATATCCTCGCGAAGCCATTATGCGTCCTGCACGGGTAATGCGCGTGCGCGAGCGATGGCTTTTTCCCAATATAGCTCCCGTTTTTTTTCTTTTTTTTGGTCGTGCACTCGGCAAACATTGGGCTTCGCTCGGAGCGCGGCAGCGCTGCGCCGGTAATCACGGAATATTATACGGTTTCGTTCTTTATTAGGGCGGTGCGAACTTTTTAGACGATTTACGCGCGCGTCCTTGGCTTTGACTCCTCCCGCGCGTTATTGATAATACTTTTCTTCCAAATGGGATCCCGTAACTCCTTCCCTCGAGGTTTTAAATCCCGCGTTTCCCGACGATTGGCGCAACGCGTCTCCGTAAAAATTTACCGTATGCGCGCTTTTCAGAGAAACGGGCGGTTCTAGTATAATAAGATTCCTTTCGCTATTTAGCTCAATTATGGGAGCATAAATGGAGACGTTAAAAAGAGAGACATTGCTTTAGAGGCGTATAAAAACGGAAATTAAAGCTGCGATGTGGACTAGACTGATAGTTAAATTTTACATTTTTCAAAATGTATTATAAAATGAATTTTTATAGAACAAAAAAACAATTAACTTAAACAAGTATAAGGTTTTGTTTTTTTGAGTAATAAGAATTCTGTAGTAATATCTAAGAAACTGAATAAATAACAGGATCTTGAATCAGGAAATTTTTCTTTTAATTTAGTAAATGTGCTTAAGCTCTGAAATGTTTTTTTTATCGAGAAAAAATAACCTCGTTTTAAAATAATTTGTCGACTAATTTTTAAATTGTTCAATGAGAATCATTGTGAAACTGCTAAAAATATTCAAGAATAAAGCAATATTTTTCTTTTTCACAATAGTATCGTTTATATATAGACTTGATGTACTTTTACTATCATACTTACATATATGAATAAATTTCTAATAGCTAGCCATGTTGTAATAATATCTTTATCATCAAGGCTGTCGAGCGAAACATTTCTACATTCCTAACAATGAGAATTTAGATAAAAATAATAGGAAATGCATTTTCTCTTATAAAAGAAACAAAATCTCCATCGGCTATAAGATATTTAAATATTCTACAAGAGTTTTATGTATGTTTATATATATATATATATATATATATATATATATATATATATATATATATACACACACAATACACGCATTTACAATTGAAACTATCGCCCCTCACAAAAACCTCTAGATTTATATATATAATTAGCTCGCCACGTATTTCTCGATCTATTACAATTGCAAGTCCCAGCTCTCGCCTCGCCTCGCCTCGCCTCGCTTTTACGAAATCAAATTAACGAGGCGACGCGACGTGCCGGCGCGCGTAAGAATATATATAAGTATTATATAGGCGCTCGGTAATATATAGGCCAAAAACGCGTTCGACATAATGGAATCATAAACCGTGATCGATGACAGTATAGGCGCGGGCGGCGAGATGAAAAAATAAACAGTGTTTAGGTAAGGAACGCGCGCGGACCCTCCGATCGCAGACCGAGATTATACGGCTGCACGGCGGCGGGCGATGCGGTAAAGTAGGCATTATAAAATTGGGAAAAAGGATACGTGACGAAAACGAAGCGCCCGGCGCGCCCGGCGCGCCATGCCGCAACCTCCGGCCGCGCTGAAATAATAAAAGAGGCAGGCGGGCGCGTGCAGCTACATCGGATGGCGGGGGAACGATCGGCCGCGTCCTTCAACTTCGCAATTCGTCCGGCCGTTATGGGCGTTTACGCTCACCCTCTCGTAACGTCGCGCGACCCGCTTTTCCCGGATTTGCGTTGTCACGTCCTCGAGCCGCTCTGTCTATCGGCCTCTTTTGATTATATCCTCCGCGACGCGGCGCACCCCGCCCTCTCCCACTACTCGCACCCCTGCCCCGCGTAATGGCCGCGCGGCCGTTTGTAGGCCGCCGTTGCAGTCTCCGATATGTATTATAGATTAATATCGTCGGGAGTGTGAAACGGGGGCGCGAGCCGAAGCGAGAGCAGAGCACGATAGCTATTAGCGGCCCGATTTTATCGGGCTGTGTATCCTTTGTAGAGATCCTGGCGGTGGGCCGCGCGTGCCTGCCTCTCTCTCTCTCTCTCTCTCTCTCTCTCTCTCTCTCGATTTCGTCAAGCCGCTCGCTCGGCTTGGCTTGTATAAACTAATACGCACGCGTATCGTAACGACTTTAAAAGCGCTCGTGGGAGCGCTTCGCGTACCGGTGGGTGTGCGCGTGAACGCGCGTCCATCTCGCGCGGGGTCTCGGTCTTACGTATATTACGTATATATTTTTAGGCCTTTTGTTCGATGGACAAGCTCGATATACATCCGGGAGGTGCGCGAAGAATTCTTATATTTCGAAAAATCGTCCCGGGGAAAATCGTGGGTGTTTCTTTAAGAAGGGGGGACTGTTTGCGTTTTCTCAGGAGTCCATATAGGATATTGCATTAATTTATTACTTGGAAAAAGGGTCAAAGAAAAACCGGCGATACACGCGCCCATGGGAAAATTTTATGGCCTTTGCCGCATTTATCAACGTTGCGCGGGAGTTCAACGCCGCCGCGCGGCCTTTTCCTCTCGATGATAGCTTTATTATATAGTTCTTTTATCCCTTTTCGCTGGAAAAGCCTCAAAATTTGTTTTTAATGCACTACTTAACGTTCTCAAATTATCAACGCGTTATCGTCTATTTATTTTTCTATATACACACACACACACACTCTCTTTCTCTCTCCTTTTTTGCCCCTTCAAAAGGAAAAAAATAGCTCGCTAAACACAGCTCTTGGGCCGGTCGATTTTCTTTAATACCCGTATAAAGTAGATGATAATTAAATAAAAGGCGAAATACGAATGGCCGAGAGGCAAAATCGTTAACCGTGCACTTTTTGCGATCGTATGTATAACCTTTCGTCGAGCCGGCTGCCGGGTATGTGCGCGCCTATACCGCTTTATTCGACGCTACTTCGCATTGCATATATATCGCGGTATATATTATTCCGTTCCAGCGCGATATGCATATATGCTGAAATTATCGATATTCCAGATCCATTCGAACTTTAATCCGCAGATCTATTGAGTCGCTCTTGAATCTCGCTCCCTATACAGTTGCGATGCTAGTACGTCAAGTTGTATACGTAACGAGATCCGGTTCTTTACGAAGCCTGCGCTCATTTTTTGCCCTTAAAAACGGTAAAAAAAGCAGAAGAATGATTTTTTTTGCTTTTGCAACGAAAACAGAAAAACTATCGAACAATTTTTACGTTTACTCGGCTCGGTGAATTGAAAGGCTGATATTATGCGTTCAAGGCCAATCATCACGCCTACGCCCGGGGACGTTTTGCTTTATACATTCGATGTCTATCAGTTATATGTGCTGCGACTTATAATTTTGCGCTCCTTCTACATTATTATCGGCCAAAAGAATTCATTTCCCATGCTCGCAATTCTCTTTATTTATGTATATATATATATATATATATATATATATATATATATATATATATATATATATATCTATATTATAATTAATAACCATTGACTGAGGAACGGAAGATAAAAAGTTATAATTCATGCGTTTCTAATCTCGCGCGGAACTCTTGTTTTCCTCGGTAATTTTCTGCGTATATATAATGCATTTTTAGAAATTTCTAAACGTCGTATAGAAACACGTTTTTTTATTGTGTATTATTACTTCCAAACATAGAAAAACTACCCTTGACCACTCTTATCAGAGTTGACAAATACTTGACAATGAAAGGAATAGATAAAACTATTTTTATATGTATAATTTCAGTAGTATCAACGTTTAATATCTACATCACTGATACTTACATGAGAAGTCTAGAGTAACCGGTTAACCAATAACTTTCACTCAGAGTGCGTATGTGTTATGATAAAAAACAAATGCCTTACATTTTTTCCTTTGAATAGACCTTCGCTCCCTTTATTTTTAATTCAATACTACATCAAATAGTATTATCATTATTTGTCTTAGTATTGATCCATTATCGAATATTTTAATTTTTTTCACATTTTCAATGCATCGATTTGATTTCTTAAGCTTTTGAACATAATACGTGATAAGTTTTCGTTGATACGATTCTATTTAAAGGTTTTAAGTGCTTTATTATTTAATTAGTTTTTCAGAACGTTGACGCAAACTTCATAAAGTTTATAGCTAAAAAAATTGAATAATTGATAATTAATTAATATAAACACATAAAAAATTCTTTCATGAAATAGGTTGTATTAGTAATACGCAAGTTATCTGATGTCCTTTCCTCGTAAGATTAAACATTATATTAATTTTTTTGTTCAATAGGAACGTAATTAGTCATGATTTGCATTATAATATAGAGGATATCCGCTATATTTACTGTAGAAAAAATGGAGTTTTTAAATTAAATGTTCAACAAAAAACTGGTGATTTATTTATTTAAAAAAGTGTAATGACATTAAAATTAAAGAAAATAAAAAACAATAGAGTTAGTCACCTTGGCCTGTCAACGATTCGTTATCGAGCTAATTGGGAAAAAAAGGAAGGCGCGGGAGGTTCGAGGCAGCTGGGTTTTACGATGCGGCAGTTATACGTATTATACGCGTTCGGTAAAAGTCAGGAGGTATTTTGTTAAGCCCGAACGATAGCCCGGCGGACCGCACGCGCGCGTGCGCGTACACGTATGTGTAACGTGCGCGAACGATAGTGTGGGAGAGAGGACAAGAGCGCGGTGCGGTAATTTTCCTCATTTCTTAGACTTGACAAGCGTATTATCCGGGGAAATTATCCCTCGGCTGAAAGTTTCGACAACGTTAGAATTACCATAACTCATCAATAATTGTTCGTGCGCAGCGGTCCGGTCTATATTGTATATATATAGATGCTTGTGCACAGCAGTGCGCAGCAAAGGCTCGCTCGATGCTCGACCCTGTGCCGCGCGAACGATTTCAAGAAAAACAATGTCTATATACTTCTATATATCTGCACATATGTGCATCGGGTGCGCACCCGTGTTTCGACCTCGTTTTGCGCGCGGGATTTTAACGATTTTAAGCATATTCATGCGCGCGCGCGCATGTGTGTGTGTGTGTGTGTGTGTGTGAATGCGTGTGGTGGCGCATTATATTATATATGTATGCCAAAACTTGGAGCGCCGTTGAAGCGAGCGACGACGCCGGGAGTCGATGCGTTATTGCGCGCAGCGCCTATGTGTCCGGATTTGAAAGGTATATAGCCACCGAGGCTGGAAAGAGGATAGACGCAAAAGCAGTACTTCGGCCCGATTTTCCATTCTCAATTTGCTTTGCTGCAATTTGCAAGTTATAATTTATTGCGGAATTTCTTCATTCGATGCGAGAAGAGGAAGGCAGAAAGAGAGAGAGAGAGAGAGAGAGAGAGAGAGAGAGAGAGAGAGAAAAAGAGTGGGCGGGAGAGTGAGAGAGCGCTTGATTTTCGTTAAACGAGCGAGTGAGAAATAAAAGCTCTTTTTTACCACTGTAATGAATAAATGATAAGTAAGGAAAATGAGAATAAATCTCCATTAGAGCTTCAAACGTTGGATTAAACCGTCAAATGAAAATTTGTAAAACTAGAAAAACGTGAGTCGTAAGGACCATACTAAAGTTATTGACTTTTAATATAAATGTTATATTGAGAATCAAAATTGTATGTATTTCTAAATTTAATCTAAAGCTCTACAAATACTCATATTGCCACACCCGTGAGGAGATATGGGAATTGTTATATAGTAATAGAAATTCGTAGTACATATTATAGGCTTTTTTACATGTTCAACTCACTACGGAGAATATGTCTTTTAATTGTCTACATAGCATAATTGATCAAAAAACTAACTAAATTAAACATCTCATGTCAACATATGTAATAAATGAAGTTTTTTAGAATGACATTATTGTTATAATGAAAAAAAGTTTCTGTTTGTATTTAATTAAAAGAAATTTTTTTTTAATCTATTATAAACATTTTAAAAAAATGTATAGTTTAACATTTATTTTTATGATAAAAAATCTGCTACAGTATGTCTTTTAATCTAAAGATTTCAATGCTTATAAAAAGAAGCAGTTATTAAATATAATTTTTCTATTTTTTTTTATAAGAATTATAATTTTGCGCTCCTTGTATATGTGATAACGATAAAGAAAAATAATTTTTACCGAATACTTTTATTTATTATAGTAAAGGCTTATATAATTCCACTAGCCATCTTACTTCAGATGTTTCTGAAAAACTGTGTAATTCACTTTCTTTAATGACCTTTATATTAAACATTTTTTTATTATTGCTATTGATACTGTAATATCAAAAAAATATTTCTAGTTAGTGATAAAATTCATCTTTATTGTAGCCAATTATTTGCTTCCATTTACTATAACCCCAAATAAAACAATTATAATTCTTTTAATAATATCCTGTGCTTAAAACGGATACAATAATAACCCAAATATCTGTAAATTATCTAGAAATCCCAGTGAAATAAAGCGAAGCTGATCCAATAACCCAATGATCTCAATTCAATTATTGTATTATAAACTTCTTCACAAGTACCACCTACTCCCTATAGTGCTTCCTGTATAAGTCTAGTACCCCAAATATAAAAGAAAGTGTGTATTATACTCTCGACCTATTTTAATTCAAAACTTTTGCCCGTCTCTAATTCTCGGCGTAATACCTCGACTTAATCGTAACGGAATCTATATATCGTATACTTTCTCGTTCTTTTTCGTTTACGCGAGATTCCGTCGTACTTTATTTTTTTTCTAATTTTTATTTAACTTCCTATAAATTTTATTTAAGTTCCTATAATTTTAACGATGTTCTGTTTTCATAAATATGGAAGACCAAGTTGAATTATGGGTTTATATTTCTTCAGATTTTTAATTATATAATAAATAAAACACTACGCATAAAATAATTTTTTTTATTCTACCTGAAAGATACGAACTCAGTTTAAACAAATGATTCGATAAAACAGATAATCGAAAGAATACAAAATTTTTGTAACTTGACCATATTTATAATGACGAATTTAGAGAATTTTATTAGTGCCACATTGTTGCACAACACTTCCTGTTTCTTATTTAAATTGAAATAACTAATTGGATCTAATCAATATTAGCTGTTATGGATGCCAAATTTTTAACAATTATTAATAATTAACAGCGATGTATAGAGTAGAGTATCGTATAATTCTATCGTACTTCTTCACGGTTCATTGAACTACAGAATGAGCAATAACGTTATTGACAAAATCTATTGATAAATTTTAATCCCAATGTTTTATATTGCACAAATCGATGAAGATCCACGTTCATGGTGAAGCTGATACAATTCCTACTTTGAAAATAATTTATTTTGAAAGTAACACTGGCCTATGCTTTAGAAAGGCCCCGTTACACTACTTTATCCATTATTACGCATTTAAACTGTAACACCCGTAATCTTATGCGCTAGAATAGAGTTAATCAGATAAAGCGTAAAAAAATTGGCCAATTTCCAGCACTATTTTAGAAAACTGCCTTAAAGTGAAAGCTTTACAGATACTAATGCAATGTTGCTATCAAAAAAGAATTTATTCCATTTAGTAAAATAACTATATTGACCACTTATGATTAATTCATTATTATATGTTTATTGTATTGTTTCGTTAAGTGTAGTCGAGGAATCTCATAATAATTTATTGTACTAAATTATAAATTCTTGTCAATATCATTTTGAAAGAGTAATTTCAAACTACCGCTATTCAATCCATATTTATGGTAATAATTTACATAATTTTAGTGAAAGACTATTTTTACATAATACGTTAAATAATATATCTTCTGTCAATTTATGAGTTATTTCCTATAAAGATCTCATATATATATCATATCGTATATTTTATAATTTTTCACACTATAAACGTCTTTTGTACTTTCCGATTTTTCTAAAATTGTTTCAAATTTATATCTGTAGAATTCTAAGCTTTGAAGACTGTAGACAGAAAACGTAAAATTTCTATAATTTTTAGTTAGTTTTAATTGAACTATTTTGTTGAAGTTTGATTGAAGTTTAATTGAACTCTTTAGTCGAATATTATTACGATTTTTTTTACGAAATAACATTGTTGGAATATTTAAAATACCGATTGAAGATGAAGCCTAATAAAAGCGAAATAGATCGACTTTTAATAAGTTCCATAACAAAATTCAGAAGAATAAATTCGAAGAATCTAAATGAGTCGGAATTTTTAATCATTAACTATACAAAATTCATAAACTGCAAATTACAACACTTTGTAAATGTATAAATATTATTGATCTTGACGCTGTTAATGAAGGATGGAAAACAGTGGGAATATAATTCTACACTTTATTAATATTTAAATTTTAACTTTAACTGCACATTCCAAACTGCAACAAATGATCTTCAAGAAAAGGTATTTGTGCCTTTGTGCCATTTAATAAAAACGATCGATGACCAACAATTGATTAAGTAACATGCATTAAGGGCAATTTTTGAAATTAATATTATAGTCACATAAATTGTTAATTATACATGCATACACAGACGCGCGCCGCACACACACACACACAGCTTTTTATAATATTGTAGCTACATAAAAACCTTAATTTTGATCAATTTTAAACGTCTTGCCACACTCGGCCAGTTCTACTTGTTTTACTTAACTGGCCGCTTCAGGTGGAAGGTACTTAAATGTCAAATTGATTGATTTGAACTATTTTAGCTATTTTATGCCTATATTCATAAAGATGAATACATCGCGATCAGTCTTGTAAATTAAGTTAATCAATAAATAAAGTAGAAATATTGTTAATTATGTTCAAATGATTACTCATAAAAAGAACAATAAGTATAAAAATCTATCATTCATTATCTTCATTGAATATTAGTAGCTCGATAATTATTAGCTACATTTTACCGCGAGTCTCTTTAAAAAAAAAACCTCAGAAAAGAAACTCTACTGACTGCAACTTAAAGTGCTGCCGCTGCGCCGCTATTACAACAGTTCGTAATTTAATATATTCTTCAATTGCGCATTGGGTTGAATGCAAAGAGGCCAAGTGAAAATCGTAGTCTGTGGTCCTTGGTGCGCTCTTTCCTACACGCGGAAAAATAACAATAAATAGGAACATAAGCAATATTTATGTGTGTGTGTGTGTGTGAAAATTCATAATTGACGAAAGTCCGTATATATATATATATATATAATAGAGTCCATCGAAGGTACTGTATGTACGGGTAGACCATGAAATCCGTTGTATGGTATTTTTTGTAAAAGATACTGCGGTTCAAGGTAAGACTTGAAAAAAAAGTTATCGGTATGTTTGTATGTATATACAAGTAATACAAGCTTGGGCAATAACGAAGCGCGCTCGGGCGCACGCGGGACTTGCGGAATCGGAATTTGTTAGTATATGATAGAGTTCACCTGTCTTTAATTTTTCTTTTTCACTCATATTTCTTATCCGTAACTTTCTAACGCCAATACAACGTAAAGTATGTGCAAGTGATATATTTAAGAAAGCAGATTGGGTCTTTCGTCAGTTCGCGGAAGTATGTACCGGTTAAAGCAGATATACCAACGGTTATCTTAAATATTTCTTGCGGATTTGTGTACATATTATCCGAATTTTCTGTTTAATATTTTTATGCAATTCTACGTGTGTATGAAAATTTAATGAAGTCAAAATCAAAAATTTCTTTATCATATAATGAAATATATATAGCATCTGCATTGTATATATATTGTGAGTAGCACCATTAGTGGAACACATGGCTTTTCCAATTTGATATTCTAGAAGACAGCCTACTTAGGAGTAAGGAAGCATATATCGTACTCACTCTTCCAGTACTTTTATTTAATCATTATTTAATCATCTCTTTAACATAGTATTGACAATAAAAAAATATCAAAAATAGAATGATTTTTCGTGAATTTTTTTAATTTTTTTTTATTTTATGTTTGATTGTAAAATTTCAACGTAAATATTTTAGTTGTTATTTTGATTCACATAAAAATATTTTTTTAATATTAAAAACATTTCTATTACTGTTAAAAATTAACGTTACTATAAAGTCTTATTATATATTATTATAATATAATATAAAGAATTATTATAAAGTCTTATTTAACTTTAAATTGAATAAAGTAATGAATAATGATATAATGTATATATGTTTATTATTATTTTCCAGTGGAACAGTAAATAGAAATACGATATATAATTATTATAACGTAATATACATTTTATCAGAAAATATATCTAATTTAAGCTCAAATGTCTTTTGATACCAAATTTTGATGAATACCATTCAATTTTTTTTTGAATTTTTTATACAAATGTATTTATAAATAAATATATGTGTGTAAACGACGAAAATATTTCGAAATCTGTTTTGCATTAACATAAATGTAAATGAAGAATATATTTCAATTATGACATATATTTAATTTAAGGAATCTGCTTATTTTAAAGATGTTATATATATATATTAAATATTAAACTACGCATTTCCAATTTTTTTCTATTGAGAACCCTAAAATGTAATATCGTCTTTTATTTAAATGCGTTGCAATGAAATTAGTGTGTAAAAATCAATCATTTTAATTTTATAATAATTTGTTATTCTTACTTGATAAATAAAAATAATTTTATAAGTTTTCGATAAAAAATATACATAATTTATTATTTAAATTCAACATGTTGACTTTATATATATATATATATATATATATATATATATATATATATATATATGTAATTTTAAAAAATAATATTTTTTCATCTTTTTATTTATTTATTTAGATTTAGGATTCCTAATGGTTTTTTTATTAGACTACATATACATAAATATATATATATCTTTTATAGGATTTGGTAAATTATCTGGTCCATTTTAATTACATAAAATGAATAAATACTGTTTAAAAAATTGTATTTTAGGAAAGCACTATTTTCAAGACAATTTCATGTTCTATTTACATTATGCTTTTGTATGCTGAAATTGGCATATTACCCTAAGGCAGTCATATAATGAGTAATAAATTGAGCCGGAAGATAGATCGAAAACGGGATCGAAGCTGATTGCGACATTTGAAGAAAATATAAGTATACGTTATACAAATAGATTTATCAATTCATAGCTGAATTTATTTCATCACCTATCTATAAATTTACAACTAATTACTTGGGAAATTTGCAAAATGAAATGGCTAGAATAACATCAAATTCGTGAAAAAAATTTCGAATTCGGCTAACAATGAACTTATATATTTTTCTAGTCCTTTGAATTTTTTACATACAAAGTTGATGGACGTTATTCATTTATTTATTTTATCATTACAATATCCCCAGAATAATCTAGTGCTCGCGTCAGTTGATTTATTTTATTGAAGTAAATATGTAGAAAGAATCCAGGATGCAAACGAAAGCAGACATGCTCAGCAGCAGTTCATTGAGAAAGAAGAATTGCGATTCATTCTTCGCTTTCCACGCGAAACTTTCGATTTCCGTCGGCCCATTGCGTACATATTCAGTACATTCACAACCAACACCGACCTATAAGGAGATGCACGTGTGCACTTCGTACGCCGATCGAATTTTCACACCTCCAACGGCAGATAGAACGCAATTCGCATATTCTCTTCTCATTCGAAAACTTGTATACGGTTTTCTGCTTTTTTCCCCCACCTCTCCTGCTTGCTGCATAGCGCTTTTCTTCTCGAAACCGATGCTTCGAGAATAATACGGGGGGGGGGGTGTAACTCGACGGGATCAAGTATAGGTGAATTTCGCCACTGAAGAGATAGCGCGGCATCCGCGGCATCCTGCATCGACGGAGGAACAGTTTTGCAACTGACCATTGTGGAGAAGCCGCGATAACGTAGATAAAATTCAGCGGAGAGCCGTCTCGCGGACGTGCGGATGATATATTGAAAATAAGCGTTGCGTGCGCAAAGCCGAATCGGGTCGTACACGCTTGACGGGATAGTTTTTGTAAGAATTAGTGCATTGCTCTCAAAGGAAACGTAGCCTGCGAATTTGACAAGGATCGATTTTCTCGCACTGCTATACATAGATTTAAACGAGATTAGTCTAGACGGGTATAATCTAAGTAAATCGCTGTATCTTGGTAGAGCCCTATTGTTATTCGATAGTGTAACGTAAACATATACTTTTACCCGCTATTGACCAAAGAGTTTCCAACATTTTAATGTCTTTACTATTACGTTTGTTGCATGAGGTATTGCAGGCAGCTCTTTGTGTGAGAAATCTTAGTAGTAGTATTGATGAGCTGCGTATAGTCTAGCATATCTGATTTTCTTACAAAGCGTCGTTTCGACACCGAAACCTTTATAAATTAACTATGCTTTATTCCTACACGTATTCAAAGTTTTAATCACTTTATAAAAGATTTTTATTTATTGTGCATTTCCTGCAATAAATTTACTTTATCACTAATCATTTCTATCTGAAATTAACAAATCTATACCATCTAATCAATTTGAAATTTTGAATGATTTCGAAGGAAACAATTTACAAATTGGAAAATTTTTTCCAATTATCTTTTCTTCTGAATAACAGTAGATAATACTGCTACATAAATTTATTTTAAATAACTTATTGGTACAAAAAATATTAAAAATTAAAAGTTGTTTAATTGAATTAATATGTGAATATCGAAATTTCAAGATTAATTTCATTCCGAAATTAGGCAAATGAGAAAATTTTTTTTATTTTCGACAGCAACTTCGTTATGTGAATGTTGCAATAGAATAATTTATATTGAAAAATGATAAAATAATTTATTTAAAATACATTATTTGGTAAGACGTTATGTTAAAAACACTTTTTAGTTTTCAAAATAGTTGCTGTTGCTGAAGAACAATGAGATTCATTAGGATATTCACAGAAAAATTTTAAAAAATCCAAAAATAGGGTTAGTCAATTTGGTTATATTATATTATATATTAGTCAATTGGGTAAGTCATCCAATCATACATTAATATGTGAATTTATCAAAATTAGTAAAAAAATAATTTTAACCGAATGGTTCTAAAATATTTTTTTTATATGGTACAGATATAAGCAGAAATAATTATTATCGATTTATTATATACAGTCGCGTAAAAAAAATTTTCCATTCGCTTCAATACAGTATTCAATTGTAAAATAATAAGAGTTGTATACTAACGTAGAAAAATATGGCTGAAAACCATTTTTAAAAAATTTACAATGCACACGGCAGATGGAATTTCGCTTTTCCTAACACTCGACAGTCGAACTATATGGTAACCAAACGAAGTATATTACGTCATGAACAGCAGGATTTGCTCCCAGGATTTTGTTTAACCTACTCTGCGTGAAAAAAAAATCTTCACAGTTAAAACCGCGGGCGAGAAAAAGGAGTCGAGGCGATCCGATCGCGAAAGGAGCAAAGCCGCGGATAGCCCCGACGGGCGACCTTCCTCTCTTCCTCTCTCGCGCGAGCTTTCGAGCTACCCCTACCCTCGAGCCCCCTGGTCGATTCTCCAATCTCCGGTCCGCCCCGGCCGTCGTGCTCGCCCACGACTCCGACGACCTCGAGGACGGTGGTGGCGACTCCCTCTCCCCCTTCTCGCTCTATCTCGCTCGATCCGCCGGAGTACCGTCCAGTATACACCAACACTCCCTTCTTTGTCCGTGACCAGGGGGGATACGTCTCTACACCCGTCTTCCCCTCTCTCTCTCTCACTCTCTCTCTCTCTCTCTCTCTCTCTTTTCCCGCGGCCCCCTAGAAAGGTGTGCACACACCTCGGGATATATAGACGGCGAGAGCGCGCGCAAGCGCGAGCGAGAGAGAGAGAGAGAGAGAGCGTGAGAGTCAGCGAGGGGGGAGGGAGGCGAGAGTCGAGGAAAGCTTGGCGGGCCGGAGCAGGAGTCGGCGGCAACGACGAGGTGTACCAGGAGCAGGTCTCGCTCGACGCAGCCAGTCACCTTTCTCTCCTCGAGTCGAGAGTGCCACGGCCCGTGCGCAGGCAGGCATCCGCAGCCAGCCAGCTATCGAATAAACATATATATATATATATATATATATATATATATATATATATACACGCACACTTATATATTAGAGATATAGACGAGCCGCGGAGGCGCGCGCGCAACCGCAAGTCCCCGGTGCCTCTCGCCCGCGAGCCCATCGTCAGCTGTGCTCGTCGAGTCCAGGAGAGCGAGGAAGAAAGACAGAGACGGAAATAGAGAAGGCGCAGCGAGCGTGGCGCTTTGCCCGCGGACCATTTCAAAAATCATCGGCGAAGCCGCGCGCGCGCGAGCGCGTCGTTCACTCCGCGTGAGCCACCCCCGCGCGCCGCCGCGCTCTGCAAAGGGGCAGATCGGCGCCCCCTCAGTGTACCACCAACTGTGCTTCTTCCTTTTTTTCGTTTTGTTCTCTGGGCCAGACAGTCGACGGCCGCTGTTGCGGGACAGTGCGAGGATCGGGTTACTCGCGGACACCGCGCGTCGAGCCGTTTAGCAGTCGTCGATTAGTTCGCCGAGCGTTGTTGCGCCAGAGGAGAGGCCGGGAGGAGAATCCGAAGAAGAGGAGGAGGAAGTAGGAGGCGGTGGTAAAGAGTAGGACTAAGGCGAACAGCGAGGAAAAACAACGCAACGATGCTGTCGCCGCTCAGCAGCCTGTTGCTCGTCGCGCTGGCCGTCGTCGTCACGAGGACGGGTAAGTCAAAGCTCCATCTCGACGGCGCTTCCTAGCTTTTGGCCCGTGTTTATTTCGCTAAATTCAACGCAGATTGCTGCGCGACAGTGTTTATTCCTCCCCCTCCCTCGAGTCCATGGCGTCTATAAAACCAAAGACTAGAATCGAGTTATTCAGACACGAGTTGTATAGTTATTATGGATTACTGGATCGCTCCAAATTATTATCAAGCTCGTTTGCCTTAAGCTTGCGCAAAGCTTGCGCGAAATCCCAAATAAAACCAACTTTATTTAAATGTACAAAATGTTTTCGTTAATTTTTCTGTTGTTACAAAAAATTATCCACTTTGATATTAATATTTTTGCAAATCCCTGTCAAAATATCATCTTATCAACTTTGTTCTCGTGCGGCGACGTAAATACATTGTTCGTGATACTCATGCAATGTTATACGGAAAAACCTTATTTGTTTGAGCACCTCACTTATTTCGCATTCATTACGCAAAATAATCCGAATTAATCGTGGCACTCGTGGCTACGTAGTTCCATTTAATGGGAAAGATTTTTGTACGGACAAGAGAGAGAGAGAGAGAGAGAGAGAGAGAGAGAGAGAGAGAGATAGAAGATCTATTTCGCTAGACGCTATTGCATAATTAACTACTGGTTCGCTGGATTTCTAGTTTTAACGCTGGGCCGCTTTATTGGCCATTCGGAAAATAAAACTGGTAAACTCGTCGAGTAATTTGGCGTTCTCGTGAAAAAAATGATCTTCGTTACCAGGACGATCGAATATGTAGGTTAAATAGTGAATTTTTCTCGCGAAAATTTCATTCCTTCCCGCCAGCTGACAATGAAATTTCGAAATCGAGTCTTTTAAATAAAGTACCACAACTATATAAAGTCCAGATTGATTTTTGCAGCTCATTAAATGGAATTAAATTGAGTCGATGAAATTATTTGAACAACTGGTACATTTTTTAGGTATTGTATAATTTGAACATTTTGAAGTTTTGAATGTACATTATTTGCATTTATTTCATTTAAATATTTGAATTGCGCAAGCATTGCAGAGTATTTGGGAAATGGAGAAAGATAGCAAATGACAATTATATGTCCAAACTTTGACAACTCGACAGACGTGTAATTTTCGCACTTTGAAGTATTCATTATGAAATGAATAATATGAAAAAAATTAATATGAAAAAAATTCTAGTAACGTTAATTAAGAAAATGCAATTGAATTAATGCTATTGCAATTCAACAACCACTTATACACTATTTCTTTAAACTCTTACATCGAGTAACTTATTATTTGAGCGAAATATTATTTGGGTATTACCATTTTGAATATATATATATATATATATATATATATATATATAGTGAACCGATTGCAGAATAAATTTTCGAATTTTTGGAAAGTCATATAACTCAAATATAATTTGATAAATAATCTCAGTACTGGCGTTGAAAATCTGTTTAATTTATTTAAAGTAAGTCAAAGAAAATTAAAATTTTTTATACAATCATCTTGCACAATTTGAAGTTTTAGATATAGATAGTTCATTAATATTAACTATATTAAGTTCCAGTTGGGTACGTTTCTGTGAAATGGAAAGAATTTGTTAACGTATATCCATACATTTCGAATCAAAATTAAAATTCCAGTATCGCTCAAGGCATTTTGAACGAGCAAGGACTATGTCGTTACTTAAGCACCAATTTGGAATTATATAACTAGAAAAAAAGATTCAAACCCAATTTACCCCCTTCCCCAGAATTACCAGAAATTGTACCAGTCAAAATATCGCGTATAGTTCTTGGCCTCTGTATTTATATAGAATATGAGGGAATGTGGGATATGAGCGTGCGATTTATCGAAATGAGCCAGAGGCGAGTAGAAAACGCTCGAAGCTATGTACCCATTAAATACAGAGGGTCGAGAAAAATTTCTCGATTCGAACTGCCGTACCCTGGCGAAATGGCCTCGGTGGCGCGACGCGGGCGATTGTACGCAATGCTGCCCCCTCCCCCTACGTGGACTTGTTTTCGGTACTATATATATATATATATATATATATATATATATATATATATATATGTGTGTGTGTGTATAGGTTTGTTACGATCGCGCACCAGAGAAAATCCAGTTTTGTGGTCCGATTCTCTAAGGAGAGAAAGAGAGAGAGATAGAGAGTCAGACAGATAGAGAAAGAGAGCCTCGAAGCGTAAATACGTAGCCTGCGGGGGTTGTAAAAGTTTCTTGGCGAAGTACGCGGGACAGGTCTCTTAGTTGATCCTTATAATAAACTGGGTGAACACTTTTGGCTTCTTGGGGGCACCGTTGCGGCACCAAAACGGTGAATGCGCGGGCGTGGTGGTGCAGCTGTGAATAAATTAATTCAGGCGCTCTTCGTTATGAGGTCAGACATTAAAAAAAAAACACTCTCGACGAGGCGTTAATCCGTTCTTCAACGGGCGATGATAATTGGGGAAGGGAGAGGGAGAGATATAGCCAGGTAAAGGAAAGGAAAAGGGGAGAAAATGCAGAGTCAATGGACCAATAATGCGATTGGAATCAGTAGGTAAGGAAATCGGCGGTTCAATTGTATTCACTTTATCGGCAGAACGTTATGTAAGCTAGATGCGAAATATTTCTTATTATACTAGCAGATTGGGCTCGGACTCGTTCTGCTCGATATAATCAGAGTTATATATATATATATATATATATATATATATATATATATATGCGTATCCTTATATACACGAATAACGAAAACCGACGTGGAATTCCGCTCTGGCGAAATAAGCATCATTCGCTGCGCTTCGACGATCTAATAAAAATATACCATTTGTTTGCTTTATATATATATATATATATATATATATATATATATATATATATATATATAGAGAGAGAGAGAGAGAGAGAGAGAGAGAGAGAGAGAGAGTTAGTTATAAAATATACGCGCTACGAAAGATTGAATTTAAAAGCTCCGATATAACGATTCGAAAGCAAAACGTAATGTGCTTTCGGTAATGGACCGAAAAGCTAAGCGGGATCATAATGGCAAAAACGTCCCTACAATACACCATTCATGATTTAATGTCGCCGTGTAACAACTTTCAAATCGCTCGCCCCGCGCACGCACGCGCGCGCTCCGAAAGTTCTTATAAGTATAATACGAGCTATCGCTGCGACTGTCGGCCCACCGGGATAGCGCTTAAGTAAATATCGCACGTCTACATAAGGCCGCGCAGCGCCGAATTCGTTCCGGAAGCAAAAGCAAAAGCTCATTCTTGGAGGGGGGGGGGTATCCTAAACACCTCGCGAAGCGACCGTAAATTGAGATCAGATTCAATTGATACATTCCATATGTATAAGCTGTATCTGCTCCAGCTTGGTTGAGTGGACGGTGGCGCCTTCTGCGGGACTTTCTTATAATAAACTACTACGAACAAGAGTATACGGGGGGGGGGGCGGTCAATCAAATAGCTATTCTTTCAACAGCGATTTTCAATATAATTCATTTGGCTTCTCTTTCGGCATTTACTTTTTGTTAAATAATCTTCCAGTGCTTTTATTAGCTGAATTTCTCCTCCAATATTTGTCGTGTAATAAATTTTTAAAGTCTTTCGTAACACTTTTTTTAAAATAACTAATTATGAATTAAAATTAAAAGTTATATACGTATAAATAATTTGAAAATATTATACGTAAACAATGACGTAAACAAAAAAAAATAATTATAAAATTTATTTGTATATAAATTTACTAAATTCAATTAAGTAGGCTTGGTAATCCAATAAAAAAATCCTCATAATTAATGAATCGTAAAAGTATTTTCATAGATTTTCACGTAAGAAATCAATAATATTTTTAGAGAGCAAAGTCAATGAACTTTACGGAGAATCGCTTGAATTTGATATACTTGGATTTATATTGAAAGAATCAGTAAGGCGCGTGTACACGTAACGAAGACGCCGAAAGCCCATCGCGCGCGTTGCTGTTTCCCAATGTCCGTATTGAGATTATTACGAAGATCCTGCCTCGAGCGATGCGTCGAGAACTACAAATTCTCAGCACTCGGTAATTATATTCATCCGAAAATAATTAATCAGGCGCGTGCCAGTCGTGAACTCCCCCCCCCCCCGCCCACCAACACTGGGCGAGCACAAAAAAGTCGCGAGCATTGAGTTTACGATCACGAATGTGTAACGGACCGCGCGTATATAAAAAAAACGAAACGGGTGCGGTGTATGCGCTTGAATAAGTGTATAAGCGTATTTACGTCGCTTGGAAATGGCGATGTTGTTTAATAACTATTATAGATATCGTTGCAACTGATGTCGATTACGTGCATATTATTAGACTTGCATATTATTGACCTTTGCTTATGATACTTTCCTCTTAAATTTGAAGCGGTGAAAACTATACGATAATCCATAGTAAGTTCATTATATATTCATTATTTATGTGCATATAAATAGCGGCGGATCGGTGTTTTTATAAATTTTACGTAAATTCCATCCTCGTTTTAATTTGCACTGGATTGCAGTACTTTACACAGATTCAAATTTAGCGAGTTCGTGCGTAACTGCATTCCTACAGCTTACGTATATAATTGCGTATATAATTGCCTCCCTTTTTATCCTCGAATGAGCCAAATTTTAGAGAGTCCGCCTGGGCAGTCGAATGACATTGGCAATTCGACCTCTCTCTCTCTCTCTCTCTCTCTCTCTCTCTCTCTCTCTCTTTCTCTTTTATAAGTTATGTCAGAGTTGGCGGGCGGGGTCCCGAATTCTTTGGTCATTCGAGCAACCTTCCCGCGAGTCGCACTGCCGTTGCATTGCACCGAGCGCGAATCGAATCGTGTCGGAGCGAAAGCCCGCAGGGAAAGGCCCGACGTGGCGGCCGCGCGAATCATTGTTTCCGATCTCAAGGGGTATTTGCCGTCCGACAAAAGCGTTATGCCGACGAATTGAAATCGATCACACACACACACACACACACACGCGCGCGCGCGCGCGCACAAACGCACGAGTTGAAATTAACAAGATCGTACCGATGGCGGGGCGCTTCTTTGTTGAGGCGCGCGCGGCATAAGATTAGCTCAAGGACTGAGCTGCGCTCGTTTCAATCGTTACGTCAGATGGAATTGACACAGTGGAAAATCAAGGCTCTACCATGCAATATCATCGATAATAAGCTGTTGTAACCCTTTGTCCATAAAATTCTTCTCTATTATGAGACAAAGAATACAGTTTAACGCATACTTGTGCAGAAAGTAGTGTTAGTTTTTACATAAAACAAATACTGCAGTTGTTTGTAAATTAAATTATAGTAGAGCTGGTTGTTTTGTTACGGCCGTGACCGGCCATGGTCGTGACTATCTTAAAATTGATTTAGACTTATTCCTCGTCGCGGGTGAAAGCAATCTAGAATTAATCTATATATAACGTGCTGGTTAATTTTGATAAATTATATATTGTCTTACTAGTGGTAAATTAATTATCTTTGTATTTTTATCAGAGGCGAGCAGAGCTAAGAGATATGACCGATAAGAATCGACAATGACTACAACGATAAAGTAGAAATTAATTATTTATATATTTGTAAAATTTTCAAGTTGCTTAGAAATAACGCGCGAATTCAAACTAATTAAATAAAATCGGAAAAAATAAACTTTACATAAAGTAAAGTAAAAAAACTGTAAAATGTTTCCCGTCATCGAAAAAAAATTCAATAATAATAAATTATACTAATTGCTAATGAAAATAATATCTTTACTCCATTTATCATTCGTATTACCGTATTATTTTCTGTCATATTTTTTTCTCATTTGTACATCTCTCCTACACGCCTTGAGCATTTATTTTTCCAATAGCAGCTATATGCACTGCTGGCACGAAGCCATCGTTCGTATACTGAAAAGTTGCTGCCATTAAAATTTTTTTTTATCTTTAAAAGTGTTAATGTTATTCATGAGTTCGTGTGCACTTATATGACCTTTCTGACAAAGTAAGCGATTCAGTTCCTTAGATCGCAGCAAGATTTTTTAAATAATTACCAATGATTAAGTATGTACTAATAAAATGTATCGGTAAAATAAAAATACATAAATATAGTATCAATAAAATTATCGTCTATAATAGCGGAGTCTCATAGTCTTTCGTCTCGTAGATTATGATAGTGATGGAAATGGACTATTTTGTCGATTGCGTAGAAAAGGAATTTTTTGTTTAATAGTCCCAGCCGTAAAGTAAAACAATTTTTCACTTTTATTTACTCGTCTTCTTCGATATACTAAATAAACTTAAATAGAAATAATTTTCCAAAATAAGAATTCTATAGATTTTTCAATCACGAATGTGCAAATCATTACCGTCTTAACAATCCAACGTAAATATAATGTGCAATAATTGTAATATTCCAAAGTATAGTATAATTATTGCTAATTGAAACTCAAATGATTCAATACCAATATTTTATAGCGTATTTTGTACTTACACCTATAGACACATTTTTCAATTTTAAAAGAGTGAAAAATTACAGTATGATAAGTTCGAATGAGTCGGTAGGAACCAAGTAAAAGAAAAAAAAATTACGAGAGTTATAATTTTATTCTTCTAAGGAGTGATATAATGCACACGAACACTTATAATTATCGTTAAAATTAATACTTTGAGATTGATTATTATTTCATAATAGCAAAATATGCTCAAACGATTATGTAATTAAAAAGGTTTTTTCGAGTAACTTCGCTCCAACATTGAAACTAATAATTGAGAATAACCATATAATCAAGAATTTATTTTTCATTCTAAGCAGCGTAATATCATAGTAACCCCATATATATATATATATATATATATATATATATATATATATATATATATACATATGTGCGTGCGCGCGCGCTGCGCGCGTGCGTGTGTGTGTGTGTGTGTGTGTGTGTGTGTGTGTGTGTGTGTGTGTGTGTGTGTGTGTAGATATTCAGTCTTCGGGTGAAGGAAGTGCTCCTAAATTTAGCCAATATGGCGAACGTGTCTCTGCTCTTGACTCGAGTAGGATTCCATATGCTGTGTACTAAGCCAAAGGAGAATTAGAATTTTATTGCATTATCTCATTTTTATGGCTCGCCAGAGGCGCGAATAAGAGAGCAATCTCAGATCTTTTCTTTCTGTACAAGCCACCATCCGGAATCCCGTTACGCTTTAACGACCAAAATGCCACTTAATTATTTATAACCGATGCAATCTTAGTCGAGTCATCTTCCTCGCGAGTACCGCAACAAACGACTCGTCTAACTCGCTGAGGCGCTTCTCCCCCCCCCCCCATCCCCCTCCCCCCAACCCCCGTCAGCCGTTAAAGAATCTTACAAGGCGCCCCTTGCAAATAGCGAAAATCACTTATTCATCGTGTCTAATGTTTTTTCTGCCCTTCCTTCTCTCTTTCTCTTCCTGGCTCCGCGCGCCGCCGTAGCGAGCGCCGCGCGGCCTTACCTCGTTACTCTCTTGGGTGGCGGCGCGTGGGCGATAGGCGAGCGCGTCCGCCGATTTAACGCCTCCGTTCTGTGACACTGGACGAGCGTATCCTCCCTCCCTCCACCTTCTTTCCTTCCTCTTTCCCTCCGTCCCTCCTCGTCGCTCTAAGGAACGCGGCGCGCTCGTTGCGCATCGCGACCAAGGCTGATGGAGCGCGGCGCGGCGCTCGCCGCCTCGAACGCCCTCGAACTCGCGTTTCGCTGCACCTTTCCACATATGCACGAGCTCTACACACGACTACGTATATATTGTTTAGCATAGAGCGCGACTCTTTGGATTCTCGTTATATAGGTGTTCATATGGTATCCGCGTTGAAAGTTCGATTGTCCGGAGAATCGAGAAATTTGCAGTTTACGTATCTTCTAATGCTCGTTATTAAATGCCATCCTGCAAAAGATGTCGTTAACGCTTCAAATATATATCAATCGTTTATTACTATGTATAATGAAACTACGAATAGTCCATGACTTTCGAAGAGAATATTAATTAGTCCCTGTAAATCATAATAGAAAAGTTTATTATATCTACTTTCATGTGCCCATGATAGGACCAATTACGAATATTACATATTTTAAATTAACGACAGATTTCATAATTATGACGATAACACATAAGAAAAAGAATACAGAAGAATGCGTAAAATATCTTCATTCTAAGGGGCTCTCGAAGTCAATTTTTATCGATAGAACCAAAAGTGCATTATTTTACATAATATTATACGTAAACATTAAATTATTACAGACTTTAGTTAAACGTGTGGTTTATACACTTTTATTCTAATTTACTATCTTATGAAATTTGATTAAATTTCATAACATAGCACTAAAGACATTTTGAGAATTTTACTTATAATTTCTACTTATAAGATTTTAACATGTTTCCATTTTCAAATTTTTAGATACAGACACATTAAATTATAATTTTAACGGGATCTTCCTACATTTCACTACTATAATAATCACATCTATGATTACTTAGAGCTTTAGATCCGTCATTGATGTTTTACACTCTACAGATATTCGGTTTTTTCATTTAATCTAGAATATTAAAAACCAAGCTTATTTTAAAAAGGATTATACTGATTACTCACCTATATATTTTTCACTATTTCTACATTATTATTTTTCATTTACGTATAATTATTTAGTTAGAAGAATATGCATCTACTAAATAGTCGAAATTCTGAAGATTTTAGTGGCATTTATAAAAGCTTAATACGATTTTTGTTGATATTAATATTCTTTTGTTCTCCCGTAAGAAGACTTTAATGGCAATTTCTGTGATTTTACAATGGCTAACGTCAGTCGTGATATATCTCAAGTGCCACTGCTAAATTAAATAATTGAAAGAATGGAGGTGCTTAACAACGTAATAGAAAGGTATGCGTGCGCATCGAGATATTATCATTAATCGTTCGTTGCGGTTGTCCATCGCGATTTTGCTCGCGATTTTCGCGC
This sequence comes from Sycobia sp. Sy_11, assembly GCA_018907035.1. Lineage (NCBI taxonomy): Eukaryota > Metazoa > Arthropoda > Insecta > Hymenoptera > Epichrysomallidae > Sycobia > Sycobia sp. Sy_11. The sequence continues at coordinate 1,832,734 of JACCIC010000006.1, read as the reverse complement.
GACTTGCCGACGACTTTTTCAGATGAAGAAAGGGATCTCACCGAAGCGGAAATAAATGCAGGACCGTATTTCAGCACGTATGCACAGGCGCATACGTCGGTGAGGCGAACAGGCGTGAATATACGAGTTCTCGCACGCGCGTAATGTCCGCGCGGGCGAGATATATTTTGCACAATGCAATCTTGCGCGAAAGGGGGGGGGGTGGAGGCCAGCTCTAGGTCTGAAATAATTAGCGCCGTCGTCGCTCGCCGAGATCACTCATTATAGAGTCAGCGAAACGACAACGCGCGCGGTGAACAACATTCCCTCTCCTGCGATTATTTACGCACGCCAAGCACAGCTCGCGGCGGCTTCTCTCTCTCTCTCTCTCTCTTTCTTTCTCTCTCTTTCTTTCTATATATATATATATATATATATATATATATATATATATATATATATATATATATAAACGGGATAAGAGCTCGAACATACAGTCTTGTCTATGTAGCTATCGCGCGGGAGCCAATTAAAAAAAGACCATGATATATGTGCCCGCGACTCTGTCTCCGTACGGAATCGCGCGCGTAAAAATCCATTCCAGCGTCGGCTGGGTACAATACGCGGGGGCGCGAAACAAGCGAGCGCCCATATATCCCCGCGTCGAGGTATATTAATATACACACACACACACACACACACACACACACACACACACACACATATATATATATATAGTATATATATATATATATATAGTCACAGCAAGGGCGTGCTCCGCTTATTAATTTCTCCCTAGCCGTTCTCCCTTCCCTCGGGCACGAACGGGATGCGGGGGCGGGGGTGGGAGGGCCTACAAATTACCGGGCACTTTCGCAGCGGCACATACGCGCATTGCAAAACACGAGCCGGGGTCGTTGGTCATTTTTCGCAGATCGCGCGGAAAAATCGGCAAGCGATCGCCCAGCTGTACCTGCGGACGAATACACGAGCCGACCGCGGTCGTTCAATCGGGCCCGACGCGGGGCAGCGGGGCTCGCGCGGCCCGCGGTAATCCGACGCGCGCCCGGTCCGCCGATCCGCCGCCGGAAAAATCGGCTCTTCGCCGCGCACGGAGGGCCTGGGGCGAGGAGCGGAATCGGCCGCGGTCGAGCCCTCGATGCGTTTTATTTTTGCCAGGACGACGCGTCCGCTCGTACGTGCAAGCGCAGGAAAGCGGCCCGCGGGATTTACGGCCGGGCAGCGCGCGGACGCCCCGAGCTTTTATAGCGCCCTCGGCGCGCGTTCTCCGTCGCGGCCGCCGCGATACCCCGACGTTTTATAGCGTCGCCCGGTCGCGCGGCTCCGATATCCGACTTATATCGCGCGGGCCGGATTTCCTCGTGTTGCCGTGTGTTATATGCGTCGCGTCCGCGGACTTGGCGTTCCCGTAAACGTCGCGCGGCGCGGCTGGCTTTCCGAACAGATGTATATAAAGGGACTCCGGGCTCCGCGCGGCGCGCAAAGCGTTAATGGTAATTTAGGTGAGCGCCGGGGCGGTCCCGCGCGTCGACGCGCGCGTGGGATCGACTTTATTTACTATCGATTAAAGGCGCTCGCGCGGGCAACGCTGGCTCGTAGGCGAGTACGCGCTCGGAAATTGCGCGTTCCCTAGAGGAGATCGTGAGCTACGCGAGCCGATATATTTAGCTCTCGACGCGCTGGGAAGGCTTTCGTCGTCTATGCTCAAGTCCATTTTTCATCCCTGTATCCCGGAATTTTAGCGGTTATTCTTCTTGTTTTTTTTTGTTTTTTGCTTTTTTTCGTTTGATTGTATTCTAAGTACGCGACCAGGTTTGTACTGTCCGCTTTCTGTCTCTACCCGTGCGTATGTGCGCTCGCCGTTTTACGCTCCACTCGCTTTACGATGTATACTCGTGCGAAGATGAAGAACCTTTACCTTTTTCTAAATAAATATTGGTCGAAATGTATATTTTCACCAAGATAGCTATATAAGAAGTATGGATGTATATTTTCGCTATATCGATTTAGAATTTTTAAAGACCATGCCTCGTAATGAAAAATTACACAAGCTTGCGTTATTTTCTTCTCGAGTAGTTGAAAAGCTTGTTTCGAGTAATTTTAAAGATAGAATTAAATTTCGTTCACAAGATAGCCAATCGCGTTAACAATTTTAACGTTGTTGTACGAAATTTACACAGTTCTATAACTTTATTTGAATAATGATATTATCTGATACCTTAAGCCTTCAGAAACCATTTTCATTATAATCATATAGATTTTTGCTAAACAAGAATTTGCTCATTTGATTGGTACGTGTTCAATGAAATACCTTAATCTATTTATCTTTTCCAAGATATGTGTTTACTAAAAAATGGTTTTTTACAGCCATTTATATACGAGCTTTTTTAATAGGTCACAGATTAAATGTTTGAACAGAAACTATAAAAATTCAAAATACTTCTAATATGGCGCATATAAATAAGAAAATTAGTGTATTTTCTTATAAATTTTATACAGTGGGTTTACTGGCTTTAAGCGAAGTCACGATTTTGAAAGTTAGACAGTAATTTCAAGATTACTGGACGAACCAGTCAAGGCACTCGTTTACGCTTACGTTTACGCTTTATCGCGAAACGTGTTTCATTAAAATGATCAGAAATCTTTATAAAAAAGTTACTTTAAACTATTTGAAAATTAATTCTGATGTGTTTGAGTAATATTAGATGATGCCATCAATAAAATCGAGTTAAAATATCAACGCAGCTGACCAACTCTGCAGACCGATTCAAATTCTACAAGCACTGTTCATTCAGTATTCACATCTAGTTATCCACAAACAACTAAATTTTGTGCCGTTGCTGATCTATGTTTAAAAATAAATGTATTTTATTTTGTACATTATATCCAATTTATATTCTTTGATTATTAAGCAATCTGGCTTATCTTCAAACTTTAGTTATTACTAGTGCAAAATTTATATTTATATATATATATATATATATATATATAACTGAAATGCGTCCTGGCTTGAAGTTTCATTTGTAGAATCTAGCATTACATCGCGTCTAAAGAGAATTAATGCCTCTAAAATAATATTATTTATGAAAAAATTACGTGTACTGTGTGATGTATACATAGAACCGTTTTAATTCTTAATACATGTGTATATATTCTAAAAATAAATGTATTGTAATATATGCATGAACCATAAGTGAGAATATATAAACATCACTGGCAAAATTTATTTCGCTTCGGAAAACAAAATAAAATTCACGATTATGAGTCAAAGATAGCATAAATACATAGAATGTTTGCTGCGAAAGATAACATCATACAATTATAGCGACAAAAATATAGAAGATATTGCAGAACCCAGAGAAGTAATACGGTTCAGGATTGACAGCGAAAAATAAAGGAATTCAATCCCTAGATAGTTTTGACACGCAAGTCCGCTGGTCTTCTATGCAAACAAATCGAACGTACCAATTTTCGTCACTAAATTACCGATCGTGCTGGGCTTCTATTTAAAAATCTGGAATGCGTTAATATTTTACGCGGATATGGGAATGTGGTACAGTTCTTGCCGCGATTGTTTGAATTCTGCTAGTTTTCGTTGAGGGCGGGACGGGAGGCGGATATTAAGCAGGTGGCGTGTAGATAAAAAATTTTATTTCTCAACGCGCACATCGACGGACAATCCCGCCTTGGCTCCCGCTCGATCGATTCCAGCTGCACGGTATACGTAGAACCTCCCGCGATGACGACAGAATGTATTACAATGACATAATACGCGATGCGCGCGCGAGAGCGATGACGCAGACTCCGTTCCGCGGCCGCGCGCTGGCATTATAAGCGCGGAATCGATGCCGCGCAGTCGCCGCAAGGAGAACGAGAGACTCCGAAGCGCGTTCGCCTATCGCAAAGGTTAAGGAAGAAAAAACTCTCATTATATCGCGACCGAGCGATCGAGCGAGGGAACGATACCCTCTCGGGGGACCCTCTCTCATTTTTCGCGCGCGCTCGCGGTTTGATCCCCGTTTAATTGGTCGACGGCTCGGTACTGTATCCTGTTCGCTTTTGCGCGAGTCTATTTATATATGTACACCAGTTGTCTCCCTCTAAGCCGTCGTCGCCGATTGTCTCGATCATTTGTAACGAGGTGCTGGAGCGTTATGTTGGAACTTACCTCATCAGCGAAGCTTTTGGGTTGTTCGAGGCATTCGCGCTGTTGAAGCAAAAAACCTGTAGAGCCATTTCGTTGGATTTTTCAAATGATATAGGCAATGAACATTTTAACCCAATTTCAATAAGCAATCGTCATTGTTCCGATAATGGATGAATTTTGATTTTGAGAAAAAAGAAAATAATTTCTTGTAGAATTATCATTAAGCACGTTTCCATTGACTTACCAAGAATTTAAATGTGCGCAAAAGTCTAATGGAGAAAAAAATTCGAAAGAATTTTAATTTATAAACGTTCCGAGCGAATACTATATAATATGCCGCGTTCTCGCAAAACTTTTACGTTATATTTTCAAAGTTCGACCGTGTTACGTGCACCGCACGTATATATACGGTAATTTGCGTTCAATTTTATTTCAAAATATATGTATATGTGCAACCTCTCCTGCGCACCGACGCGCGGCACGCACGGCAATGTGGCAGGATAGGCTTCCCGGAAAATTCAATTCCGAAACAAGGGAATAAATTCGCGATCGGCGGCTTTTTTATTGTTCAATTTGTACTTCGTGGCGTATCGACTTTCTTTATTGTGATCCGGCGGCCGATATTAAAATGCGAGAAAGTGCGCGTGGCGGCGCAGACGCGATGGCGGCGCCCCGATATACCGCCGTTGTATATAAATGAAGGAAAGAAAGCGAACGCGTCCGCTATATATATATATATAGGCTGATTGTTCGACAAAATACGAGATTTCACGTAAAGAAGAAGAAAAAGAAAAAGAAAAAGCAAGGGAGGTGGAAGGAATACGGACGAGATCGCGAACGAGACTGGCGTTTATATGTAAATGACAGGCCCCGTGGACGCTCGCCCTGCGTCGCGCTAGATCGGAGCGGGATCGAGAAGTGCGTAAACCGTCGGACCCGGCTCCTAACGGATTTTTTTCTCCCTCGGCGCCAATTGCCGCGTGACATAAGCCCGCTTCAATTGTAAGCGTATAAAGGGGTCGAATTTATTCGCCATTTCCTCGATCTTCGTCAGCGAGCGATAACGCATATTATTATTGAATTTAAATTTCTAAATGTTACAAAAGCACCGCGAGTATACGTCGCCGAGTAAAGTTATCTGTCGTGCAATATACACACGCGCGCACACACACACACACACACACACACACACATACGTACGGCTTCCAACTTATATAGTACATGCCGCAGGTGGTTCTAGCGCTACACAAGACGTTAATTATATCCTAATAGAATGGTAAAAAGATTCTCGAAATAATCAGGTTTACAAGCCAAAACACCGACTGCTCCCCTTGCACAGTTGTTATGCAAGCCACTCAAAGTGCTCGCTTCTTTTTCTCAATGAACTTACTTATTTATAGTTTTCCGAGGCGAAGTCCCCCCTCCCTGCCTCCCGCTCCCAACGCCCGCATGCATGGCTTTGCACGTTAACTGATTTTCGGAAAGTCCGAAAGATGACTTGCAACGCGACAGTATGTACACTTCGAGGAAAGAAACTCGCTATCGTTCGTTGGAAAAGAGAGAGAGAGAGAGAGAGAGAGAGAGAGAGAGAGAGAGAGAGAGAGAGGCGAAGAGAGTAAATGGACGTTCGATATAGTACATGTAATAGCCGGAGCCGAAAAACTTTCCTGATGCCGAAAAAAGCCGCGCCATGAAAAAAATTACTGTCACGATCGGGAGCGGCAGGAGTTTCTCGAGTTTCTTGCAGTGCTTCGTGAATTATAGTAGGTGTACGCGGCGTGCTGTGTGCAGCCGAAGAATTACGTGGTTATTCCTGTTTCGGAGATAGGAAGGACGCGTGCTCAGCCGAACGGATTTCGTTTTAGAAATTATCGAACCGTAATTCAAAGAAATTGAAACTTTTATTCTCTGTATAGAAGAGGAGTGATTGGAGTATTTTTAATTTTGTAAAAAACTTTTTTCCTTATAAAATTTAAAAAAAACGTAAAAATTGATTATTTTTAGTCTACCAAGTACATCGTGAGATCGTAAATTCACGTTTAGATTGTAAATGCAAGATTTAGAACTTGGTAGATTATGAAATACGTATAATAAAACAATTTATGATTGAACTCGTATATTAATTATATGCATTAATATATTTTCTTTAATGCGTTTTCAAAAATAATAATATTTTTAAATAAATATGTGCATATATATGATATAATATATGTAATTTAAAAATTGCATAAAATAATTCACAGAAATTGAGTTCAACTTCATTTAAAGAAGAGTTCGAAGTAAAATCTTGAAAAATTGTGAATGTATAAATTTTAAAAAGACTTCAAAAACAAAAGAATCATAGTAATATTCCGCAAATTATTGCAATATATCTATTTTTTGTTATTAATATTTCGTAAATAAACGCGTATTTGTAGATAACGCATGACAAAGCATCAAACATTGTATTTTTTCTGTACATATACTTTTATTTTCGTAATTATAATTCCCAGAGAAATCGTAAAAATGAAAATCTTTTCCTTTTTCTATAGATTTCATATCGTATTTGTATTTATGTATTTTATAGTATTCTCGATTTTTTTGATTTTTTATGCATTAGTCACATGGCTGCCGTATAAACTTATATTTTCAAGTGATATTTTACATCGTAACGAAATAACGATAATATATTTAAAAAAATAATTCATACATACTTAAACAACTAAATTGTATTCAAACACATACAATTACACACACACACACACACACACACACACACACACACACACACACACACACACACACACACACACACACACACACACACACACACACACACACACACGCACACACCACGCACACGCACGCACACACACGCACACACACATATGTGTGTATATATATATATATATATATATATATAACACAAACCAGTCTGAAACAATATTGAGCGTAACATAGAAGAATCAGTAGTTTTCTTGCCTCCCGCACAACGTCGACGCGTTGAAACGGCTTACAAGATCGAATTGAACCGTTAACCGGAAAAGCTTCCGCCTCGCGCGTGTCTTGTGCGCGATTTTTTTTCTCTCGCGCGCATGTCCATGTACCTGCTACGGTGCTCATAACTAGGGGCCGGGCGACTTTTTCGTATATTACACAGGTGGCAGCGCGCGGGACAGGCGCCGCCAAGCTCTGACGTAACGACGCGCGGGCAATCTTCGTAATGCGGATGGTATTATGTACCTCCCTGTCCAAATATATATATATATATATATATATATATATATATATATATACATATATACGAATTCGTAAAAATGCAGCGCATTGTGCACAGCGGGCTGCTTTCGTCGCGGCAGAGCGAGCTCGAGCCATTCCGCAGGTGCCGCAGAGAGAACTCCTGTAATATATATATATATATATATATATATATATATATATATATATATATATATATATAATAACAAGCATGTACATGAGCATGTCGCAATCCTTTAAACAGAGAAGGAGGTAGAGACATAGAGAGAGAGAGAGAGAGAGAGAGAGAGAGAGAGAGAGAGAGAGAGAGAGAGAGAGATGGAGAGGTGGGTGAGGAAAGCAATATAAGGAGTGCAAAAGAAAGAGAAAGAAAGGTAAGAGAAAGAGACAGAAGAAAAATAACCTACTTACCTAAGCTTAGAGCATCGCTTCCTCAACCAAGCCAGGCCTTTTGTCTCTCGCTCTTCTTCTCTAAGGCGTTATTACGACCGTCTGGTCTTTTGCGAATATACTATACCTATATATCTGCAACTTTATTGGGAGAAAGTTCAAATCGATTACTACGCGTGGTCGCAGGGGGTAGGGGGGCGGGTCTAGCTAGAGGATGCGCTCTGAATTCCGGGCCAAGTTTTTGAGCTCGATTTTGGGTCTCTTCGCGCCGCTGCCGCTTTCTTTATCGTTCTTTCTCTCCCTTTTTCGGATGAAAAGGATACTAGAGTAGAGAATACGGTTTGTATGTTGGCGGGGTATGCTTTGTGCGGCGCATATATATACATAGATAGTCATACATACATACGTACATATACTATGGGAAGCTCTTATGTTCATTCCCGTTTTATACTGGAACTTGATCGAGGTTACAGTGTTTAACTTCTACTTCTTTCACTTTTTTATGTACTAGAAACTTCCTTAATTATAAAACTGATCAATTTTCACCAATCATATCGTCCGCGTCCATGCTAGCCGCATCGTTCAATCAACGATTTCTAAAGATATCCCAACTTTTACGTTACTGATGTACATGTGTCGGCAGAAAATACAAGTGAAAAAGACTCGAATTAGGCGCAATTTGAATAAAGATTCAACAGTGTTCTGAATGTCTTTCAGAGCCATTAATTTAAGTGAAATATGAAAAACGAATGAATAACTTTCATATTATGCATATGAAAATGTGATAATGGATGGCTCGTATATAGAACAATTTTTTGAATGGAAATTCCTATCATAAATCATATCTTTTTTCTTTTTTTAAGAAAGAAAATTATTTCTATCATTAGTTCCAGGCAAAAAATTCTAAACGCTTAATTGTGCAATACAAATTATGATAAACAGCGGGACTAATTCGTCCCTAGACTGTTATGGAAGTAGCTGCAATGCTCTAGTATTAAATATTTCGTTATGTACTTCATTCCAAAGTCTTAATCGGTTTGAAAACACACCCATTTATAACCACATCAAGGTATACGAATAGCCGGATCTATAATGTATAGTCTTCTTGACGGGACGAAGAATAAATGAAAAATCACGTCGCTGAGAAAAGATTTCGTCGTCGTTCTCATAACCTCTTAATATCAGGATTAGAAGAAAAGATAACACACGTGTTTTAATTACTCTTTGTGTTACGTAATTTAGGATTCCTAAATAAACTGGTAACGGATAATAATCAATAACAGACTCTGTTGTAAAATTAATTCGTGAGCTTAGGCTGAACGAATTATGGTTAATATATTTAAGGAAAATTCAATTTTCTACTCCCCGCTAATGTATATATATATAATTACTTTAATCTATTTTATTTGCCGCGTATCATATTAGGTTTTGTAAGTAAAAGACATGAAAATTTTAAACTTACAAGACGCCATTGGTGTAAATACAAACTTTAATGAAATTTGTTTAATTATGTATTGTTGATCCTCAAATAGATGTTTCATACTGAAGATAATGGTAAGATTTTTAATTTCTTTTGTATTATATAAAAACTTACTTAGGAGTAGACAGTGTGGTGAATTTCATTAATAATTAGCAATAGTACGAAAATAAGAACGTAGCATCTTTTGAGAACAAAAGAGCGTTAAGTTCTAAAATAGTTCAAACATAATTGGATCTATATCGCTTAATTGAGATCGAATTCACCATTCCAATTTTATGGTTTTCTCCTTGTTAGAAAAACGAACCTAATAATTTATGAATTATTCATTAATTTCCAATGAGTCAAAATTATTAATAAAAATTAATTTTTTGTTACAGGTAAGTTATCTAGCACGATCGACTATTAATGCATGTCCTGAAATAGTAAGTTATTAAATCTAAACTTTATTTAAATAAGTAATTAAACTGGATTCCTGCTTTTTTCCAACGAATAGATTTTTTTGATTTTTACGTAATAGTACACACACACACACACACACACACACACACACACACACACACACACACACACACACACACACACACACACATATTTCATAAGAGTTAAGACGCCATTCGCAGGGTCGTATAATAATCTGCATTGGAATGGTTAGAATTTTTGCTGCTATGTAATTTCTGTCTCTTTAAGAGAACTGTTCTAAGGCCAGAACTGTAAAAATATGATTTATTTACCGACAAGTACATGACGCAGGAGTTCGCAGTGTCACAATTCCGTGTCACCGGTAGGCGTATACTGAACTTATAACTCCACGGACTAGCATCGCGATCCACGTATAACTGTATCATAAACTAGTGCTATATGTAATATTCAGAACGTAACATACTTAGCTCGTCAAAGACACTTAGCATCTACTTAAAAAAATTGCCATTCCTACATTGTTTATAGGGGAAAAAACTGAGGAAAGTCTTAAACATTCAATTATGTATATATGTATTAATAGATACTAATATATTAGCTAGTGGAAAAAACCGAGGAATAACGAACAGTTCAATCTCGGTGATATAATACACTCTCGTCACTGAATCATCTGGGACAACAAAATTTACTAATGAACCATAGAAACGAGCGGTCAGCTGCGCGCACAATGCAAATTTACGATCACCCTTAATTTAAACTGGAACCGCTGTTTGGCGAAATCCGTCAGATTTAAAAAAAGAACATACCAAAGTGACATTATGGTTTTTCCAATGGTAGAAATTCAATACGATCAATTGGATCTTCAAAGAAAAAACAGCAATCAACATCGTCAAATTTTGATTCTCGTTTCCACACAGACTTATGAGAAGTTTTAACAGAACGTTACAATGCCTTTAATGCTCGCAAAAACCGTTGGATCACTTAGAAAAACCATAAAATTAAAATTTAACGTTTACAGGCTCGAATAAAAAGTTTAATTTTATAAAAATTAAATCTCTTGGAGGAAAAATCCGTTATTTCTATGTTGAAATAGTAATAGGCCGTTGTTCTAGGACCAAAACGAAGTATGAAAATGATCGGAAATTTCTGGCAATATAAATAAACTGAATAAATTAAATTGTTTTCACGTTATTCACGTCAACGCGAGCCATTGACTCGGCTGCTTAATGTCGCGCGCTCGTCCATCCGTATTCGACGAAAGGTGTAAGCGGACGCATTGCCGTGGGAGGGTTAATTTAGCGAGCGACTCCTCTTTTTCCGCGCCGTTGCGTCGTGCGCGCGCGCGCGGGAGCGCAGCCACTTTCCTCGAGCCAGCCCCCCGCGAGGTAAATCGCTCGTTGCGACAGGCGCGTCGAGTCTCGTGCAATCGTTCGGAGTACCGTGTAGGAGAGCGGTGAGGAATAGGGGGGTGGCGAGAGGAGAGATCTGCGTTGACGCGCGCGTTGTAATTTCGCCGCCTTCATGTAATGCGCTTTTCTTTTATATATTTACAAACACACACACACACACACACACACACACACACACACACACACACACACACACAGAGCGCGTATTAGGGGGCGCGCGCGAGTGTGTGTGCGCCCCGTCTGATTTTTCTGGACTCGCCGTAATGTAACATCGCGCGTTCGCTTGCGAAATTTGCCGGCGGTCGTCTGTATTATATAGTTTTTGCTGTTCTCGTGAAGATCCTGTTCCCGAGACGAGCTTCTATCAGCAATTGTATGGAGGATCAGTAATTTCCAAGGACTGAAAACATAGCTGTAGACTGCGCGTATGTGTAGTAATTTTAATTTTTTATAGTAAAGTAGTACGTATTTGACATTCTTGCGCAAATTCTTTATGAAATCAGTTCGTAATATCATAGTTTGACAAAGAATATCAATGTACCGCTACAGCGGCGAATACGTATTAATATTTTAAATATGAAAATTTCATGTAATTTCATTAAAATTTGAAATTCGCAAGACATTTATACTCGTGAACTAAAGTAAAAAAAAGTATTTACATTCAATCCATTATTTTTATTTACAACACAATTTATATCTAAAATTTTTTCTTTAACAAAATACCCGTAGCTCGAAGCGGAAGTTTTTTTTATAGAGACTTTTTTTTTTATTTAAAGTCGTTGTGTTTTTTTTTCAAAAAGCATTGATCTATAATAAACTGGGAATAACTTCCGAATTGTGAAAGCGTTTTCACTTTAGCGTCTTTAAACTTCGGTCGATTTTTGTTGTCAGAGGATATTTTATTATATTCCGAGCGTCAACTTATCTATATATCCGTATATCACTATATAAAGTTTTTATAAATAAAAGTACGAATAAAAAATATTTCTTTTTACAATACCTTTATCTTATAAACTATAGACATTGTTTGGAAAAGTATCGTTAAACTCTATGCCCAGGTGTGCAATGTAATTTTTTAAAAAAGACGTCAAATCAGAAAGGATAATTTGTAAGAGGAATCAATGAATTCTAAACATATGTTACTTACGTAAGAATAGGTGGTAATTAATAGCCGGCTGTATTACTTCAAATTATTAACTTTCCATTGAAAGGTGATTCGAAAATCTTATAATAATAAGCTATGTTCTCGAGCAATAATTATAATCGTTAGAAATTTTAGACGTGTTTTCCAATACTTCAATCCTTAATAATTAATTTACTATTTTCTTCAAAAAAGTCTTTTGATACACGGTCGGATACAGTTAACGAATTCTACTTTTATAAACTCTTACATATAAATTTTACACAAAATTAAAAATTTATGGCCGGTTTGCTAAATAATTATAAATTTTTACATATACTTACAGTTGAATTAAGATTTATATATATATATATATATATATATATATATATATATATATATAATTCAATTTTATATTAATTTAATTGTTTGTTTGCTTTAAGAATTTCATTAGTATAAAATGACACAGAATGTAAATCTATTACATACAAATATGTAATTTACTCTACCAGTAAATTAATAAATAAGAAATATATATATATATATATATATATATATATATTCACATTTAATAATAACAGAAATATTTTCATAATACGGTACAAAATTAAAAGCGAAATGCCTGCAACACATCTAATAAAAGCTCTATAGCTAAACGTATTATCTCGATTGACATCTTGTCTATACTCCAGCGTTTCGAACTCAAAAAGAGATTTTGCCGCCGACCTAAGTCTTTAGCCAGAGGCGCTATATTATTACTACCACGAATGCATCGAGAGAAAAGGGAATCCGATTAGCAACGGTGAGCTTTATGTATGTATAAGAAAAAAAATCCTCTTCTCGCCCGCTTACAACCAACCATAATCAATAATTCGTAATTTGCATTTGCATGCTGACGCGCAAGATAGCTCGTCCCCTCTCCAATTCTCTCTCTCTCTCCGTCTATCTCTTTCTCTCTCTCTCTCTCTCTCTCTCTCTCTTTCTGTCGCTCTTAGGTAAAACATTGCTTAAAAACCCCCTATCGCTCTTACTTTCGACGAAGAGCACAGATTCGCGCGGGGCACGGTGCGTGCGATCGCTTCAAGGTAGGTCGACCGCGAGGTTTTCCCATAGAGAGAGAGAGAGAGAGACAGTGCGCCGTATAATAACCGCACCCGACGAGAGCGCGGCTACTGCCAATATAATAACCCCGCACCCCGCAGGTTGCATCACTCCGGTAAGGCTCGAGGAAATATTATCTTAAAAAATAGGCGCGCGACTACGGAATAATTGCCGGGTGAGCCGCCCAGGGACGAGAACGATTTGGAGGGGAGAGGGGAGAAACCGAGAACTTAATCGATAGCCAATGCGCACAAATAATTTCGTACTTACGAAATATATACGGTACATATTACGATATTTACGAAAGCTTTGAAGATTCGTTTTTATACATGTATGTATATACTCTCTCTCCCTCCCCCTCTCTCTCCATGTCTGTGTGTGTGTGTGTGTGTGTGTGTGTGTGTGTGTGTGTGTGTAAATAGAGAACTCACGAGGTATGAGAGCAGTTAACTTCGCTAATTTCAGCGGTTAGCTACCCACCGATGGACTCACAGACTGACCGACGAAAGGTGTCTGTACCCCCGTACTCGCGACAAATTTATTACCCGACCTCGGCTCTTCATCGTTTTGTCTTAACATATTGGTTTTTTTAAAAGGAAGGGAGGATGGGTTCGGTAGGAATTTTAGCGTACTATATATCGTACCTATATATCGTACCTATATATATATATATATATATATATATATATATTAAGCTTCCTTTATTGTTTGTTTATTATTCATTCGTTCCCCGTATCTTTCGGAAACGCGCAACGCTTTCACCTGCACGAAACGTGCACCAAAACGGTCATATTATATATAATAAGCGCACATATTTTACTTTTACGCCTGTTAGCGATTAATTATTATCATTAATATTAATATTATTATTATTATTAATATTACTGTTTTTATTTTAAGAAAATATTATGTATACAAGGTTCCTTGCGTATTGCGAGCCAAGATGTAACTTTAATGTATATATAAATATATATAGAGGTAAAAGATAGCTTGAATTTTTACGCGAATTAATTACCACAGCATGGCTCATTCAAAAGTTTAATGGCGAGTGTTGATTTTATTCCGATGAAAGTCGATACTTCAAACGCTCGTTTATTTAACTTTCTAAAAAATTTACTATGTTGCAAATGTTATGCACATATACATACGTGTATACACGTACATATATACATACATATACCTATATATATATATATATATATATATATATATATATATATATATATATATATATAGTTATTCTTAGCAGTTAATTACATACTCTGATTATTTTTTCTCACGAATCGAACAAATAACTAGTGGGGTCTAAACTTGATGTCTCTCTCTCTCTCTCTCTCTCTCTCTCTTTCTCTCGATAGTTCGGAAAGACTTTTTGCATGCGCATAAATAGATCGCGCAAGTTCTCATAGAAAATGTGACTGGACAACCAACTGCGAGAACGCGCATACGCGAGAACCTTGAGCGCGCAATATACACGAAGTGTATAATATATTGCTAAAGCATTAAACATCTCTTCGCTTCGGTTGATACGACGAGAATGAAAGTGGGAAAAGACACCGGAGGAAAAAGGGCTCCGGGTATGTATATATATATATATATGTATACACTTGAAACGACCTGCGAGCTAGAGTGACGCTTATTGCGGCTGATGACAGCGCAATTAGAGTCAGGCCCTCCTCCCTTCGTTCCTCATTTGCGCGCTTACTTATTTACTTGCACTTTGGCTCAGAAGATTGAGTCGTCACATATCTACAATGTATACATACAGCCACATTTATCACGCTTGCTTGTGGATATACACTTGATCTCGTTTGCTGGAAAAAATATATGCGTGTTCGTTCATGTATGGGCAGACGTGTGTGTGTGTGTGTAGGCGCGCTGCATTTCAGCTTATCATACGATCCACCGTATAACATTTATCGCAATTTATTGTACTGAATGCTCGAGACATTTGTTGTTGTGCTCTCAATGTCGCTGAGAACCATCTAAAAAGCATAGTGCGATGGGGTAGTGATCAATTCTGCATAAACGATGTAAAGTAAAATAAAATATATTATTTATTTGTTTAAATTTGTCAATCTTTTTTTTAAATAATTTTTAGTTCGGTATTATCACATAATTATCAATAAAATTTTGATAATTAGTTTATTATTATAAAACGCACGCTATACTTACTTAATCGATTTAACATAAAAATTATCGAATAAGGAAAAAGTTAATTAAAATATGCATATTTTACTATTGCTATTCAACAAAATTATTTGTTAAAATCTTTTATTTATCAATTACAGTGATTTTCTTCTAAACAAACATTGCATTAGTTCAGAAATAAACTATTTGTTTTTTCCCTATTATACTAAGTAGAGTGAAATATTAGAGAAGTGGTTATAAAACCAGTTCTGCATAAAAAGTTTTAACAACGCAAGTAAGCCGTTCTAAGGAAAATTGAGCGCTCGCATTAGCGATCATTAATTCACATAAATATATCTAGTTAAGCGCAATCAATTAAACGCTTACAAAATCATTTAAAAATCAAGAACTTTTATGTCCACGATTCTGATTTATGGATCTGAAATTCGTGGAGGTTTTTAAATAAATTTGCAGGATGACAGAAAAAGGAAGCGAGCGCTATTTATTATAGAGTGGGAAAGTGAGAGAAAAATAAAAAAAGGGCAAGAGATCAAACGGCCCCCGTCAGATGCACTCCCTCGGACTCGCATATTATAAAGATTTAAATTGCACGGATCCGCTTTATTATTCTGGACGGGCCACTGTCGTTACTGCAAAATCAACTTAAGTATATATACCCGCATGAATAGGTTGTCGGACGCGCGCAACGAGAGGTGCACGCCGGGAGTTACGTTTATGTACTATATATTTATATACGTCGCGCTGGGGCCGTGGCAGCGCGACGGTTCCTCAACCCTATAATATATATACATAGGCTCTTGGAATTGATCCGCACAGAGAAGACTTTGATTACTCCTCGAGAGATTTTAACGACTCGTTATATATGAGTGATGCCCGAGCCCTCGGGAAAGCCCGACGGGGGGCCGCCTCGTCCTCTTTACTTCGTACGGCGGACGAGCTTAAATATATACGTATATACATAAGAAACGAATGTGCATTCTTATGAATTTCAGCGGGCGTTCGATAGAGGAGGATCGATCCATATCGGTGGATACCCCGCGAAATCCGTCGGCCGCGGTCGCGCGTTCTTCGCACTTCCGGCTCGCTAAATCCCTCGAATACATAGCTATGTATAAAAATACGCGCGCGAGCGCACACACACAGATAGGTAAATGTATATCTATATGTATAAACAAAAATGACAGCGTTATGTAAAGCCGCGCATATGGTGCCCGAGAATCGCGCGCTGCGGTGGCGGGGCGAGCGGTCGCGCGAGAGCGTAACGCGGTCGCGGGTCGAGGGAAAAATTTAGTACGTGCGCGCGGTCTGCATATAATTACAGTATGTGCGGCGGCTCTCTAAGCCCCGCGTTGCTCTTCTTTTACTTCGATTTTCTCGGGGAAAGGTTGCTCGGGAGAGGAAGGGGTCGCGGGGAAGGTTGTAGCTTGCGCTCGAGAGTCGCAGTAGCGATACGATACATTGCGTCGTAATGCAAACCGTTAGATTAATAAATAATACAGAAAAGAACCGACCGGTTATCGGGAAGAAGATCGGGCCCTTTCGCGGGACAAAAGTGGTCGCGCGAGCCTTTGCCAATCGGCCCGTACGGCGGGAGGCTCCTTTTACGATATACGGCTCTATAAAAATCATTAAATCGCATCTGTATAAACGTAACCCTTGCGAGAGACGCGAATAACTCAGCCCCGTTTGTATCTGAATACCCACCACCCGCGCATTTTATTATAATTCAAATGTTATTAAATATTTTTAGAGCTACGCAGGCGCGCGCGAGTCCGACCGGATAACGAGTCATAAATCTTCTCGTATTCTATACATATATGCAGCGCGCGTATGATCTATGATATAATCGGGGATGCCCTCGGATCCCGACTGACCTCCAGTCGCGCGCACAATACAATGACTTAACGGCCAAAGGTAATTTCGCCTTCATACACACACACACACACACACACTGCGGCTGTCCGTAATAGCGCGCTATACCTTTTATAACCCCAGGGGTATTCTAACG
Source organism: Sycobia sp. Sy_11 (assembly GCA_018907035.1). Taxonomy (NCBI): domain Eukaryota; kingdom Metazoa; phylum Arthropoda; class Insecta; order Hymenoptera; family Epichrysomallidae; genus Sycobia; species Sycobia sp. Sy_11. Next base: position 1,815,274 of record JACCIC010000006.1, on the reverse strand, counting down.
GGCGTACATCGAGCTTCCATATACGTAACGTAAACCCGCTCCCTCTCCGTCGCGAGCGGTTAGAATCCCGAGGATCGACGCGACGTATCTGCTCTTCTCCTGCGTGCACATATGCCTAGAACCGCCGGGGGCCACTTTTGTAAACTTTCAATTAAAGCATCAAATCTCATCGATCTCATTTTGGATGCATAAGATAGCCACGCACACCCACGCACACCCACCTACACGCACATGCACACACGCACACAGCTACTTTACTGCTGCACGAATTATCAAGCTGCATAGACGCGAACGCGCACGTACGTTAACCCTAGCGCATACGTGCGTTCGAGAGAACAGCACCCGCGTCGACTTATATAATTCGGTCCCGCGCTCGCGCGCGCGCAACTTTCACTAGTCACGGGCTCTCAGTGCTATGTCTCTCTTTTTCTTTTTCGCTCTATGCGTTATACGCGCGTATGATACGAAAGCGTGTGGGGGGAGGGAGCTCCGCTTTATATCGATTTTTCATAGAACGTCGCTTCGAGTCCTTGCGCGAGGTCGATTGTTCGATGAATTGCCACCCTCGGTTATTTATTGTTCTTAGCGCGTTAATTATAAGAATTCCGGTTTATTAATTACCGAGAGGAGGCTGAAATTACACGACCGAGCGATAAAATTGTAAAACACCGCTATTGTCCGTCGACGCGAGCGGTAAAAGTTGTAATCAGGATATTATACCGAGCACCGCGCTTGTCCGTCTGCGCGTGTAGCCCTATCTCGCAGTTATAGATTTTTCAGAAGTCGAGAGGGGTAAGAAGCACGGGAATTCTTAAAAGGCTTTGCTGTTAAACGCCGAAAATCAATGCAGCCGGCGGTGCGCCGAGTAATTGATGGGTTGCGCAATGCTCTCTTATATACAGGCACACATTTAATACACAACAATGCATGCGTGAAATGGCGCCCGAACGGCTCTATCGAATTTTTATATTGTATTATTATCCCCCTTTTCGCTCTCTGAGTACATTAGTTGGGGATAAGCTCTGTAACACAATAGTTTAATATTCTTATAATCATTTTACAAATTGTGATTGACTTATTATATACTTACGTTAAAATTCTAATTTGTGAAAAAAGGATGTATACTTTTCTTTTTTACACGGGTAAACTTACAGGCGACGCTAAATTATGAATTTAGATAATGTTTTACACCTTTTAAATAGATTTTTTATCGTAAAATAATAAACTATTTATACCTGTATGTATCCGTATTATAATTATGGGCTGCTTATAGTTCCGACTATAATATGCAGTTTTCTATTGCTATACGGCGTTTGAATTTCGTAGTGGCAATTTCTAAAATACGACGAATACGAGTGATTATTCGGCCTAGAAAAATTATTGAATCCTTGCCCACCTATCATTATGAAATAAAGCGGAATCACGTGTAATCATTTCAATCGGTTTGAAAAGCGATAGTATCGAATAAGTAGAAATCGCTTGAAATAATGTAATATCATGCAAGGAATTAAAATACTTTAAAGTATTTTAAAGCCATTTGAAATTTTAGAGAATCGTCCGGAATCCTGAAATCCTGAAATGATTTTAAAACTTAGGCTCTTCGAGTAAGCTCCATGGATTAATGTTGTAATAAATGGTGTATTGTAGATTTCGTTTTTATAATTACCTACTGATCAACTTATTCGTACGATAACAAATGACCTGCTCTTAGTTCCGTACAGCGATAAATTAGTTTTAATATTTAATTATTATATTATATTATAATTTTATAATTATTATAGTATTTATAATATTTAATTATAACAACGCAATTATTATATTAATGAATTTAGACTTGTATATTGCAATTCAGAATAAAACGTAAACCGTAATTAATTTCTCAAGTATATGAAATCATATCGCTGAAGAGAGCGACGGTAAAATCAAAATTATTCTCAATGATGTTCAAAATGATTAAAAACATGATTCTTTCCGTGTTATAAATTTGTCGTATGGCTCTTCACCAAATCCTAAAAATTATACTTTTAATTTTATAAGACATTTTCTATTCAATTTATTTAGCGGATACAAAAGTTAATATATGTAAAACTTAACTTATTTATAATATTTCTAATAAAAAAAGATTTCGCGAATATATTACTAAAAATAACAATGAACAAATGAAAAATTATAATTGATTTTTTATGGCTTGTGAGCTAAATTCTTTTCTGTTTTTACGCGACACGAAATTACGATAAAATTAAAATGATTACCGAAAAATTTTTATTGTAATTAGGTAGAATATTGAGCCAAGGGGAAAATGTGTGCAAATTATATTTTCTGAACTTTGCTTATAATTATTTTTTGAATAAGACAGCAGACATTGAATGTGAAAACTAATTATTGTAATTATTGTAAATCAAAATTGGTGGGGTAATAGGTAATATAATGATTTTGTGTTTAAAAAAATAGTCTATGACATAATAGCTTTGATACGTAAAAAAAACGAGCCGGCGCGTTTCTAAATAGTGCATATAATAATATTGGGTAAACCGCTTTCTTCGGCGGTAAAATATTAATTTATATTCTACTTAAACGAATGTTTACCCCTCTCGAAAAATTAAACATATAATAAATTATCTCTATACCTAAACTACTACTTAATTCTTATCTAATAAAATCCGGCCGACTCGCATGCATCGTTATAAAAGTGGTTCTCGCGCCGAATAATTTCTCAATCCGCTATAGAAATTTTGCAAGTGTGAACGTAGAAAAAAAGTCGAAAGTGGGCGTAGATGCGAGTGAAAAAAACGTTTCTCTACGCCAACTCTGCATATTATATACTGTTTACCAAAATCGTATACAGGAGTTACAAAATGCTATCTATCGCTTAATCAAACATTTATACGCGACATATGCATTCCAAAATACCTGCTAAGCTGTACTGCATAATTCACGCGCCGAATTAGGTATTTTTTTATTCCAAGCGCATTGAAAGCACGCGCTCACTACATCGTCCGTGTATGTATTATGTATATGTTGCAAGATCTTACTTCTGCCAACCTCTGAAGTACCGGTATATATATAATATTTTTTCGATGTAGTAGAGCGACACATTCCCACCCCTCCCTTCTCAAAAAAGGCTTAGATTACGTAATGAGCGCGTGGTTACTCGTGCTCCTATAATTTAATTTTTTTGTTTAAAGTAAAACTCATGATTGTCGTGAAGGTCAAAGACAGATCAGTTTTCTTTTACACTTTTCTGTCGAACTTTCTTATTAAAAAAATACATCCTCGATCTGTACCGTTGGTTCAGGTGGCAGCGGATCAGCAAGCCACGCCAGTATCCCACTGGCGTACGTTTTTAATTTTCGTAAAAGTCTTGTTTTAAACAAAGGCTTCATTTGCTAATAAGTTCCTTTTCATTCTATAGATGCATATACTTGTAAGGAACGAATTCAGTATATGAAAATGTGCTAGTATAAAAATATATAAAGTAGATTGTATTGGAAATTTCTGCTAGTATAAATAGATGTAACAATAATATTTCTATAAACATTGATAGGCACCCGAGGAAGGAGCTCTTTGCAGTCCTTAACAGGCCTCCGTGGCAGGGCCGCCGGAATATACTTTTCGAACAGATGCGTCATTGTCGTCTTGACTTCGCGATCGGAGCATCTGTCGGGATCGCGTCATTCCGATTATTATTACGTGCGCCATCATCTTACTTATACGAGTATGTATTACAGTCGATGGTGTACGCGAGCGCCGACATATGCAAATGGAGAGCAATTAAGCGCTGGTATATATAAACCGTTAACGATCCGCCGCGCTACGCGAGGTATTTCGACAAGCGAGTTCCGGAGCGAGGAGGGGGCTGAGGGGGTCAAAAATACCTCAGGACTATTGGAACGCTCGCGAGTTTTATACGTTCGCGATTTCGCGGGGTTCTCGCGCACAGGATGGCGTGTCGGGATTGCGCAACGGAAGTATTATATATATATAGCATCCCTCCACCTTTTTTTAACGCGGTGATACAGGTAATCAATGCTCATAACCCAGTGAGCTAATCATAACGTTTTATAATGGCTTAAGTGTTTCACTTTGTTCCGTGTACAGTTGTAGGAAAAAACTGTGACCTCCGCTGGGAGCGACCGATTTTTCCGAGAAACAAGATTTTACACCCGGGAATATTCGAAAGTCGTTGAATAATTGTTTCGTAATCTATATAGATTCGCTGTTCGATCGAATACTATATAGCATTAAATATATGAAAGAAATGATTTTACTTGTAAAACTACCTATACGTTATTATACTGCATTTATTACAAAAAAAAACTTTCGTTAGTTGTAATCCGCTGGATTGAATAATCAACTCTCTATTAATATTTAATAGCGTTATATTAACTTAAGTAAAATTCAAATTGACACTTTTTAAAAGCATTCATATTCAAGTTAAAAGCTGCTTAAATGTTAAACTAAACCCGAAAACTAACTCGAAATTATATGCTTAAGAACAATACGATGCCATTTATCATTCCTAAAGTAAAAAGACTATTTTCAAATTTGCTCTAATGAAAGCACGATAACATAATTATACTGCTCAAGAAACTTTAAAATCTACTTTCTCTACATCTGATTGTAAATTTCAGTTGAACTACTTTGGTTATGGATTATTGCATTTATTTTTTTTCCAAATCTCTTGTATTAAGTTTGCAAATAATTTCTTTAATATAATTTTTTATTTTTAATTTTCAATTTAATTTATTTTTAGTAATAAGTTCTATTTCAGATTCTGCGGGGGTGACTATAAACAATGACAGTCTGACAGCCATTATTTTAGTTACTATATTACATTATAAGACTCCAAGATAGATTCAATTATTTATTAATTTAATTCAAAATAGTCGAACAAGTAACATTTTTAATTTTTAATATAATTATTACATATAATATATTGATTATTAAAAAATGATTGAAAATTTTAATTTGTTTTAATTTTAATTTAATTCAGATGTTTCGATTTGTAAAATAATTCGAAAACCATCATTATTTTTTAACGAAAAATACATCAAAGGATGTATTTTGAATTTATCATAATGTCTTTGATCATTTGATACTTGAATATCGTCGTAAAGAAAACTCTGATATATTGATTGTAATAAGACGATATTTTTCATTTGAAAAAAATTGTGTCTTTCCCAGTCTATCGTAGCTTTCAGGACAAAAACAAATACGTAATTTTTTCACTTTCAAACATAATTCAATTTTTATATATTTAAACACTACTTATCCTGGCAATAATTTCAATGTAATATTTTAATAATTTTATGAGTGTATACAAATTTCGTAAGCTCTTCGTAAAAATGTCAGAGAAAAACTACCGTAATAGGATATACTGTTGATTTGCACACAGGCAAACAAAATTTCATTGCCCAACGCTCATCAAGCCCCCCGTCTCGTGACAGGCAAGAATTTTCCATTAGCTCTAATATTTATTTAACGCAGGCTCACCGCGGCATTACTGTCTCTATTTTCCTTCATAAAAGCAACTAAACGCATTGAATACATATTGAAACGCATCTTCAGTTACGTTACAACGTATATATATATATATATATATATATATATATATATATATATATATATATAGTTTATTAATTTTACAGCGGCTTTGGCCAATGTGTAAAAAACATATTTCGTACGCATTACCTTTCGCGCGGGCCTTTGAAGTTTAATATATGACTTAGAATCGTAAATTAGGAAGAGGGAATCGCTTCATACGGGGAGTAAGGCAGAGATCGCGTGCACGCATCGGCTGACTAAACTTGTAACTTTAATAATATCGGCAACACTTTCGGACATGCGTGATTATCCTTACGACCGCTTGATAATTTATATAGTATACTAAATAGAAATTAGCGTATAGGAAAATTCGAAAAAATATATATATATATTATTTGAGGTTATTTAAATTATTCTCTTCAATGTGGCAAAGCCTTATAAATACCTGTAAACCACTGTAAATCCCTAATTAACATCTGTCGCTACAAAATGGTCTAATTATCTTTCCCCTATTCCACTTGTGGCGCGTAGTTCGACAGACTTCTCTAATTAAGAGAATCTCCTTTTCTCTTTTACCAAGGAGCAGACACGAGATCACATAGCCCGTTGGAAGCCCGATTCCCATTAGATCGAGGCGCGATATCCTCTACTTCTGATCTACCACTGCTCCGACGAGTTCTTTATTTCTCTCTCTCTCTCTCTCTCTCTTGTTCTCCTCCTCTTATTTTCGTCACCGCTTGAGGAAAGTCTTTGTGTCGCGCCCCAATAAGAAGATTGGCGAAATTTTTCCTTTTCCATTACGCCTTTCTGTGTTGCGCGCAAATTGAGAGTAGCTGTTTTGTCGGCGTGTAGCACAAATGACTTCTCGCCAAAGACTGGAACCCATTTTGCACGGGTAGGAACGGCGCGTCTCTCTCGTGTTGCAATCAAAGTTTGGCAAACGCACTCGAGTCATTTACCCGGACGAACTTGGGAAAGGATAATAAGCCCTGCAAAAATATAGACGTTTCATTTCTGTTTCTTGTGTAAAAATTTAGTTGTAACAGGAAGTAAATTACAAAATTTCATGGCAGTCCACAAGAGGTTCAAGTTTTCGTGTTGTCTTATTTTTACCTTCAGGGCTTATTTCAAATTGCATTTTATTGAGTTTTATTCTTATTGCAAAAATTTTAATAATTCGTGTAAATATATTTAGAATTTTGCGGATGAAAAGTGCCCAACGTGAAGTATACCCAACCTGAAATAAAGAAATAGTTTCTAAATCAAGGTTTGGCAGTAGACAAATAATTACATTTGTTAAGAAATTCATAGATTAAACGGTAAATACCGTATGTAGATATCACTTCGTACAATAATTTTTACGTATATTATTTTCCTAATTTTAAATGAAATAGTTTCCACCGAATCCTTTTGCCTAACGAAAACTATAATGTATTTGAAATAGTTCCAGTGAATACTAGCGCAATTTATAATTTTCAAACTTATTCATACATAGTAGATTAAGTTTTAAGTTTTACTTCAAAATATTCAAAAAGATAGATCTAAATTATTAACGTTTACCTTAATATTTGAGAAAGATGGGTACAAGTAAGTGTAAATCGAAATTAGCTAGATTTTTATTTTTGATTAGACTTTTTGAACATTCTATTCGGGACTAATAAAGAAAAATATTTAGTTTCTTCAACCGCAGCGATGCGACCGACCGACTTTGGGAGGTCGACCTCTGATGCTGGTTTGTCGCAGCTACATAACGCCACGATTGCAATTTAATTTGTCATTAAACTTTTAAATAGACATTATTTTTGGAACAGCGAATCGACTCGTTTTGGTTTATTCGATTCAAAAGAGATTACGGAAAAAATTTTTCGAAAAATTAATGTCACTATAACAGTCTATAATTATTGGTCATAATTCGAAAGTTATAAAATAAAATTATAACTTAGTAACATAATTATACTTTAGTAACAAAATATTATTTATTGTTAATTTAATGAACAATGTTTTTAGACATTTATGTTACAAGTTTACTTATAATCTATGTATTTAAATTAATTTCGTGATCGTTGGATGAAAACATGCGGCATGGCCCTGATTATTTATAAATTTTGTAACAGTCAGAAAATCCGTAAGTAGTTCGCCGACCTTAAAAGTTGCGAAATTGTGTACCGAAATTTCCAGCCGATCGATTGCAAACTGTAAAAGTTTGTTGTGGAGGTGTGTAAAAAAGTAGTTTCGAGAAAAACACGGTTAAATTAATCAATAAAAGCCCATGGCGTACCGACGTGGCTCTCGGTTAATATTTGAACCGAATCTGTTACGGCTCCTCTATCTGTACAAAAATACTTATATCGATATTCATGACGGTATGCTGTACCACATAAAATTTAAATTATTTAGATTATATTACAAAAAAAATTTAGATTATTTTCTAAAAATTTTTTATTAGTGTTACCTTTTATGTATCACGAAAGAACCATAACCATTGCTATCTTTTTTGAAAGTTATTATTCCTCGAAAATTTTTATTGCCGTTTAGCTATTTATAAGATTCTTATACATCGAGCAAAAGATGCAGATTATACTATATATATATACACACGCAAACTTATTTCTCATTCCAGAAAGAGCTACACAATATAAAGTTCAAAGATATTAAGACACATTTTTCACAAATAAAACACGAAGCTTCTTAAATACTTGTTTTATTATATAAGGATGAGGTTCACGCGGAATCGTCGTTAAAATTTTGTGGTGGTCGCGATGAGCTAGGAAACTGAGCGTAATATATACTCCTTGTTACTGCAACTGTTATAAAAGTAAAGAGAATTTCTTTGGTTCACGGAACGAAAAGCACCGTTGCTGCAATTGCCTAAATAATAAGCTGCAATATAACCTATATACCATTGGGTGCTATATAATATTATATATATATATATATATATATATATATATATATATATATATACCGGCGTATTAATAAACAACATTATTTTCCGCGCACCGAGCATTAGATTGCGATGCGGTGACGCCGACGTCCGCTCATTGGGCGTTATATACCATCATTCGTAATGGAAGCCCCGCTGCGAGGTACTTCGTTATTGTCAAAGCAACCAATAGGACGAGCGACCTAAAAAGAACCGAATGAAAATATACGTCGTATAACGATATAGTTGAAAGCCCGAGTTTGCACTATCTCTCTCTGTCTCTCTCTCTCACACACAATTCGCGAGCGTACATCATTGCGCGCATGTCTAGCTCGTCTCTCTGACAGCGCAAAATTTAAGTTCTTCTAAATGAGCTGCGTCACATCGCGCATGCGCGTGCATCTCATAAAAGTCCGGCCCCTCGCCGGTCGCTAGTCTTTGGATTTCAATTTCCTGAGTCTTATAGACCGCTAGTGTGTATATATATATATATATATATATATACATGTAGCCTCGTGCTTTTTCATGCCATTTTGCTCGGCTTTGCATATACAAACGTCTAAATTTCCTTATATAGGCGTGTGCAAATTCTTAATTTCTGCATATTTACACGTATACGCGTCGCATATTTATTATTCCCCCTCTTCCTAACGCGGGAGAAGTTATTAAACTTTCCGGGATTCTTTCTCTCTCCGTGAGTTGTCGCTATGGCGGTTTTGCCGCACCTGACCTCCCCCTCCCCCAATGCAACCCTTTTAATTATCTCACTATTAATACATATATATGTGTGTGTGTGTCTGTGTCTGTATATGTGTGTACGCTTTCGTCGCCTCGCGCGACTTCTCTCGCTTTCTCCTGCGCACGCGGTGCTTTTTACGCGCGCGGGCTCGTAAATCTCCGGTGCGGTTACGCTCATACTATGCATTAAGTTCTGAATTCGATTTTGACACTGATGACTAGTTGCCGTAAAAGTTTCAAAAGCGATTGTCCCGAAATTATTTCGAGTGAGTATTAATATACAGTTACATTTTGATTGCGCATACGTATAATACATATGATATGTATATATAGGAGAATTGATTAAACTACATTATTTTAGAATAATTATACGTTACATACGTTTGATCTCTCTTTTTAAAACATCCGCATGCACTCCACATGTATAATTATGCGGTGATAAAAAAAACAATTTCCTTGGGCAAGAGACGTTTCGTCCGATTCTTTTTTTCTTCTCGATTAGACCATCGTGGCGCACAATCAGGCTCTCATCACCCCGTCCGCATGCGCACAAATTGCGAATATTGATATATATACCGTTATTTCGTTAAATTCTGCGTAACCTCGGCTCCAGAGCCTAAGCTAACTGCCGATTCGACTGTACTATAATAGTAAACATTGCGACATTGACGCGAGGCCGCGCCGATATATAGTTCTACTCCGTTATTCGCGCATCTTTCCTATAAATATATATGTGTATATAGTATGTGCAGCGCGCGAGTCTTGAAATCGCATCTTCTTTCTTCGGAGCCCGGCGACCTCGCCGATTTTCTGCCTCGTGCGCCACCCCCCCCCCCCGACTCCCACCCTCTTCTGCTCTCTTCCTGCTTTCCATCACGCGACGCGATTCTCCGGCGAATAATCTCCTCGGCCTCTCTCGCTCAATCTCTCTCTCTCTCTCTCTCTCTCTCTCTCTCTGTCTCTCTCTCCACGACGTCGATGCAATTCCCATCAGGCGTGGATGACGACACGTCGCTCTGTACCCATTCATGACGGAGGATCCTCGCGTTGCGCAAACGCTAAATAGACGCTTCATTTCGCTCGGCTTTATAGACCCTCGAGGAGGGGTGGGGGCAGGTGGGGGCTGAGAGAACCCGCTCTCTTTTTCCCTTTGCTTTTCAATTTGTCGGGAAATTTACAATCGCGGAGCGTGCGCGAGCGCTCCGCGCGCGGTCCCAATTACGCGGCCGCGTCTCTCGACGCGTCGTTCGCGTTGCCGCAACGCAGCGCGACGCGCTGACTTTTTGTTCCGCGACGCCACAAAAGTTTTTTGCCGAGCGCGAGGACGAGTTCTTCGGTCCGCCGTTGTGTCTCGGACGAGCCGAGGCGCGGATGCGCGCCGTTTTTGCACCTCGTTACGCGCGCCTCACAATGGAGACAAGAGCGCGCAAAGCGCCGCGCCGTTCGTCAAACACGGGGCTTTAATTGTCGCCCGGCCTAGCGAAGATTCAACGTCGATTTATCGTGCGCCGGAGATTCGTGGTAGAGCGCGAGACTCGGGAAAATCTAGCCAAATCGAGTTGCGTTTCCGTTTCGTTACCGCGCTACTGCCGAATATCGCATTCGTTCTCGATAAAACGACGATAAACTAAGCGGAATAAATCGCTCGCGAAATCCGGATGTTTAACGACTTAATTTACACCCGATTCGCGGTTCTTATTCTCGCGATTGGCGCTCGAGCGGTGATTCTCCCAGTACGTGAATGCGAACGATTACGCGGACGCGTAAGTCCTCGATTTACCCGGGGATTAATGAACGTTCGTACCGGAGCTCGCGTTAATGCTCCGAGGATAATCGAGATATTGGGACGTAATCTGGGCGTGGACTACATAAGAGCGTTCGTTTCGACATCTTGGTTTTCCATTATCTGGTAGTTAAGCGAAGGAGGGGGTGGCCCAGCGTGCATATACAATTATTTTAATAACGAGCCGCATAATGTGCAATTATTTTTTTTAATGTCTCGCGCAGCGTCTGCAGAGAGATAGAGAGAGAGAGAGAGAGAGAGAGAGAGAGAGAGAGAGAGCGAGAGCGACCTCGGCAATCGCAGCCGCGTTTTTCTATATTATAAAGCCGAAGACGCCGGATTGTGCCGGTTCGGTTGATTGCGCCGGTGGGAACAATTTCCTCCTCTTGGGAGAAACGCCGCACCAGGGAGCAAAAGAAAAAGAAGGCCTTGCGAAACTTCTTCTCCGCGGATATCGGGGCTTTGATTTTTCATTAAGACTCGCTTAAAGAGCTCGATGAGTCCCGTCGCGGGCTTCGCTTGATTTTTTTTATTCCGTTCAATTTCAAAAATTTCCTCTTCGATAAGTTATTATTATATGTATCACTGTGAAATCACTTTGTAAGCGCCAAGGGAATATTATGCATGATATATTCTATACATATACGATAATACAGAATTTAATGTGTACCAATTCACGTTGATGCTACGTGACAAATATACTCAATTCATTTTTACTAAAATTATTTTATTCTTGAAAAAACAAAGAATATCATTACATATTATAACAAAGATTTAGATTTACGTAAAATATAGCTGAACATTTTATCTTTGCCAGATATTATTATAAAACTTGATTTATAGTATAATGAAAGTTGCGTGCCATATTTTACGTATAGAACTGAAGAGGAGACCAAAATATATCGTGTATTATGCATATAATTACACGGTGTAAAAATATCTCATCCTTGGGATTCCTTTTAATGGTTTATTAAAACCACAGCTCGGTCTACTGAAAACCGTTCCACAAGTTGGGCCTAAGAATAGCTGTTACGCTTTACTTATGATTTACCTCAAACACTGTTTTTATACCGTGCGTATCGTAACCACTTTTGGGGATTTTCCCGCGCGCGAAAAGGTTGCGGCTCCTACCGAGCTGAGCCATTCTTACCGCAACCGAGAGACAAAAAAGGTAAAAGGAATCGAATTCATTCCGCTCGACTGCCGAGTCGCCGTGCCGGTCTGTAGAGAATGAAATTTCCACCGAGCCCTTAGAAGTTCCGATGCGTTCCCTCGCGAGCGGCGAACGTAAACTGTGCCGAGGCACAGAGATAACAAAAAAGAAGAGAAGAAAGTAAATCCGCTCGACCCCGCGGCACGCTGGAAAAAGTGCGACGAGGATGGAGGGGAATTCTCCGGTAAACTCGCGCGTAAAACGCCAGCCTATAAACAATTGCAAATGGAGCGTAATTGCCGAGGCTGCGATGTACGTACGCGCGCGTGCCCGTGCGCAACTATCCACCCACGCCAAGTCCCGCGAAACGGATTGCGAACGATGGAAGGGGGGGGGAGGGGAGGGGGGGAGCAAAGAAGGAGAGGCCGAGAGGGCGAGGATATGCGAAAAATCCCTCGCGAGGTTATCCCGCGCATCCGCTTGGACGGGCGATGCGTTATATTGCAGAAAACCACGCGCGCGTTCGCGTACACAATAAATAACGCGCTCTCTGCGCTCGCGGAATCTTATTTTCGACCCGAGTACACTCGCTGGCTTTATCGGGGCTCCGCGGGCCGTGTCGTCGTCGCGCCCACGCGCCTTTCGATATTGCCCTTCGCTGCTTTGCTCTCTTCAAAGACAGGACGGCGTGGGGCTTCGGCGGGAGGGGGGGGGTGAAGGAAAAAGCGATAGAACACGGTTATAATAAGGGAACACGGCCGGCGAACGAAGGCGCGCGCGCGTGCGCGAGCCCGGTAGAAAAATTTGCGAGCTCGCGCGAAGATGTCGGCGAGGGTTGGACGGGCACCGGTCAGGGACGGAGGGGGCAGGGGAGGGAGAGAAATGAGTTTCAAGATCGGGGACGGGAGGTTGAAGTTCTGCGTCGGAGGCCATTTATTCTCGGTAACTGATCGCCCGGAGCGAGCCAAGACGCATGTTTTATGTTAAGTAATCCATCGCTTTATGCAAATAAAGTAATTCCTATCTTCCTCCTCCGTCTTCCCCTTTCTGTTCGCGCCAATTAACGCGAAGTCACGGCGCTAGACTATCGTAAAGTGGCGCAACTTCAAAGCATCTCCAGGCGTGTCAAGACTCCCCCCTCACTGAAAAATGGCGCTGTTTACATTTTCCTATTTAACTTTTATGCGTACAGCATGTTTATTTGTGTATCTACGTTTTAATATGTATTATAATATCCGCACTTCGAGTTATGATAATAATTTTAAATTATTTTTTATTGTATTTTAAATAAATAGACTTAATTTTATAGATTTTTCATTATGCTCACAATAAATAATACTAAATAGGACTATATAACAGTTCGCCGTCGCTCGAGTTCACCGTGAGAATGAAAAGTTTTAAATCTACAAAAGCTTCTTTGTGCTATTTTCAACGAAATAAATAAATATTAATTTTTAATACGACAGAAATTTTGAATTACTTTTACTAAATCAGTAGTGAATTGATAAATTCTTTAACAACTTCTATTATTTAGCATATGGTGAAACAGCACTGGCATTTTGGGTATAGCGCATCTTTCAAATCATTCATCGAATCAATTCTTCTCAATTTATACGACAGCGCTTTACATTTCAGGACCGATGCAGTGAACCGATTGGATCACAAAACGTTACCGTGTTTTTTCCCGCACTTTGCCTGTATCGGTATAAGTAGAAGTTTGCGTTTCGCGCGTTCGATTCTTCGTAGCGCAGCGCGCATTATCCTTGACACGATGATCTTGCGCGATGGACGGTACGCTCGCTTTACAACCAACGATCCTGAGCGTCGATTAAAAGGATAGAAAGAAGGTTAGACATATCAAGAGGGCGACTTAAAGATACTATAAAGTAGTGTGAGCGTAACGGATTACGAGGAAGGGGCTGCACTCCTGGAGAGCTTGGACAGAACATAACGATCGAGAGAGAGAGAGAGAGAGAGAGAGAGAGAGAGAGAGAGAGAGAGAGAGAGAGACGTTGATAGGCTTACGAGGGATGTCAGACTAGTTTTGCTAAATCCTCACCAAAAAAATACAATGATCCGTCTAGCTGTCTCTATAAGCCTTTTAATTTTTAATCAATTTCATGCCTACCGTATTTACGACTGCATTAACTCAAATTAATTGGACAGTATTGACGTTGAGCTTTCATTCGGATCAATGCTTCTTCAGACGCCACTTGTTTATCAAACAGTGAATAGGGATCATCAACGGCTCTTATAACCGTATATCTTTTATTACGTGTTATATTTATAGGGCGAGATCCTAACGGTGCGACGAACTCGAACATAATATATCACTCCTATCGAAAGGACTGTAAATTCTATCTATATATCAATGGTTGCAAATACTAGAATAGAAAGAAAATACTCGTGGAATTATGAGACCAAATCGCCTTCCCTCTACGCTTGGCCATGGACCGGGTTTCAGCCGGATTCGATACGTGATTTCACAGTTTTATTACTATATATATATATATATATATATATATATATATATATATATACATACATACATACATACGTATACATATACACATATGTAAATACATGGGCATAAAAATATATGCAATTGGCCAAGGCAACATTTTAATTTGGAACATTTTTCTTGTAAGAAGGATCACAAGTCTTTAGTCTGAATTAATATCTATTAACTTCGAAATAAATTTGCTAAGTTCTGTAGGATATGTTGTCCATTGACAAAAGCATTGAGGTGCTATAAATACAATATAAATAGTATAAAATATCAAGGTATTCTTACAAACATCGCATAAGCTTATAAGGGATAAATAAAATATATTTTAGTAATTAATATATTATCGAAAAACTTTTATTATATGTTTAATATAAATCTATTAAAAGTGATTCGTACGTCTATCAGTTGGCAAAGTAGAAATGACATACGCGTGAAAAGGATATACTCGTGCCAATCATCTCTTAAATATACGCATATATCAAACGAAAACTAGCTTTATGCGGGATTAGACAAGGTAAGTTAGCACGTAGGTGGAATGCTTAATCGAGCGTGAAAAGATATATTCTTATAGGTGATTTACACCTACTCAAAGAACGAAGATTACAAATGTCAGTAGGTAGACCGTACTTGATAGGTGCACCCTGAAACAGAAAAGATGGAATACCGGTTTTACTCTATATTCGAGGATGTATGCGTTTGTTAATCTCACCTCTTTGAGGAGTCCTGAGGACATATCTACACTCCAAATATTATTAACATATTCTGCTATATGCATTCAATTTTCCGTAGTATATTATAACTTATATAATATGGTCGGTGAGATAGAAAGGGGGGGGGGGAGAAACCTTGGTCGGCCTCTTGTCGTGGGATCCCATCGCCGACAATTTACTCCTACGGAACAGGTCGGGCGCTCGATCGGCTACGCTCCGACGCAGCTACGGCTACGCCGCCGTGAGCGCGCACGCGTGAGCCTTCAATGTACGCATGCGCATCGTCCGTCTGATTCTCGCGCGTTCCCGGGCCGGCAATGCCTTGCGAGTCGTACAGAAATGCGGATTATACGAGATTATACTAATTTTCAAGCATCACGTGCGTCGGCGGTCTCACCCATTCTCTCTCTCCCTCTCTCTCTCTCTCTCTCCCCCTCTATCCCGCTCACGCTCCCGCAGCCTGCTTCGTGCCAATGTTCGTTCGGACTCGTCTGTTACTACTGTGAGTGGTCGGCCACAGCCACGCAGTACTTATGGGGGTCTCGTTATACACCGCCTCTTTCGCTACACTATTATCTTATCATTTTTCCCCGTTCGCTTGGCTCGTTAACTTCATCGTTTATTGAAATTCATCCGCAAATTCTCATTGTTTCAGGCTAAATCATATAATAGAACATGAAGACTATATGATAGTTGGTAATTTCGATGTTTGCCCTTTAAAATTTTTTTCTACATATCAATCAGTCATGCATTCAAATCGTAACTGTACGTGCTCTAACTTCTTGTTGCGATATATATATATATATATATATATATATATATATATATATATATATATAAAAGCAATAAGATATTGGATTATCGGAATTTCTGAAATTGGAACTCGTAATACATATGTATAGTACGAGCTCTTATCAATTATTTTTTATTCTCGCTTTTCTATATAGCCAGTTTTCTTCTTACTGGACATTCCTTGCATGGTTTGTTGTGCCTCTCTGTTGACGGCATACAACGCTTTAATACCGCTTTACGTTCTTATAATTCTACAAGTTATTACCATTTTTTACTTTTCTACAATTGTGTAGCATTTATAGCAGCCATTATCTACAGTTATGCGTAATATTGTCTCTATTAACTTACGGTATTAGGTGATAAAATTTTAGTTTATTTTCAAATCTCCCTATACTTCCAATATAATACGCATATTTTTCACACTGATGTATAACTTATGGACAACGTTATATTTTATATATCCGTTCCAGAAACTATATTCAATAAAAAGATTCGATTTTTGAGCTTGAAAATTAAAAAATGTCTTTGTAATTAGAACAATATTTTTTTTAAAAGACGTTAATAATGCTAAAAATGTATTTATTTATTTTCTGTTCTTTTTGTTACAGGTAAGTCAAAATCAACTTTTGAATGGCTAGTAAAAGTTCGAGCGAGTAGGGATCTATACTCGAGGATGAAGGTTTGATTTTATGCTTTCTAAAAAATAACTTTATATTTTGTACATCTTTCAATCTGCATATTAACAACGCAGATCCTACTGTAGTATTCGCACGTTGAAAGATTTTACCCAATTTGATAAATTAAAACAGGCCTTACATTGCGAATTCAAGAATACCGTCGCATTTAAAAATACGAACGTGTCCTCCCGTCACTTACACACTATACAGATATTTAGCCTATACCAGTGACATCAGTTATCCCAGAGTGCGCAGCTGCATATAATATATATATATATATACACATACATATGAGAACAGAAATCTTATCGGTCGCAGAATCGAGTCACGTTGGATCCGCCGGTCCATTTTTTTACGACGGAGACTTTATATTGTGTGTTTTTCATCGCGGCAGTTTCACAAGAATACGGGCGCGTGCTCGCACTGCACCAGAGCGAGTTATTACTCGGCGCGAGAGAATTGAGATTTTTATATATATACACGTATACGTATACGCGTGCATTATAATAACGCGCAGCGAGGTCTTATAAGGCGATCCAAAAAGCAATCATTCGCATATGGAACTTTGAAGTATATATGCATTCCTGGATTCTTATTACACCGTGTTATATATGTATACATTGTTTTTATTACCCCCTCCCTCCACGACCTACGGGAAAGGAATGCGGTTCCCACACGCCTCGTCCCGTGAAATATGACTTTCAATTCAATTGAATAAAATACGTTTCTGTTTCTTATATATACTACAAGGGTTCGCGCCACAACTGAGCGACAGCAGAGAAAGCATTCTGAACAAGCGGTATGGCGACTAATTTCGATTAGCACATCGAAAGCAACGAGCGTTATATATATATATATATATATATATATATATATATATATATGCACGACTATATATAAAAATGCAAGTGTGTGTGTGTGTGTGTGTGTGCGTGCGCGCGCGCGCGTGTGTGTGTGTGTGTGTGAGTCTAAATTTCCTCTATAAATCTTCTTCAAATTGAACGTGCGCAAGGTAAATTGCAAGGCAATATCAATCGCCGATCCTGATAGCTAGCGAATCAAAACATCGTTACTATTTATTACCGCTCAGCGATTTCTTTCTATTACTTATTGTGTACAAAGTTTCGTAGTTGTAGGCGAGTATATGTTTATTTGATATACGGTATAGAGATAGATAGAATGAATCGTATCGATAAAAAGAGCTTTAATTCAAACTAATAATTATTTAAAATTACTTTTTTCATCATTTTTTACAGCATGGTTTAGATATTATCTACTGTGTTTCGCGAACAAAGCGTACCACAAAATTTTCCTTCGACGAATATTTCAAAAACGCTAATCGAAAGAATAAATGATCTATAATTATGCTAAATGGAATTGCTCAATCAACTCTTGAGAATGGCGCGGTCGACTCGATCGTGCGAAATGGGCAAGGCTTGACTTCATTAATCTTCAGAGGTCGGGCATAGGAATGATTATTATTAAAGAATAGGGATAATCATACAAATCGCCGATTGCTGAAGTCGACGACATCCTGAGAACGAAGTTCGACAGCATTCGGTATCCGGCGTCGCCAAGACCTCGCCCTCGTCCAGCGTTAGAGGGCATTTTGAATGATCTCGCACTCATTTTTAATTCACGGTTATACAGAGGCTTTCGGTAATCCCTGACTACGCGTGCTGTACTGCTCCTCCGTTATATTATTCGAATATATATGAGTATACATAATAGGAGAAGTACAGTGGTAATAAATAATATCGCGGGACGAGCTCAGTATACGGCCTCCTTCGCACCTCTCTTACCATATGATTGATTCGAGCGCGAGCCCAGCGCTAAATTACAAATCCGCGAAAGATTACACACGGGGTTATCAGGTGCGGTCGCGCCTTTATAGCACACATACACACACAAATAAATATATATATATATATATATATATATATCCTTTTATACAAAGCTTGAATATATATATATATACATACGGCGTGGTTTCGCGGCTACGCCTCGTCGACGATGCTCTCTCCGTTCTCGACGTGCGTCGGTATAAAGCGGTGGAGTTTTCGCTTGTATCAGGTTGGCGTAGCCGGGTTTTACGGGGCGAGCTGGGTTGGACGCGCGTTTTGAATAATAATGCACGCACAGATTGGCTTTATACATATATATATATATATATATATATATATATATATATATATATATACATATATATATATACATATACACGCAAAGAGATTCAGCCAAGTATATTACATATATGTCCCGCTTTCAGTCAAGTACGTAGATATAGGTATCTACGTGCGTGGAAAAACGAAGTCCGTGATGCGCAGGATTTTAAAAATAAGGAGCGCTGGATGTAGCAACGATTCTTAATGCGTGCAATTATTCTTCTTTTTTTATCTGCCTTGTCACATTAATGTCCAAAGAGATTTCATAATTTAACCGATGAATACTGTATTTAATTAGTATTTAATAGTAATGTACACAATCAATCTCTGCGTGATTGGAAGTCAATTGGATAATCTGAATTAGAATGCATTTCTTTTTTAATAGTCTACGTTTTTTGATTTGTTGAAATATTACTAAATAATTTTAAATATATTTCAGAAATATTTCTTTATTGCAATTTTTTTAGGAAAAAAATGCTTTCACAATTAATATTTTATTTTCCTCGGTATTTATATTTCATTTTATTTTAGTTACAGTTAAAGTTCATAATTATACGAATAAAAATTTTCAAAATTGAAATGAGAAAGCTCATTTTGAAAAATATAATCAACTCTGCTCGACCAATAAAAGATATATTTTTTCTTTTATATCGCGGAGTGCATTTCAAGTTCTATTCCATTTATAATATTTATCGAATGGACAAGTACTTTATTAAATAAACAAAATTCTTCAACTTTATTAAAAAAAGTGAGTTTAACTTTCGATAACTTACATTATAGAAGCTTCCTACCGGACGTTCGTTCTTTATTTAGAATTTCTCCATTTCTTCTACTCACTAATGCCTCTTGAAGCGTTCTATTAGAATCCAAAAATATGGGTTAAGTACATGGAGTAAATATAAATTCATTAATAAGAGGTTATTAAAAAACCGTTATGTCAAATACACGTGTAGATGAATATAAAGAAAGAACATCGTGTAAATTATTTTAGTATTTTATTATATTTTTACATAAATTATTATATATCGATTATACGATAGAGACATCGAGTTTTTTATCGTTGCTAAACATTCGATTTAATTGTCGAATTCTCCTCTACCGAATTTATCGTAAAAATTTTAGAAAAAACATCTATCTCGATAAAAAAAATTATCTAATACAATAATAATAAATAAATAAGTACATAAATATAAAATCCTTGTTATTTCATATACATGCGTATATAATATTGGATCGTTATAATTTCATTAAACTCTCCGATTTATATTGGATAAAAGTACATCTGAAATAGATTAATTATTGTGTTTAATTAAAATAAAATTCTTAGTCTTGTACACGCTTGACTTTACATTTTTCTTTTTACATCATATTCAATTTGGTACACGTACATCGTCTATTTCGTTGTTCCACCTGTGCACTGAAAAAAAAACTTTGTTCAATTCAATAGAATTATCGAAAGAAAATCACACTTTCTTTTCTATGATTAAGTTTCGATTACTTTGATTCACTTTTAGGTACAAAAAAAACAACACAATGGCTATAGATATTTTATCTTACGCTTTTACGTCTCATATTTTATCTCGAATTGATTATGTCGATCAGCATGTTTCAATCAATTCAAATCAAAATCGATAATTAAATTGCGAATTCATTCCAATTGTCGAAGATTGCATCAGAAGCGTATATTATATGCACATATAATTTTTTCATACATACACTCTCGTATAATCAGCACCATATATCAGACTGTTCCCCTTCGCTGTAATCCAGCGTCAGCATCTAAGTATACCTCCGACTTGTGTCCTTTGATAGATAAAATTTTCAATAACGGCGTGTATATATTATATATTAATCGCACCCGCAGCGCGGTTACTACGACTCAGTGTGCAATGTATGTATGTATGTATATATATATATATATATATATATATATATATATATATATATATATATACGACCGTGCCCGCTATAATATTTATCGGGGTTCGATCGATATTTTTGTCCATACCTATATGTAGGACTACAACTATTATACGTGCCGATACGGGCGGGCAGTATGTACCACCACACGATTTCATCGCGAAATTTTCCATACTGCAATATGTATATATATATATATATATATATATATATATATATATATATATATATATATATATAGCGAGCTCCCTATATAGATCCGCTTACAATATATACTCGCCCGAGATCATAATTCCTTCGGTTTTCTGCGGTCGAGTCCTGATTGCGTGCGCAGCAGATCGCAGATAAAGACTTTCCGAATTGTTTTTCCAACAATACATACATTGCGAAGCCCTGTATTTAACTCGAATAATTATATATATATAATGCATAGTTGTGGGCATGGGATCATGCCCTTTCGACATATAAAAAAACGAGCTTTTCTCAGCTGTTTTACCCTTATTTATTTCGCGAAACCGATGCAGCACACTGATCACAACAGAGCTTCAAGATAAACATGATATCGATAAATATATACATCTAGCTAAATATTATGTATAGATTTACCGTGAAAATATTTTATTAGTGGAGGAATTCGATTTATTAATAAATTTCGCTACTTTATTTCTGTATTTAATTTAAAATTTAACCATTACCGATTCATGATAATTACGGCAAAGAAGTAATAAGACAATGCATGAATACTCTCCCGCTATCCCGTAAAAGGTATCCCTTATACATTTCTATGCACCGCGCTGGTACAGATACATGTATTACACACACGCGCGCGCGCGCGCGCACACACACACACACACTGTTGCGTAATTTTAACACATGCGAAACGTTTACATTTCACTTTGTAATTTTTTAAACCAGTAAAAAAACCCACACAATTGCGCATAGTGTATATACTGTCAAAGAAAAAATTGTATATACCGTTAACTAGTGCAAGTTTCATACATTGTGCAATAAAACCAGTTTAACGCTCAAAATTACTAAACTCTTTGTACATTGCAATTCTTTTTTATAATAAATATTTCAGCATATAGCACTAAAACAAGCTTTTCTCTTTGATATAACTTGGGTCTTAAAACGACTGAAAAGCATATAAATCGACCTTTTGTACACTTTCTTTTTTTTCTTCCCATCATTTGAAATCTTGCGTAACCAAAGGACATTAATTAAGAAAAGGAAAAAATAAATGAATAAATAAAAAACACACCAAATCCATCGTTTTGTCCGCAATAAATCTCGGCTTCGGACACTTTTTCTTCATTATATACTCCGAAAAGGCGGCGCGATCGCGTTGCACTCGAGGTGAGCGTAATTCGCTATCCCGCGTTACTCTTTCAACTTTCAATATATATAATTGGGAAGGTAACATTTCCACCAGGAGAAATAAAAAAAAGAGCAAGAAAGAGAGGGAAAAAGAACTGGTTCACGTGGAATTTCATTTAAAATTTTAACGAACCATTCCGAGCGTATTCTTATCAACGCTCCATCTAATCGAGCTAGATTTTCTCACCTGATCGCAAACACGTAAAATATGCGCGCATGCTCTTCGGTCAACTGACGCGTTGCTTCTCATAAATCCTCCTCTTGGAACATCAGTGAGCAGCTCCTCCCTCATCCTCGCTTTACAACGAACTAAACCGCTGTCTTATATTCGTGTGCCTTATATATATATATATATATATATATATATATATATATATATATATACACCATGATGTCTAGGTGTCCCCACTTGGTGCGTAGCTTTAGTGTCGCCCGAGGCACGCGGATATATGTATTGGGTTGTGTTGTGGCGCCTTGAGTAAAAAAGGCCGTACACGCGCCGAGGTGACGGCCCAGACGGCCATATAGCGATAAGCAATTATATTCAGAGATCGCTGAATTTCTCCGAGCAGGAGCGATATTTCATTCTCTTCTAAGTTATATATATATATATATATATATATATATATATATTCTATAGTAGATAAACTTGCATGTGTACCGGAAGTGTTATTAAAATATGTTTCAACCGAACTTTTATGGATTTCATTCTTATTAGACAATGAGTTAATAATAATAATAATAATAATAATAATAATAATAATAATAACAATCAAATAAACAATGAGTTCATATTTAATTATAAGCATCGATTTGCAAGAGTGTTAAGATTCAGAATCATAATATAATAGCGGAAAATGCACGAACTTGATAGAACTTCGAAGCTAAACAAATCGAGGGCATATCGAGTGATGTCATTCGAATTTTTTTACAAATTGGAATCTCTCATTGATAAATAGGTTTCACATATCGAATGAAAAACCTGTTAGACGAATATATAGTTGTATATATATTATAAACTTTCGTGCCTATGCTATCGTTAATGTGCGCGCACGAAGTTTGTTAGCTGCGAAATAATAATCCTTCCGCTGTGCAAATATACGTGGATTCGATAAAATGTTCCTCAACCGCGGGCCTTCCGAACCGCGAGTTTGAGGTATATAGCTATATCGGTAGGACCCGAGCCGGGAAATTGGCGAGCCCAGCTCTTTAACCCTCGCGGCCACCGCGGCGAACGAGCGAAAGCGGTAGAGAGAGAGAGAGAGAGAGAGAGAGAGAGAGAGAGAGAGAGAGTGAGAGAGCGACTGAACGAGCGAGGGGGCTGTAAGGGAAGAGAGAGGCAGCGTGAACGGGACACCGCGCCCGAGCTGCAGCCTTGACTCCGCGCTCCTATCACCTCGCGCTCTCCCGCGCCTTTCCCTGCGCGCGCACAGCCAAGGATCTCAAGTGCGGAGCCGCTCCTGCCGCGCGCGCCGCCCCGAATCGCTCGGCTAATGAACGATTTTCCTCGCCGCGCCGCGCGCTTATAACACGCGCAGTTTAGCGTTTTATTATTACTTTTTTTACATTTGCATTATAAATTTTTCTTTCCGCTAAATGATCGACCCCAGGGCTTTGTCCCGCGTATCCGTACAGGTCCGAGCCCGCGGGTAACGCCGTCCTTCGTCCGTTCGGTTGGATCGACGCCCGGATTTCGCTTCGTTTCTCTTTCGCTTCTTTTTCTTTTTTTGTTCGGTCCATGGGGCATGCGTCGAGTTGCCGTATGACATATTATTCATACTTGGTCGATGAATAATGAATGGTAATCGTAACTGGTCGTAGTCTACTATACATATATACCGATGGATATTAGCTAAATATGCATAGATTAGAGGGATTGACCAATTTTGAGGGACTTTTAGACACAGGCGCAGACACTCGAGCGCGTGCATGCCCCTGCAATATTGTACAGGTTTGTGCATACATATTCTGGAGAATGTCTGTATCTGTATTCAACTAAGCGTAAATATATTAAAGTTACGGGGTATGAGGAGGTAACCTTTAGCCGCGCGCATATCATTGTTTAACAAGAATTCAGAAGGGGCGCGGTCCTTGTTCCCAGCCGTACAAGTGCGAACTCTGTAAGTACAATGTGAAAGTCAGCGCTGTATCGAGATGCTAACCACCACCAGTTGAATTGAACGCGAAAAATCTCTTTACAATGATGAATTCATTTAAGTCTATTTAACACATACACACACACACACACACACACACACACACACACACACACACACATTATCCATATATCGAGATAAAGTTTTTATCGCGCAGATGATTAATATAGAGGCAATTCTTGTTGAATTTAACAATCTTATTAACAAATTTACTTTTGCTTTTTATTTTTTGTGATCAACTTTCACGCGTGGTATTCGAGCTACTTTTTGGAAGATATAAGAAGATAAGCCTATCTTTATAACTAAAGTGACATTCATAATCGAGTACTGAAGCTGAGGCTCTACAATATTTTGAATAACTTTCGACGAATGAAATTAATCTCATCCGATGTGTATAATATATTAAATTTAAGATTTGTAAGTGAAATGTACAAAATATAGAATTTCTTTGTATTCGTCAAAAGTTAAATTATTTAAGATTCAACGGTTAATGAATTGAAATAATGTTTAAAAATAATCCCTGGCTAATCCAGCGAAAATATAAACTCGCCAATCAGAAAGAAAATTCGCAGAAATCCACTTGTATTTGATAAATGTAGAAAGACAAATGATATTTGATGCTATCCAAGTGATTTTATATTTATCATCGTCGTTCAAAGTACGACGTACTTGACTCAAGAATATCTCGCGATAAACGAGCCGGTTTATACGAGCTGGCCCGTCGTCTGGAAGACCCTGCCGGATTGCCAAATCATATCGGAATGCCAAGTCTATTCGTTGGAAAAATAATACTTTAACATAATTGTATCCTCCTTCAATTCGGGAACTCCATAGCCTGCCTGCCCAATGATCGATCGCACCGGTCGTATCTTCCTATCCGCTGGTACTGAATCGCTAGAAATTAAGATACCAAAAACATCGCAGAAATGAAAATCGCTGCGTCGCCACGTCAGACGTCTCGCGTTTACGTCGACATTTTTGCTTTCCTCCGGTCTCGGAATGCGTCGTGTCGATATTGCACTTTAAACGCATCGAGGAAATATTCGGAATATTTCAATTTTGAATTTTTTACGACGAACACAAAGCATAAATGATAAATCATTGGAACGTATATACGAGTGAATTGTATAATGCGACCCTATACCATTTTAATAATGATTTTTCATTTTTTTCATTTATTCGCACCATACTCTAGTCAACGGTATGAATGCAAAGTAATGGTTTACTATAGTAAACTATTAAACGTTCATCACGGTAGATATGAATAAATAAATAATATAGCCTTATCTTAATGAGCAACTTTAATAGTAGATATCGCTCCTTATGTAAGCAACTAAAAATTTTAGCGCTGTCAATGCGAAAAGAATAGCTCAAAGATCGAGAATTAGAACGGTAGAATTTGCACACAATGGCGTATAGCTGACATCGATTATAGCATGCCATAACTTTATTTGCTTGTTAGCTGGCAGTAAGCGAACTGTAATAAAGAAGTATTATATTTAGAGTCGCTGCTCAGAAAGAAATAAAATATGTCTTAAACACACACACGCGCGCACACACACACGCACACACACACACCCGTCTATATGTTTGAGTGTATTTTTGAAATTATAAACATTTCAACGTTCCAGCTTAATAACTATTCTGGTATTCTGCAAATAAACCAGTCTTAAAACAGTTACATATTTATGTACGTGAGAGTCTAGTAAGTCTGAGAGCGTTAGACCGAGTCTAACGTTCGGTCTAACGTGTAACATGTATTTAAACTTTAACTTGAAAATAGTAGCTTTCAAAGAAACCATACCGAAAGACAAAGTGTTAAGTGCTTTAAAAAAAAAGTTCAAAATGAATTATATACCAATGCGCACGTTACATGTAGGACCTTGTTAACAAGGTAAAAGCATGCCCCTTTCTTTGCGCGAATCTCGCAACTATATATATCGGTGTTTCTGTGTGTATCTATATAGCTATGTATGTATGTATGTTTGTATGTATGCACGTACGTCCGTGCACGAGCATTCTACGCAGGGCGCTGCAGCGATTCGCGCGGCGTACGAAAAGAGTCTCGAGTAAGGGCTTCATCTTTCGAGCAACCGTCGATAGCATGGGCGACGATAGGAATGGGCGACCGTGAATTTTCTCCCTCTGTGACGTCGAGCGAACGACGAGACGTCGTTGCCGTCTGGGTCTCGCGATGCTTTCGGATTTTCGGCCCGCGCAGCCACGGATCGTTGACGCGCGTGTACCACCAGTCGCCGAACGGTATCATCGGTCCGTTCTGCCGTGGAAAGCATCCACGTGAAATTTCTCTTTTTACTCGCGCACGATTCCCGATTTCGTGCGTAATGCGGCCTCTTCGCAAGGAGAGCGGACGGTAAATATTTTAAAAGCATTTAAATAATTACCGAAATTAAGCCTCTGCCGACTTGGTTTTCCGAAGTATTTTTTACTTTTATTTATTGCAGAAAATCCTCGTTCGGCCGAGAAAAGCGTCGAGTCTGACGATGTGCGAAAAAATGTCGCGTGGAATCGCATTGTCTCGACGGCTTGGCAGCCTTCATAATTCCGTACTGTTCTATACGCTGTGTATTCTCTAATTCATGAGAAAACTCGAGCGTGGCATTGTAACATTAGTAACCTCGTTATAAAAAAACTTTCGACAAAATAACAAAATTGAAGGAGTTGTTTAAAAGAAAAGCAAAAGTAAATGCACAGTTGTAATAATTGAAGGTTAAGCGTGGCAGGGTGTGGGAGAGTTCGCAAAATGAACGATTGGTGTATGTATAACACGGGATCGATGGTTTTTTCCCGCATCATTATATGAATCGGTAAAAACTTTGCTGGCGTATCGGTCATAAATTATTGATCAATAATTTGCGTTAATAAATCGATTTTATGTACTCGAGATGTTAACGGGTAATTTCTCGCTGAATGCAAAATGAAATAAAAATAATTCACACGCTAAAGTGAAAGGCGCATTTAATTAATTGATACGTTATTGTACTGCCAGTGCAGCGCTTTCAATTAATTCCCGCTTAACCTAGATCGCTGCAGTTTTACTTTTATTTTTTTTCTTCTTTTTCTTTAATTCGAATTAAGCGAGAATTAATGCGTTTGCTTAAACTCGTCGACTTGCGAAAATAAAGGAATCGACATTAATTGTTCTTTCTTCTCTTTTTCAACGATAGAAGATATATTTGTATATGTCGAAATTGATATCGCTGCAAGTACATAATTGAAAACTTTGTCTCTGTCTGCCTTCTCAATCACTCTCGACTTCCCTTTAATGGCCACAATATCTCGAGGCTCGTGCGAACAGCTTGTACCGATTAATTCAAATAATACTTTATCGCCTAGACTCTCTCTCTCTCTCTCTCTCTCTCTCTCTCTCTCTCTCTCTCTCTCTCTCTCTCTCACTCTTTATACATACTACACACATACATATAATAACGGCTCTACGTACAGCGAGCAAGTAGATATATGCAGACAATTTTCCCATGTCGCTCGGTAAAAAAAGAAAGAAAGAAAAATCGCGCAATCGGAGCTTTACACGATACAGGGGAGCGTGAATTCGGTGCATTATAGACGGCATGGCCGCTGCGCCGCCGAGAGGTGCAGTTGAAATTATTTTCTCACATTATGCGCGCGTATATACGTGCCACGCCGCGCGGCCGTGTGTTACCACGCGCCGCGCATGCGCGCAGCAGCCAATTCAAAGGAGGCCGATTGTTTGGCAAGCGTGTTTAACGATCGCTGCGCATGGCGCGCCGTGTACGTACCTACCGCCTTGACGGTGGTGGCGGCGGCGGCGGCGGCAGCGGCTTGCCGACGTACTACAATCAATTTGGATATCGGATATAATTACACGCGCGCGCGCGCGCCCATGGTCGCCGTGCATCGTTACGCAAATCACACGTATAAATGGATCATAAAGAAAACGCGAGGGAGAAAAATTGCAAAGAATGGAGGAAAAATCTTACCATGTGCCTATATATGCCATATACTTTTCTGTGAGCCGTACAGTCCTCTGTGTGTGTGCGTGTGTATGTGTGCATATAGATACACAGATGTTTCATACCGAATCCTGTGGTTAAATCTCTCCGCGCGTTCGAGTCTCTGCGCGCGCAGCTTTTCATTTCGAATTCTGTACGGAGACTGATGGAAAAATGAGTCGTTGCGTCTCTTAGGATTCGCGCTGCTGATGTAAAATCTCGCTAAAAAATGTCGTTTACTCGTGGACAAGAAATAATCGCTCGTCGTGCGCGTGGTTTGGAAAAAATAGCCATTTCGCTATTTAAAATTCATTAGGGAACAATAAAAGACAGCGATTTTCAACGATCCGAGTAAAGAATTTCCGTCCCCCGCGCGCTCCGCACCAGTTGAAACATTCCGTCTCAATTGATCCTAATATGCGTCGCTCGGCTAACAATTGCACACCGAGTCAATTCCAAAAAGCATTGTTAAAAAAACGAGCCGGCTCGATTCCGCGTCCGCGCGCACTGTGCATACCTGAGAAATAAGGCCGCGCTCTCGAGTGCGCGTTCGAAACTTCGTACAATAAATATGTACAGGCGATGAAAAAGAAAAGTGAAAACCCCGCGAAGAGTTCGCGGAAAAGCCATCTGTCCGCGATTTGCGTTCGTTCCACATCTCGCGCGGCGCGCGAGCGCGGAGATTCAAAAAGTTTCTCCTCTTGCTTTGCATTTGCGCCGGGTGCTCCAGAAGGAGAACGCCGCTCGTGCGCCGTCCGAAAGCTATATATACAGCGACAGATGTGTGTACGTATAACTATATTTAACGCACCCGCGCGCGCTGCGAAGTATCGGCGCGAAACAAGGGCCACGCTCGTGCGCGGCGCGCGTTCGCGTCCCCTCTGCCGCGATCGCGCGTTGATCTCCCGAGCGACGACGTCGAACGCGAAGGAACGCGTTCTTTCGTGTCATCCGCGCGCGCGGTCCCCCCTCGACGACCGGACGCGTCAATTCGTCCGGAATACGCGCGGCTTCGGAGCACGAGTATTTGTATATACGTACACATACATATGTTATATATATATATATATATATATATATATATATATATATCGCTCGCAGGCAGTCGCTCCTCCGTATTCCTCCTCCCGTTCCGGTCCGCTTTCGCGCGGTTATTATACGCTCCCCTCCCCTCCCTTTCCCGACTCCCGCAGATTATAGCTCTTACAGTCGCGCCGGAACCGCTCGCGTTGCTCACGGCGGGCTATCGGGATTTATGGAAATTCCGGTTCGGGCCCGGACGGATGAGGCTCGCGATCCGGCGCGCGGATGTATTCTCTCCGCTCCCCCCCCTCTCTGCGGCTCGTTGATAGTCGCGCGAAATTATCGCTACGCGCGCGCACTCGCGCGTGCTTGCTCTTGCCGGTGGCTTCTTTCCAGCCGAGAGGCAAGATCAAATGCAAAGTTATAGGTCCGAATTTCTATATATAACACAATGTAAGAGGCAAGCTATATCTGGTGTCGAATCGAGTGAATTCTGTAAAACGAACGTCTGTTTGTCGAGCACACCATTCGTCAGCTATTAAAAAAGAAGCTACTCGTTCGTCCGTTCGCTGTTTTATTATGGAATTGAGAGAGGCATTGCCGCTTCGGAAGGAACTTTAGGAATGCCGTAAATCGATCGACACTGTTTATGGTTAATAAATAAAATTCGGTAGACATATCGAGATTTATATAATAGAGCGGCATTTTTTAATCTCATCTCTGAGATAACATTCGTTCATTTCCATAAAAAAATAACGAGCCCATCTATTAATTTAATCGATTCGAGTCACTCTGGTCTTTTTTGATGGCTCGAATTCCTTTGTACACAAGCATATACATGAATATTTATGCTTTTCTAGGGTCTTCGAATTTTTGGACCATAGTACATAAGCTTGATAAACCGATACAATAATATAGCTATTTTTTAAACGAATCTGTTCCCTAGCTACAATTTAATCTTCCACTATAGTTCGCTTTTCGAAACACTATACCAATATGATAAAAGAACTTAAATTTTTCCTGACATTGAAGAGGTTCAACGACATTTATGTGCCAAAGAGAAACATCCAAGGGCAAAGTCATATCTTCTCACATAATGGTTACACATAAACCAATATTAATAAATACAGGCATTAAAAAAGAACTACCATATATATTACGAAAACTATTAACGAAAAGCCATAAAGGTGCGATTAATAATAATCGTCAAAAAGGCACGTATTTTACATACGTCTTATTATATATATATGTATATATTTAACATTCAAGATAACAAATTGCAGGTGCACACGAAATAAATCTGTGTATGAGCAATGTTGCGTTGCTCAACTAATTCTACGAATGAAATTTTTATAAATATTAATAAAATTGAGGAGCCTTTTAAAATAATGTTTTTCAGAAATGAATCTTGTCTAACAAAACAGATGGATATTTAAATATCGAAAAATTTATATAAATAAAATTCGATATAACGAATGAAATTTTTTCGTTTAACTTAATTCGTTTAACATAAAAGTTTAAATTAATTTCACAAGTATAATTATTACATGAATTAAAAAAAACTCCTTTAATCACGAAACCAGTTGCGTTGCTCGCCTTAATTTATGGGAATATATTTTCTGTACAAATATGTAATGTGAATATTTCCCATGACGCTTGGATTTGTATTTTTAGATGTCATTTAAATACGTTTCATTTAAATACACTTTTGAAGCAATGGCACGTTATATTTATAGAAAAAGGAAAAGGTCGTAAAAAAATAGTTCTTGAACTCAAATCTCTGTAAAAGGACCAACAACCATTATCCCTCCCCCGCCCCCATCCGGATATTACCCGGATTTTCTCGTAGGCGCTTTGCGCGCGTGGCTAAACGTATGTCTATATCTACGAGCAGCGACCGCTGATGGCGCTTTTTCCCGCGCGTTGCCCGCGACCCGGATAATTAATCGGTCGAACGCGAGCGCACCGTGCCGCCGGCCGCGTTATACATTCATATATACATGCATACATACATACATACATACATACGTACATACGTACATACGTACATACATACATACATACATACATACATACATATATATATATATATATATATATATATATATATATATATATCTTGTCGCCGGTCCAGCGACGACGCGACGACGACGACGAGAACGACGGCGGCGTGGCGCTAGTCGCCTTTTTCCTTTTAATGAATATTTATCGAAGGCCGCGCACATATGGGCGAGGAGACAGTTAAATGGCCCCGACCGCGCACATAATAGTCCGCGGCTTTTGCGCAACTCGCGCGGGCCCTGCACACCGCGTAGCCGATGCTGGCTCTCGCCCGATAAATCTCTCCCTCCGATAAATACATATATATATATATATATATATATATATATATATATATATATATATATAAAGACATACACACTCGCAGATAATACGAAAGTTCCAGTCGCGGAAATTCGCGTCTGCGGGCGCGCGCGCGCGCCCCGTCGATGCCGTACAGTCGCGAGGGAGCGATTGTTCCCGCGCGCCGATACGGTGTCGCTGCGACTGAGATTTATAGGAGGCGCGGTTCTCGCCGGTATACGCCGATTATGAAAAGGGATTTATCATTGTCTATACGAAGGGGAAATATAAGGAAAAGGCAGAGGACGATTTGACGGGTTATAGCTAATTTATAGAAATACTAGTTTAATGTTCGTTGCTCGGTTGTAAGTATTGCTTTGTTTTCATCAATATCGTCTTAACGATTCAACGTCAAGTTCGCTGTAAAAGACGAGCGACTTAAAAATTTTCTGGACTCGCGGTAAATTAGCTTGTCGCTTTTCGGCAACGATAAACTGGAGATTTTAATGAATGGCCAAGTGCGATTACTAATTTTTCGTACATTAATTTGTAGAATTTTACTGCTGTGTAATTCTAACTGATATTTCCGATACTTATCTTAAAAATAATGAGTATAATGAAATGAATATATTAGATATAGATTTTGGAATTGTTCTGCATTAATTGTCTCCATACCTCTGTCACTGGTGCATTATGAAGGGGTATCTATATTTTACCTTAATGTCTATGCATACAAAGCTTTTAAAATATAATTTTAGAATTTGAGACATAAAGATTGGGTAAATATATCAATCTATGTGTCAATAGTTCCGGAATTATATGTAAATTTGCCAATCAAATAAATTTAGTTGAAAGATTATCGGAGATAAAAAACGTTCTATCGTGTTATTACGTAAAAGATTAAGCCCATTAGACAATCGAGAGGCGAGAAAGAAAATGTTTCAATTCTCCGCCTTTGAGGTATTCCGCCGATTTTGAGAGATCGTTAAGACGTTGATCTTTGGAACATCGATAGTAGGAATCATCGAGGCGATCAATTTTCCCGCACCAGCGGCGCGCCTGTACAACACGAAAAGCAGCCTCTCAAAAGCACGTCCGAGTTCTGGAATATGAATGTCAGTTTGACGGAACGGATGCGGATAACGTGCGTTAGTCGCGCGTCCACTATACAATGCTTACCGCGCTCACCGTGAATATTCCGCGCGGCGCCGTCGCGGCTTCTGAAATATTGCTCGCTCGGCGGAGAGTACACGCGGTGAAAGTTTTTTTTCTCCTCTTCCACCTAGTCCCCTTTTCACAATGGGAACGGGAGATTTTGAAAGTGATTTCGACCTCCGAGCTAATTCGTACATGTATACATACATATCCATATACATATCCATATATATCCATATATATCCATATATATATATATATATATATATATATATATATATATATATATATCGCAGCAGAGAACAAAAAGGAAAAAGAAAGGAAAAGACGTCAAGAGTCCCAGGATACATTTCTCAAAATGCTGCCCGCCTGTCACTTCGGAAACTCGAATAATAATTAGCCTCGGACTCTATTCTCTCCCTCTCCCTCCCCCTCCCCCTCGCGCCCGCGGCGCGAGCACTTAATACTAATCGCTCGGCGCCAGAAAAAAATATCGTATAATGTAGACGAATCCGTACCTACGCACACCTCGACCGGCGTACAATGCCAAGTCGTTCGCAGTACGCATAATATATATGTGCGTGTGTGTATATATATATATATATATATATATATATATATATATATATATATGTATATAGGTGCGTTTACGCACCGCCGTTACATTATACGAGAGTGAAAGGTTACGCGCTTGCGAGGACGGGCTAACGAAAGCTTTTTTTCCGCCGCGACTCGTAAGAGGATATTCTCGCGTCTCCCTCCCATACCCCGCCCCCCGTGGAAAGGGAAAAGGCGCGCGCGCTCTGATCTATTTCCCGCTTCCGCGACCTTGACAAGGTGCGCATACCCTCCCCCCTCGCGCCCCTCCACCCGTTCCCCGGATCCTCGCACGCTCTCTCCGACTCTCAAGGCGAGCGACTTGTCGGAATCGAACTCTCCGATCTGTGCTTGGTCGTCGTCGTCGTCGTCGTCGTCGTCGTTGCTGTGGCGGGTGCGAAGGTGGACGAATTCAATCTCTCGTATCCTTCGATGTTTTTCGTGCGCGCGGTCCCCGATAGCTCGCGGCCAGGGAGGCCGGGGGCGGGAGAGGGTACGATCGAAGGCGTGGATTAAGGCGTCCGCTGCGAATTTATATTTTCCGCCCGAGCAGCGGCGGGAGCAACGGCAGCGCGACGCCTCGACGCGATATATAAGTAACGACAGTCCGGGAGTTATACGAAACGTTATCTTTGATCTGAGAAGGATATGCCGTGCCGGATACACAGCGAACGCCGTGTCTATTATATATATCGCGAGATTTAAATCGGACGAGCCTTCTGACTATGGGACAATGGACCCAGGACAAATATGCAAAAGTAGCTTACGTAAATTATTCTTTAAAATTAAACGATCAAAATTTACTTTTTTCATTTACATCACGCTAACGAAACGTATCGAACTACGAAAACGTATCGCTCTTGTAATCCTGTCTTCGATTTTTATTCAACGTATTTACCCCTGATCCTTTCTTTTTTTTTTAACAATGTACGACCGCATAATATAGTACTATTTAGACTATAGACTTATTAGACTACAGACGATACAAATAACTAAAATCATTAAAAATCTATTTATGATATTATACACCGCATACCTAAACAGAGGTAGTGTCTACTTTCATAATAGATTGAACATACCCGCGTCTTAGTTTCAATGATATTTCAGCTATAGATAATAAATTTTAATAAATGAGAATATTTAGATTAATAGTTAATAATATTTAGATTCAGTAGGAAGATGGCGATATGAATTTTTCAATTCAGTCTGGGTTAATTTCTACATTTACTTCGTAACGGTCCCTATCTGTATCCCATCGACAAGTTTTTAATTTATTATACGCAATGAAATCTATACAACAGGTTGAAACATGCTTGTTGTAGAAAATCATATCAAATGAAATATATTAACTATGCTTGTATTATGATCTTATAGCGTATACGTTACATCACGTAATTTTTTTCCTGATACATTTACAAGAAAAGGCCATTAGATAGTGGTGACGGATTTCGCCATGATCGACTCTATATTAAGTTTTACAATTCAACATTCTTTTACTGCTGACAGATATGCTTTTGCTCCTTTGCTTTTTGCTTATATTTAGTATTACGGATGTATTATAATACAAGGATTTACATAGACGGAATAAATTAATGTAAAGTTTTACATTTTTCCTGATTCACAGTGGCGTACTTTTGCGGAAACGAATTTCGACCGAAGGAAAAAGACTGTTCGTCTTTTACAATATATATATATATATAGTAGCATTCGTTTTAATTCTAATTGTCCGCAGTAGATTTCCTCAAACTCCGAATACAATTGAATTCCTACTCTTATTTATTGGTTACAGGTTGACGCGCCCACGCCAAATTTACAAGTGAAAATTTTCCACGTTCCATACTTCTATTTAGAATCGTACTCGAGCCGTCGGTTTGCTGCTTCTCCATTTTTTAAAAAGTTTGAGAATTTTGCTTCGCATTTGAAATCCCGGAGAAAGCAAGAAAAACGTAAAAAATTTCTTATCTCAGTTTTATATGTTATCAATTTCACTTTCCATTTTAACATAATCTTATATTATATTGAGCTGAAATTACGTAATCGTTTGAAATCGATTTTAATAGATTCCTATTAAGTTATTATTTATTCCGATTTTATTCATAAATTACACAGTGCGTATTTAATAAAACGCTTACTAACAACTCATTTAAAAGATCGAAAAATAAAAAACAAAAAATAAATCTAGAATTTTACAGTAGACACAGAGTTTAAATTCTAAAACTTCTCGAATGGTTTTATTTCTATTTAATTTATTCTAATATATAATATTCTTTGAAAGCTGTATAAAATGAATTCCTCCCAGGTTAAATCCTAGAATCCTGTACTCAATCTCGATCATTCAAACAAATATGCAATCGTTTGCATGCTGTAAAGTAATAAATTCATTTCAAATTATACTTTAAATATTTCACAAAATTAGATTAACATTTGAAAGTATATTCTTTAAATGTCCAAAACTTAACAAAGCAATTAATAAAAATATTTCAACTTACTCAGAAAAAGTACTTTGTTATCGTTATTATTTTGATTTTGATCAGACCATATTCTTACATATAATTTTGAGTAGAAAAATCATTGAAAATTATTTGTGAATACTCGCATATATGCGTCTAATAGTTTTTCAAAGTCTCCCGGCAATAATATTGCTTTATAGAATGGTATTTCTTTATTTATTTTTTTATGAATATAATAAAACTAATAATTAATAATTTCTTAAAGTTTCAAGATTTCAAATCTTGAAGTTTTAAATCTTTTAACTATATTTAATAATATCATTTTCATTCCCAAGGAGTAAAATCAAATGTCTCTAAATTGTAAAATTTATAGATTAATACGTTTGATTTATTTTTATAATTTCGACAAAATATTCAATATCTTCTGTTGTATCTAGACTGTTCGAAATTATTAGTTATGTACATTACTTGGAATCGGCTATCGAATATACAAAACTAAAAAATTTACTTTACAATCTAGCACAAAAATTCAAATTCAAATTG
Organism: Sycobia sp. Sy_11; assembly: GCA_018907035.1. Taxonomy (NCBI): domain Eukaryota; kingdom Metazoa; phylum Arthropoda; class Insecta; order Hymenoptera; family Epichrysomallidae; genus Sycobia; species Sycobia sp. Sy_11. The sequence continues at coordinate 1,778,724 of JACCIC010000006.1, read as the reverse complement.
AAATATCAGTTAATACAGTTCGAACAAATATATTTTTCACTTAGCTTAGGAAAAAAATAAAAAAAATGCTAAGACATAAAAAGCTATAAAAAATAACCGAGAAAATAAATGCACTTCCTGCTAGAAATCGTTTAATTGCCCGAACTCGAATTACATAAGCCCCCAACGCCAGGTATGTAAATAAACGTTTGATTTTCGCGCCGAACAAAAAAAGGTTGAAAAGTCACATATTTAGCAAGCATTAAAGCGGTTACGTGCGCGTAGATATATGCATATATATATATATATATATATATATATATATATATATATATATAGATATGATTTCTTCGCAGACGAGCAAAAAGCGTCGATCGGAAGAAAAAGTCGCCCGACATAATTCTTATCAATATACGAAATTTGCAAGCGTTCTGTGTCTGCCCCCCCCCCCAAAGGGAGAGAGAAAGAGGGAGAGAGAGAGAGAGAGAGAGAGAGAAAGAAGCAAAGGAACGCTAGCTCGCATAACGCCTATAAAGAGTCTCGGTGCGCGCTTTGCTCGTTCGCTTGCGATAAAATACCAGTTAAACTGCTTTCTGGCATGGTCGGCGTAAAAAAGCTCTCTTGGCTCGAAAACCGATAGACATCGGGTCTCACGCGCGCGTGTCCGCGCGTGCTCACCTTAGGGGCACACGCCGTTCGAAAAGTGATAGTCGAGAGCCGGAAACGCGAGCGTCGGGGCGTCGACGCGGACGCCACTACGTAACGGGAAAGTTCGCCGGTGCGCTGGACGCCTTTATCATTTTTTTTATTATTATTTTTTGTTGTTTTGCTTTTGCTCAATCGCGCACGCCCTCTAGAGGACGTGAAAGGTAATTTAAGTGGGATTTTTTTAACGATTATCGTTGAGTTCCGTGGCTCGGTTGATAGGCGCAAAAATGAAATTGACAAATACATAAGAGGCACAGTAATGAATGAAAAAAACTTTGTATTAATAGATAAAAATATAATTACTTATGGCTGCCACCAGATTTTGTTTCCATGCATTGTCAATCGTAAACAGACATTTGATTTCGGATTCTGTCGGCATTTTTTTAATTATGTCGTTCTTGAGCAAGAAGTTAAAAGCCACGAGCATGAAATTCATAAAATTATTTTAAACTTCGGATCGACAAACGTCTAGACGATAATAGAGCCTCTGCAAGAATATTTTCCATCGTAATCTAATAAGCAGCATTTTATTTGGCAACATTGCCAAGTACGAATATGTATGTAAAATAAGACGTTGTCCAACTTTCTTGTAAAATCTGACTAAAGAACTACAGATAAATCGAATAAAATTATTTTTCTTTCGATTTTCACGAGCTATCTAATACGTACGTGACCCACTGGATGCGTCCCGCAATACGGCCGTTTATCTTATTTCTCCGTTGGAATAAACTGGGCGCTCAATCAGCGAGCGAGGAAGAAAATTAGTCGGCGACAAAGGTACTCGTGCTCGATCGCAATTTCCAATAAGCCCATTATCGTCGATAACCGCCTCGACCGTTACCAATTATTCTACGTACATGTACTCTTCGGAAATCTAATTCCATTAGCCTGCAGCGTCTCTGTATAGGTGTGTTTGTACGCACAGCGAAACTCTCCCCTGGCTCGACGAACAGTACGCGCCCGTGCTCTCTTCTTCCCCCCTCTCATCCCCCCAAGCTACGTCCCTCTCTCGGTCCCGCACAACGCCTCTCGCAGTGGCCAGCTGAAAAAGAAAGCCCGAGGCGGAAACGCGGCGCCACTCGCGACTACCTCCTCCCCCTCCCGAGAGGTGGATGGTCGGCCGACGTTCCGACGGAGCCGAGTACGTGCATCCTTGCGCGTGTGTGCGTACGCGTGAGTGTAGCAGGATGCTATATCCGCCGAGCCAGCCTCCAGCCGTCGCGATCGCTCGACGCTGCGCGATACACCATGAGATATCGGCGAGTAGTGCGGAGGCGGGACGCGGGGGCGATGGGCTGGGTCGAGAAAAGAAACGACGACGACGACGACGACGACGACCGGGCGGAGATTAACCGGGCGTGAAGCGGCGTACGAGTTCAGACGCTCGCGCGCTTCGTCGAGAAGCAGAGCGTGGCGGCGCGGAAGCGCAGCCCGGGATCCCGCCGAGCCGCGGCTCCTCGCGACGAGTATGGGCCGCGAGTCTTGTCCGACGCCTGCCTGTGGACCGAGAGACGGGAAGAGGGGGAGGAAGGAAGCCAAGAGGTGGGACAACTTCGTCGGGTGCCCCGAACTTCCGCGCCCACGCCCGGTGGGCGGCCGAAAGATCGCGCGCAGAGGATGAGCTTTCCCTCCGGCCCGATTCCTTTGAGCTGTTCGCGGACAGGTCGCGAGTCGTTCGGCTTGCGTAACGACGTTCTTACACATATAGATATATACACACATACACACACACACACGCGCGCGCGCGCGCGCGCACACACACACTATCGTCCATCGTGCTTAATTTTCCTCTTGTTTATATTTGTGCAGCGTTGTCCCGCCGGTCTTGATAATTATGAATCTAATTTTATTTCCATTGTACTTACACGCAGCTCGAGAGCGGAAAAAATGAAAGCCGCCTAATGATTCTGCTATAATAGAACTCAGATAAGTAACTGGAAGACTTTACAGACTTGTGAATTAAACTTACTATTTTAAAAAGTAATCATGGAGTTCAAAAGGATTTATATATATTTATTTAGAACATATGCAAATCTAATATGTTGCTATATTCGGACGCTTCGACTGAATATAAAACAATACATTATGCTTTAGAAATACAACTTTTTATAATATGAAGTTTCATTTACTTAAAAATAATATGGCGAGATTGCAGGTAGAACTTAAAAAAGTAAATTATAGATATGCGAACAAATTGGAAAATTTGCTCATGGAATTACGATGGATTGTTTTGATACTCAGAACGGAGGTTATTACATTTGAATAAAAAAAAATATTCCACCCTTATCGTTAATAAGATATTTTTAAAAGTTATTAATTTTAAAATGTTATTAAAAGAAAAGATATACTTTAATATGAAGAAAAATTAAAAAAGTTTAAGAATATATTTTGATCTACAATGCTTGTTAATGTTGTACAATACTTTTCCCTATATAAATATACAAAGACCGCGAGAAAGTTATATTTCATATTTCTAGCTCAGGAGCAGTGAATAGTGGCCACTAATCATAACAATCCCAGCGATTTCTCCGTAGAAATCAATTCATATATAAATATGTAGAATTTATACACGTCAATCTTGGAGCAAACGTCCCACCGATGAAAATGAGCTGTCCAAGCAATAAATAAAATTTTATTGCACAACCTCGATATTTGCAAAATTTACAAATCAAAATAAGAGAAACGAAAATTGCAAAAGTTAAAGTACTTGTGATTCTTAAGGTGACTTGTAGATGTTCCACATTATTTAGTTAGCATGGGGATTAGAAATTTTCGTCTGGAATTTGACCATCCGATTCTCTTTGGGTACCCGTGGCTAAAATATCGTGTCAACGTCATTGGGTCCTGTGCCCCCGACGGCTCGTTTTCCGTTGAGAAAACTTCTATCTGTAAAATGCCATTCGTTCGAATATCAATAAATAAATTACTAAATACACGATATATATATATATATATATATATATATATATATATATATATATCCTGAATCGGCGAGCCTTTGCACAAGCGTGATCACCGCATCACCGCTTTATAAACAGGGACGAAGATCGATCGCAATACCTGCACATATATATATATATATATATATATATATATATATATATCGAAGTATAAAATAAAGGGCCGAACGGGCGGAGTCACGCAATCACCGACCCCCCTGCTCAGGAATGACGAGTACCCACCTGCCCGCCCAGCCCAGCTATCTGGAGAATCTTATCGCATTATCCGCTGAGTGTTGAAGTCAAAAGCTGCGACGGATCCTTTGGATTCATATCAGAATGGTATACCTATATATTTCCCGATCGTACGAGTATGCAATTTTGGCAAGTACACATATATCAAACCGCTGCAATGATTATATATATATATATATATATATATATATATATATATATATATATGCATACATAGATACATACATATAATTAATATTTATATATAAAGCTTGCACATAGAACGAGCTGAGTTGTTGAGTGCAGCCTTTTTTAACGAGTCATTGTGCACGCGCTTACAAGCCGCGGTGAAAGTGAATTTGTGTATTAATTTCATCGCAGGCTCGGCATGGTGAATCGATTAACCGATGAGCACGCAGTGTTTATCCAATTGCTGCGCTCTGCGGTGATGGAACGAATCCAGTAAAGCGTTACCGGTTAAATTCAATTAACATTAGAAAAAACCTGCTCCTATATATTGCATTATATATGCAGCATAGGTTTACATACAAACAACTCTTATTTTTTCACATAAATATTTTTGATTGTATTCGACCCGTTAAAATGTAAGAAAATATTTTTCAAGTAACAGTTTAATAAATATTTCGACTAATAATTGTTCAAGTTCCGTTTATTTACCAATATAATTTTCCTCGTCTCAAATTTTAACGAAGATCTTTGAATTGTAATCTCTGATCTATAAAGTTAATGCGGCCAAATATAAATAATGAAAGTCGCTTTCTGTATAAAGAATTCCGAGAACAGTTTTTAATGATTTCAATTTTTGAAACTGTTTTGCTTATATTGACTGAGTAATATCTTTTTTATATGTTTTTGTCGGCTCTATATTTGCATAAGGTATTCATAAAAGTTTTTTTCCAACTATCTTGCTGTAACCTAATTTTAGCGCAACAAAATTAAAAGCAATTTTGAAATAAGAAAGTTGCATGATTTTCAGTTTCTGTTATTTTCTCTCTACCTATCGGATTATATTTATTATGATGATAATACTATTGTAATATTCATTAGTTCGCGAAGCAATTAGAAAACTTAAAAAAGAAGCGTATCATTGATAATATTTTTTTTACAGCTGTATAGTTTTCAAAAATTTCAGTAAGACAAATATTAATTGCAAACGGCCCTGTTGGTCAAAACGTGATTGTTTTCACAAACAACTATAGACGTATAAACTGCTCAGAATAAACGGAAAAGAAAAAGGCCCGAAAGAAAATTGACATTGTAGTCACACAAGGCAAAGACCTTAATCGTTTTATTCATCCGTATAACCCAATTGAATTTTTCGTCAGTTTTTTTTTAATACCTCCCAAGAGCCCGTCGTCATAAAGCACGAAGGTGGCATAATTATGAAAATCCCTATCTCTCGGTCTCTAACTCTCTCAGTCTATCCTCTTGGCGTCAGCATCCCCGACACTAAACGTCGCGACGAGGGCTCTATACAGTGAATTCTCTGTGGTCGCGCGCACGCTCGCTCTTGCCTCCCGAGCCGCGCGACCCGGCCGCGGAGGCGTAAAGAGCCCCGGGGGGCGAGCGCGACGCGCCCGCGGCCGCGCGGCTCCAGCGATTATGTCAACGCGCTCGCCCTATAAATTCCTTTCGCGCGGATTCTCGGCCGTCGCGCTCGCTCGGATATATACAGCTATAGAGCTCGCGCTGAATAGAGCGCGCGCCGCGTCGCATTGAGCCCACGTATTTAGCGCGGCTGGGTGCACGACAGAGAAAACGACGGAGAAAAAAGGGGTACAGGGTTGTACAGGCGGGATCCAGATTAATTCTAGCGAGCCGAGCGGTGCTTCGGTTGTATTTTGTCTCTTATCATCGGCCGCCCACTACGAGAGATATAAGCATATACATATATTATTTATCTTCACCATAAATTGTCTGAGCAAAGGATTGGATATTATTAATCGATATCGCTTTTTTACCCGCGTTTCTCATTTTTTAAATTTTGAACAACGATGTAGGTGATGTGGCTTTTTTTAATTTCTTCTTATACCTTTATAAATATCTGATAGTATCGGATTATACGATATATATATATATATATATATATATATATATATATATATATATATATACATATATATATACACACACACTGCAATATCGATGACGATGGCAAGGTGAAAGCGTGGAATGAGTAATTAAATATAAAAAAGTATGGCTGATAAAGAAAAATAGAGTGGTAAAAAAGATGGAAAAAGGAAAAAAGCAAGCTTATATATAGAGTAAATAATTATAGACAAATCACAGCATGTCACAATAAATAAGATATATCTAATTTGTTATCTCTGATAAACCGCTACTTTATATAAAAGTACGAGACTTGAATTACAATTGTGTGTGATTTTAACATAGCAGTTTATTTATCAGTAGTAGAAAATTATTTATTGAATTTTTCTTTCAAATTAATCTGTAATGAAATTTAAAAAAAAATAAAAATTATATAATATATATAATAAAATGTATTCATTAGAAGAATTTCTACATAGATTTACAGTTGATAGTCACTCGTATTTTATAAAATGATTATAGTGTAGTTGTACATATTTTAATATTTTTAGAATATGCTAATGAGCAAATCATTTTCAATATTTATTCTGCAGTTCTTATTTTTCTAATCGAAATAACTTAAAGTGTTATAGAACTTTATAAGAAAAAACCATTATAAATCAACGATTAAATATTAGCATCGTTAATTTTGATCTCAACGATTACGTATTAAAATTAATAATAAATTAGATAGAAAAAAAATACAATTACGGGGAATAATTAAATGAAAGAAATAGCTATAAGTAAAAAATTACTTACGTCGTCTTAAATTTTTAAAGATGTCTAAAAAAAAGTAAATATACAAAATATATAATACTTCATAGTTTTTCGGATAGTAATACTAATGAAAATACCTTAATTCTCTCGCAGAAGTTCACATCAAACTTCATATAAAGAATCTTCAAGTCCAATCATCGTGCTGACTATAAAATACGCGCACTCGTTACGTGAATCCATTAGGCGCATCTTGCAAAAGATTTTCATGCGCGATCCCCAACGATATCCATGCGTATAATTGCATAGCTCTATTAAAAAAGAAAGAGAAGGAGGAGAGAGAAAAGAGCGGCATCGTAGATGTTGCGCTAGTCCCGCGGCTCGGGAATAATAAAGCGTCCGCGCGGCGCTTGTGTTAGTCATATTCTTGCCGAGCGCGCCACGACCCGCCGGAAAATGCATAAAAAGCCCCTAGCGCGCGCGAAATATCCCCGAGATCGCGCGCTGAAAAAGGGAGCCCGCGTCGGCAATGAATCTCGAATTCCTGCAGCGCGCGCGTTCACGGACGAATCTCGCGCAAGCATAAAATTCCAGGGAGCGCGCGGGAGAATTTCGAGCGTCGGCGGACCGGGGAAGGGTTCAAGGGGTCGCCGCGGATGCGGGGAGGACGGGCGCAAGGAATGCCCGCGGAGGATGCGCGCCCGCTCGGCATTAATTGATTCGTACGGATACCGCGAGCTGGCGTTCGTAACTCAAGGCGGTGGTATTGCCACAGTCACCTCCGGCGCGCCATCCTCGGAATTTTTCCCTTAATTATCCTCGCTTTTCTTTACCACTTTTCTTTTCCATCGTACCCTATTCTCGATACGATGCATACGGCGGGCGAGTCAAGGAAAACGAGCGAAACGCGCGATCGAGGGTGTAGCTTTCACGAGAGGGAGATAAACTGCGTTCGTTCTTTGAATAATGGAGAAATTTTTCTCGACGATTCTTTCGGAATTCGTTTCAAGGCCGAGCGCCACGGTTCGCCGATAAAGCAGAATACTGGCGGGTAAAGTATTTTCATTCCTTGAGTAGACCGGAGATTGCAGAATAAAAAAAGGACAGCAAGCAACTATTGACTTCTTCGCAATTATTGATTTTTTTCGACACTATAGATTTATTTCAGCAATTACGGCGCTCCGGATTCACGCGCGCAAGTCGCGCTGATAACACTGCATTGTAGAACGTCTTTTCCGTTCAACTCCAGCGAAGTCCCTTGCGTTTACGATTTTTTCACTCTCCTGCAACGACTTGTACGAGATTATCACGCATTCGACTCGCGAATTACAATCGTCGAATTCATAATTCACGACACAGGGCGCGCCATCCTTATCTCGCGGCCGCTCGAAAGTTAAGCCCTTCTTTCGCGGCAGGACCGCCACAGGAAATGATTCGTATGATTTCGCGGGATCGCGTTTGTCCACGACGTTATATCCGTTGTAGTAACGGAAAACAATGGAAGAAATACCGAAGGACTCGTCATATATAGATATATATAGATATATAAGCCTTGGCTCTCATATGCCGTCGTCGTAAACGTCGCGACGTAGAAGGGTAAGGGGGAAGGGGAGGACGTACGAGTAATTAAGAAATTGGGATAGCAGGAAGCGCGCGAGGCTGACAACGAACCTGCGGCATCGCCACTACCACCTCCCCCCACCGCCACTCGCCGTCGTCATCCGGCCTATCCAGATGTCCCTCGAGCTGGAGATTTAAGCGCGCGCGTGTACTCGAGGACGATAGACATCTCTCGGCTGCTATCGGCGATGCCCACGCAGGCATCCGGGCATCCCCGCCTTAATGGATTGCGCCCGCGCTGAGTTATATGCGAGCGGAACGAGTTAACGCACTCGCGGCAAAACAATCCTATCTCGAATCGTTCTTCATCCTCCCCACTCTCTTTCCTTTTATCCAAGGCAATTCTCTATGCATGCATACAATACACAGACACACACACACACACACACACACACACACGCTTCGTCTCGCAGGAAACGTCGTGGTGCGCGCATTTGTCGCCCCGGTCATTTCGCGCGGTGGCATTTACACCGCGCACCCGCCGCGGGCGCCCGCGACCGATTGATCGCCGTCCGATCCTGCTCTTATGTTTATAGATATAGGTACGAGGGAATTCCAGTTGCGATATCGCCCGTGTGGGCGGCTTTGTTGAATGTCAAGGAATATACTTACAAAAGTGCATAAGCTTGCGCGCGCCGTGCGTTGGATTCCGGCTGGGGCGCGTTCGACCGGCCGTAATAATAAGATGGAATTCGATCGAGAGCTATCGCGGATTATATGGGCAGTAGAGGATTTATTTTAAGATCGTTCGACATTTTTCCAAACGGCTTTTCTCTCCGGAATTTCTACGCGGCAGCTTTGTTTCGAGCGCAGAGAATTATTCCCGAGTCTTTTGCAATTTTACACCAGGACAGGTACCTCGCACGGAATCGCAATCGCGCAAAATATACTCGCGAGCTGTCTCACAGTTGGAGATATATTTTCGACATTAAAAATTCCAAATAGTTCAAGTATGTGAGTAATTCTAAATTTTCACCCCATAATATTTGTATCATTTGATCATTTTTATTATCTAATTCTGGACGCGGAAGAACCTCACAGTATGTTCGTGCTCTATTCAAATACTGAATGTTGCTAAAAATGAATAAGACAAAAATGTTTAATTTATTAAAATTTGCCACGCTGCTCATTTATTTTTAACAATATTGTACTGATAATTTTTGGACTAGATACAATCGATACGCGCGTCAATTTTCTTTTATTCAAAATATATTTTACCTTTATCATTAAATAAAAAAAAAACATACATTTTATATAATAGGATGTAGTTATAAAATCGTTGAATTTTTATATTTCTGACATTTTTGTTATTCATTTCTGATGTAATATTTTAAAAAAGAAAGTTTATTCTTAAAATTGGTCGTTTATCAAATACGAAAAATTGCATGTTTATAAAAAAAATACGACGTTATTAAATTTTGTACAAATATTGGAAAATTTTTTATTTTTTATAATAAATGTAATACTGTAACTAAGATTTTTAGTAAATAAACTATAGCGTTGATACAGAATCTCTACTGAAATTCTTTTTGTCAAAGTTCAGTATGACGAAGACGGCGGCACTACGATCAACAAGAATGTTCTTCTGAGAGGAAAAAAAGAGAAACGACTCACGCTCGAACTAGATAGTATCAATTTCAGATTTGCCGGAGTAGACGAGAGAGCAATTGACTGTGATAACGGTCGACACGGAACAACTTGTTCGCTATATCTCGCAGCACGAGTACACCTCGATCTTCGTCTCGCCATCGGTCGGAATATCGATCTGCATTTCGTTCTCCTATATATATATATATATATATATATATATATATATATATATATATATATGTATGTATGTATGTATACAGCTCTGTTTTTTACACCGTAAACAAGAGGGGGAACAGCTCCACATACGAATGTAGATGACAACGAAATTACGCGCAGCCATTGTTCTCCGATGATCGATTATTCAAAATGTAAACGACGGCGGGTACTCAGCGGTGCGCGGAAAGTCGAGAGCGACGGTGGTTCATGAAACTGGAAGACAAGGGCAATAACACGCGCGAGAAGTGTACTTACCTAGAGTACGTATATCAGACGTACAACGTCGATCTATCTTCGGCGGATCTCTTATACTAGAGTGGGTCAATCATTCGATACGGGCGGGATCAGCTATAGCAAGTAACCATATCACGTATACAGCTATGCGATAGCTTCTTCAGTTTTATGCATCAGGAACACCCGAAGAACGTGGAATTATCGATTCTATCTAAGCCGGTTGAACGAATGATCGATCTCTTTAATACGTTTTTCCAATAAATATCGCGAGGATTGCTTTTGTCCTGTAAAATAGCTTGATATACATTTGATATTTTACAAATATTCAACCATTATTATTGTGAAAGTTTTTACTAAATTTAAATATTTGTATAAAGAATCCAGTAGTCCTAAATTTTTATTTATTAAATGTTGGAGTCTAACGATATGTGCATACGTGCAAAGAGAGGGAGAGAGAGAGAGAGAGAGAGAGAGAGAGAGAGAGAGAGAGAGAGATCGTGAGTGTCCGAGAGTGGCCGAGAGTATATGAAGCAGGTATGAAATGTGGAAGATGCGGAAAATGAGTAGAAAGGAATAATGTTGTAAAAAATAGAATGTGAAGGCAGGGCGAAGAGATGTTTATGCTATTACCTGAATCTTTGTAGAAGATGCGATTAGTTTTAGTTTGAAAAGGACAGCCAGACAAGAAATGTGGTTACTTTGTAATAGTTTGTGGTGCTTTTGCTATCATATATATATATATATATATATATATATATATATATATATATATATATATATATATATAATCATTATTAATGAAGTATATTTCTAGTTCACAGATACAATTTACGATACAATTTACGCGATGTTTTATTTGAGGTTCCAATATTAAACATAAAACAAGGTTTCGTCAGAATACTTAGATGGATCGAAACGTAGAATACCTGCTATTTCTTAAGGATTAAATTAATCTAATTCAGGGATTAGGGTTGATCTGCATGAGAAAATTTTAAACTGAACCGTCTATTTTGCCCATTTCGATAAGCGTAACTTCCTGCGTAAAATACAACGCGTTCTAACCGAGTAACGATCTTCACGAAAGCTTCACGACGTTGTCGAAATCTCTCAGTCTCGAGCTCTCAACAGCCCCGCGAGGCTTTTAAAAACGTACGGTGCGTTCGCTATCGCGATGAATCTCGCGCTCGAGTTTCCCGCGTCGGCGTGCGCAGAGCCACGGATTTGCGAGGTTTCTCGCTAGAAAAAATAAATAAAAGACGAGAAAAAAAAAGGACGACCGAGGAGGAAAATCGTTAATGTTCGCAACAAGCGCAACCATTGATAAAAGGCATAGATTGGCGATCGAGATTGCGCATGGAGAGGTCGCGAGCGCGGCACGGGAAATATAATGGCGAGGCGCGTGTCAGATGCTGCGCCAGCTATATATATATATATATATGTGTGTGTGTATGTGTGTGTGTGTGTGTGTGTGTTGTGTGTGTGTGTGTGTGTGTGTGTGGGAAAAACGTCCGCGCGCGCCCGCGATATTCATCGGACGTCGGCCAGCGTGAGGAGAGTCGCGAGCGAGCCCTGCTCCGACGTTGCTTACGGACGGGGCATTGGCCCACATTTTCTTTCAGCTGCAGTTAAAGAGGAGCTTTGTATACGTATGTGCAGCCTTCACCTAAACACGGATGAGAGCAGAGGCTCGTTGCGCCGAGCGCCAACTTTATTATTCTGAAATGTTTACGTTTTCCGTTTACCGTTGAGAGGCCTGTCGATAAAGGCTAATGAAACCTTTTTAGTCTGGTTGTAAATAATAGAAAATTTATGCTACGGTGTAGGAGGTGTTTAGAGAAATCATTAAGTTGCTTCGCCTTTAGCGTATACATAAATACCAGAGTTTATTAAACAATGATTTGAGGCAAAATTTCCTCAGTTCTATATTTTATACGACCTTTACTTACAACGACTATTTTAATTTCAAGAAGAAGATGATTGCTTATAAATAATAGGAATTTATTTTATATAATTAAACGTATTATATAATTCGTCAAAAATCTTCAAGCGCATCTTAGAAACTCATTTTCATTAATGTGATATTTTCCTGGTCTCTCTATCAATATCTATAGTTACTCTTGTATAACGATTTTTACCGACAAAAAATAACTAAATAACTAAATCTAGGTATATTACGCAATCCTATTAATTTTTTCTTTTCCGTTATAGGTAAGTTTGCAACGACTGTTGATGATTATGGAAGTACTACAAGCTCACCTAACGTCGCTCAATACAGGTTTGACGTTGAAAATTCTAAAGGTTGAAAAAACTAAGCTTCGTTCGAGCAAGGAAATACCAATGCGTATCGAGAACCTATCTTTATATTCCAAAGGATTATCGCTGATAAGTATTCAGCTAATTCTCGAAAGACCGTTCCAAGCCTAAACTTCGGTATCGAAACTTTCTAAATTTGAAACAGTGAAAATCAGGTCGGTCAATAGCACAATAAGTGACCATATATATTTACTATTTAACAGTAGTGTACTCGAGGGTTTACCACTATAATTTAGCACAGCCGACCTCATTTTCATCGTTTCAAATTTAGATAGTAGAAATAAACAGAAAAGTTCGCGATTATATAGAATTTTCAAAATAGTAGATCACCGTTATTAGATATCCAAATACCGCGCTTACGCGCACAAACGTATCGGGCCAAAAATTCGCGCATACCTTCGAATATATTCCCCTCCCCCTTGGTTCCGTTCCACTTCATTTCGAATATAAAATATTATAGGGAACGCATTATTATAGGGAAGTATAATTTTGTCGCGAACCACGAGCGACGCGCCGATTTCTCGCGTTCTCCTCCAGTTGACGCGAGCGGTTCTAATACAGGTGGAAATTATATATAATATATACTGGTATAAGTACAGCCGGAGCGACCGGTTTCCCTCTCAACGTCGAGAGGCGTGAAAATCGTACAAAGAATAAATCGGCGAAGTGCGTGCAGGAGGAGGTGGGAATGAGCGGAGTCGCGCGTGCGCCACAATTAAGACGACGGACGGTCGCGGCGGCAGGCTCGGCGACGGCCGTCTCGAGCGCAAACGGGCCGCCAGGATGAGAAAAACGATCCGACGCGCTTTATATTCTCGGCTCTGCGCGGATTTACGACCGCAGCCGGGCGCGTGGGTGCGAGAACCGCGCTCGAGTATCCACGGGGGTCGCAAGAGGGCTCTCTGTGCGAATGTAAGGAAGAGCTCCGGGATACCGTGGGGAGGGGGGGGGGATAAAGTTATACATACGTCAGCGCACTTGTCTTCATCTGCGTTTTCGCCTTATACTAGAGAGCTGCGCCCCCATGCCTCCTGACAAATGAAACAATCCCCGATCACTCGCTGCGCGATGGAGTTTCTGCCGTTCTCTTTTTCCGCCCAGCACGGGCGTGCCTTTACATCCAGTAGATTACATAATGTTCAACTAAAATTAGCTCATTTTATTGAATAATTATTATATTGTTATAGTTCAGCTTACTGTATAGCACTGAAAAGATAATAATTTATTAGTTTGTAAATTTAATCTGACATAACTCACTTTGCATTTCAGCAACTATCCTTAGATCATTTACATATATTAATGTTATCGAATAAATAACTTTTTTTTTTAATTGTATTATTTACATAAAAAAAGAGCACAAATTACAAAATAAATTTAAATATAGGACTAACCAGTTTGCAACGGAAATGTCCTGGTTATTAATAAAAAACATTGCACTGTAAAATCACACTCGGGTTTTACAATTATACATGCTGTAATACATTTTATATTTATAATCCTCGCTAAAAAAATCCAGTTTATAATTTATAGAATTATTCTATTAATCGAGTTATGATTAAATTAAGTTATTATTAAATTAGCAATAAATTATATCCGAAACATTAATTACTGAAAGAATTAAAGAAAACATAGAGCTTTACACCGTCTATATATTTTAGTTATCCAGCAAGAATAAAAAAAAATTCTTACTTATATTTACTATATATATTATCGTATTAGCCACTAACATTATATATATATTTATCCTGTGCAAAAAGCTTTTTAAATTATCCATGTGCCCATAAATCTCTTAATTTATTTATTAGACGCGCAAAGAATATTTTTTCAATCAATTTAATGCCTCTAAACACGTAACTCACAAAATTATGTTCTATATATTTTTAAAGTTAAAAATTTTCATTCTTGAGACGAAGCCCGTATTTCCGACATTACATTGTTTACTTAATTCCCATGACAGAGCGAAATTTTTACTCTTTAATATTAGCACAGAAACGCGCGCCATAAAAGCCGATGGAGGGTAACAAAATATGAATAATACGAGCTAAAATGGGACCAATAAAGCATTGAAAGGAGAGGAGGGAGCTGGACATTAATAATCATTGCATAATAATTCGTCAACTGGAAAACAGCGAGACTTTACAAAGAAGGAGCTTGCGGCTAGCGCGTAAAAATGCCATATCTGCATGCGACCGACGTAATATTTAAAATAACGAGCGATACATATAGAACACTCGCTGAATTTTCAACTTCGCGGTGGTCGCGGTGCGCGGTACACCAAAAACAAAATAGAACAAACAAAAATCCGTATTAAATTAAAACTTAAAAAGAAATCGTTTTTTCTTTTCGACATTAATTATGCGCGTATGATAACCTTAAGAATAAGTTACGGCTTCTTTTGAATTTCTAAACGATAACCCTTTTATATTTGGGACCAAACTTGGAAATATATTGAACTTTTTCATTTGCTCACACAATTTGACCAGAACTCTAATTTGATTTAAGAAAGCAACAAATAAAAAAAAACTAGATTTATCCGGCTATATTTTACGTACAATTCCGAAAATCGCAGGTGTCCTGCAATTTGTGGATAAACGCTTAGTTTTTCATAATAGATAGATAAATAGTTGGGAGTTAATGGCGATAGCAGTTAAATAACAATAACGATGAAATTGAAATAGCGTCGCCAATGCAAAACCTGTCCCTCTCGCGAGGGAAAACAAACGGTGGAGGCACTTGTTCGTCAGCCGAGCCGCGAGCTCGGTGACTGCTCACCCTCGGCGGTGCGGTTCGCGTATCGACGCATAGCCTTAAGGACGGGGAGGAGTAAGAAGAGGAGAAGTAGGACCTGGATAGCTTTAATAACGCGACACGCAGACGGGAGGCATCGGAGAACCACGCGCGCCTCGGCCTCGTACGCTCGACTGTCACGGCTCTAATCGCATATGTATGCATGTATGAGCGGGAAGGAGGCGGGGGAGGGGGCTGCGGGGCAGTTTTCCACTATAAATTATTAAAAGTCGTTTTGAAAGTTGCGCATGCAGCGCTTCGTCCCCGCCTCCCTTAAGCTGTATCGAGTCGAGCGCAAATTACGTAATCCCTGCTCAGAATCTATATATACATGCGGAGCGAACGCGAGCAAACACTGCGCCAATATATATATATATATATATATATATATATATATATATATATATATATATATACATCCTCTTGTTTTCTCTGGCTGAGCCGTTATATTTTGCGCACTCTTAGCCGACGGCGCGCAGACCCTTTTTTCCAACCGTCGCCGCGCCGTTCCAAATGGCTGGTCATTGCAAATTTCTATGGTCGCGGGTGATATAGCACACGGCTTTTTTACGGTGTTGACTTTTTCCCCCCTCCGAACAACCCCCTAATTTATTTTCAACAATTTTCTTGACTTTAGCCGCCGAAACACGTATTACACACTTTAAAGCACGGTTTACCTTTTCGAAAACTTTAAAGCTCGCTCAGCTGCATACAAGATTCAGAAAGAAAGCTTTCTTCTTTTCAATTAAATCCTTGCAGCCTAATTATATTCATGCGCGATTTGCCACTAAAGTAAGCAGTGACAAGGAATTTAAACAGTTTTATTGGATTTATTGCCAATCCGTTATAACCGGTCGGCTAACCGGTTGTACAGAGCTCCAATGACAACAGTTGCGCTTAGAAATAATTTTGCAGCTGATAAAAATGAATTTACAGTTACCCTTTCTGTTACCTTAGCTTCATGGCTAGAAAACCGATTTCTAATAATTTACATACAAATGTAATATATATGTTTATAGAAAAAAATTTTTTTTTTGTTTATTGTAAACTAAGTTACTGCGCAGTAAATCAAGTTGTAGTTTTAATAAATTTCCATCGACGCAATGATAAAGTATAAAAAGAACGGCAGCTGGAACGTGACTGGCTGGAACATTCCAGACTTTCCGATACCAAGGTGAATAATTGATTTTATTAAACAAACGTTTATCAAATAGTATGCATATATTAATAAATATTAATAAAGGTTATATTGGCAATTCTCTCTCCAGTATTCTATATGTACAACAATGTAATCAGTTGTCTTACCTGAGTATATTTACTAATCCGTGCGATACTGTGTAACTAGTGATTTACGAAGTAAACCGATCATTTTTCCTTATCGGAAAGGCCGATTGAATACGTAATAAGATTCTTGCGTTAAAATAAAAATGATGCTTTTTATTTGATTAATGATTAAATAAATTGATAAATAAAAATGTAAATAGAAATGATTTTAAAAAATATACCAAATCTTTTTTTTAAATATTTAAAAATTTTATCGTTCTTCTTTACAGCTAAATATGCTATAACAATATTGGGAAGAATTATTTTACATTGGAATTATTCTTCATTAAAAATATTATTTTCACGCAATAATCCTATTATTATCCTCTTTCTAATTTCATCCTTTATACGTCGGTGCATAAGTTGAAAGAGACACAAAGTCCACAAATTGATACGGCGAATTGTCAATTCGAATTGGGCGAAATTCTGTCAGCTGGGAAAAAGAGCATGTGCATATATAAGCATGCCTACATATCTGTCCTTTCGCGCGTCAGTTTCGAAACTTTAAATCCGAGCACTGGAGTTTAGGCCACACGCCATCGAACAGTCGACTATGGGAAAAAGTCCGTTGCGGCGCTCAAAATCGCACGCGCGCCTATCTGTATATGCGCATGCGCCCGCGGACCCGCGGAGATAAAAGAACGGCCGACCGACACCTTTGCCAATCCGCCCTCGCCTCTTCTTACGGCGAAAGCACGCGGAATTCAATTAGGTATACCCCGGTTCGTACTCCCCCCCCCCTCCCTCCCGGCCACCTCCGCCGTCAGCCGAGCCGTGCCAAGGCGCGCTTTTTCGAAAGGCGCCCGCTCGCTCGTGACCGGCTGGCCGATCGTGGGACCGGGCGGCGCGCGGGGAGGAGATCGGCCGGCTCCGCTGACTCTTTGGCAATATTCCTGGGACTGGTGCGAGGCAGGGAGAGCGAGAGCATCGTGAGTGGGTGTAGCCCCTCGACGAAGGAAAACTCTTCTCGTTTTTCATGGCTCGAGCTCTACAGAGCATGAATATGGATGTGTGCGTGTGTCTGTGTGTATACGGTCGCGCACCGCACGCAGGCCGCACGCGCGCCTGGGAATAACGCGCCCGGGCGCGGCGCGTCGATTAGCATCTGCGGCTACCGCGCTCGAATTTCCGGCGAGAGTTCGCCCGTCGGCGGCTTCGCGTAGCCAAATCGCGGCGAGGGCCGTGCGCGCATACGTGCCCCGCGACTTTCGCAACTCCCCTGTATTATAAGAACGCGCGTATGTAGGGTTTGTGTGTGCATAGGGAGTGTCGGCGAAGGTAACAAGCAGAGGTTTTGTTTCGTTGCGTGGAACGTAACGTTGCGCCGAATTTTATGGACACGCCCGGAGCGCGACGTAATTTAAACGGTGGTCGAGATCGTTTTTCAGCTATGACAAGGTTAATCAATGCCGAGAAAATTAATTTCAGAGTGCAGGGACAAAGGCGAAGGAAATAAAAGTAATTTGCGATTCGATATAATTAAGCTAAATGGTTTTCACGTTGTCGAGGATTAATTTACGATACAGCTCGTGCCCTTCTTTTGCCATTGAACGAAAAAATAATACAAGAAAACAGAATAAATATTCCAACCGATGACAGAATTTCTGAACATCGTTAAAGAGTAATACATACATACTTTTATAGTATATAGGTATACTTTTATATTATTATTTAATAAAATTATGTTTTAATTTTTCTACTACTTATGGTTAGTCAATGATAAATGTTTATTGGATCATCGATTAGAAACAGCGAAACCGTAGCAAAAAGCATTGAAGGTATTATTTCGAATAATAATTCCTTACAAATTTCTAAAATATTACTTGAAGCGTCGAAGAAGATTTTTAACTAATACGTGCATTAATATTCCGAACATGTACTAATAGATTTGAATTTGTCCATTTATTCGTTTGACCCATGAAAAGTGACGCTGCAGTAGAAAGGTGAAGTAAGTATTTGGAAAGTTCCTTTCAAAAATAATAATAATAATCATCGTCATAATAATGGTCTATAGCTACCTCGGAAAAGCGGAGACGACAAGTAGTTTAGGAAGAACCGTGTATACTTGCGTGCCTGGCAAGTGGTATGTAGAGGTATTCCCTAGACAGGTTACGTATGTTTAAAATATACACTATATAGATAATGATAAATATGAAAAGCGTAAATGTATGTACTTATATTGGGTTTCATAAGCGAGTAATAATCGGCAAAGTGTATATAATAATTTAGCGCATTTATTATTAAAACTTCTTCAGTTATGTAAACACCTTCGAGGAAAACGCGCACGCACGTGCCTTTCATAACGTCAAAAGCTGCAAGTTACAAGTTAGCGCCCCGCCGAACTCGCCTGTATAATAAGCCACGACGAACAACTTCAGCCTCGCGTCTACAAACTCATCATCTGCTTTTTATCTTTTTCTTACATTGAATAAAATATCCGGCTAAACGGTCACTCGGCGTTAATTAAAACGAGGCTCGTAATTAAATCGAAACTTTCCGCGCCATGCCCCAAGAGATCGCTTCGTCCGTGCTCTGCCGAAGACACGACAGCAGCTTCGAGGTCCATTCCGAAGTTCCGTTGCCCCGTGGGACGACTGAATCGTCGAGATGTTCTCGCGATTTCAACGACACCGACACGGGGGTGGGACAGAGGCGGACGCCGGGCCTCGTAAAGGATTTTTTGTTCCGATTTCCACCCCGATGGTAATGGAAGCGTGACACGGTCATTTTTGCGACGTAACCGCGCTCTCACACGCTCCACGGAATCGGAGACCGGATAACGATATATTTCATTGCCGAGGCTCCTCCCGGCGAGACCGGAGAGCGGAGGGGCGAGCGCTCGAAATTCGCGCGACCCCATTTAGGCTGTACTTGTACAGCGGATGAGCAGCTAGCAGCCTTTGCCGCGACCGTAAAGCGACTTGCCTATCCTGGATCAACCTCCCCGGAAGGGAGGGGGGTTGAGGAAGGAGCTGAGATCCAAATACGAATTTCGACATTCCCGATCTCGGCGGGTAAAAGAGCCTAGGTGAATGCACCGTAGCCCACGGGTGGCGCGCGATCGCGCTCGCGGCCGATAACGTATTCCCTATTGTTCTCCCCTGACAAATGATCCTGGGATATTATAACGTTGGCGCGACTCTGCGCGGACCGATTTATCAGATCGCCTCGAGAGTGCGCGAATTTCTCGAGGTCGGGAGGGGATAAATAGCCGCGTTCGAGGTGTAAATTGTCGCTATCGATCTCCTCGAGTATCGCGGTTTCCGAGGGCACCTATAATCATAATAATAATAATAGCAATGATTATGATGATGATGATGATAATAATAATAATAATAAATCGCTGAGAGCTTAAAAAACGGAGAATTTTTCGACACCTTTCCTATCGTCCGGGACTGATCTATCTGTCGGTTCCGTGCGAGCTTTGCTTCGGGCGAGGCCCGTATAATAAACGTATATCTGCTCGAGATTCCTTTGTGAAATGTTTCTCTATACAGCGATTATAGTAGAGTCGTGATCAAATTTTTCTTTTATTCAGAAATTCGTTCCGTATCTTTACGGATCTACTAAGACTCGTAGCCTGGGAATACGATAGATTTTAAGCTCTAAAATTTGGTAGTCGCTACTAAATGGTAGATTAGGCAATAAGAAAAATGCAACGTTAATCGTGATTGGATGCATATTCACCGGTAAAACTGTTGAATAAAAAATGTAATACATATTACTATATATCCAATTTTCCATGGATAACTGGATAATGTGGAAGCTGGATAACGTTCGTACGGTAGGATCGAAAATATTGATATAATTAAGAAAATAATTACGAGCAGGAATTGCGCTGCTATATTTCGTATCGAAATACCTACAAGTTTCGATATAAAATTCAACGATCCGTCCCTGAGAAAGCCATAAACTGCCACGATCCGTAAATTTGTCCTACAACTGTAAATCTCGATCCCCGCGGTTCTCCCGCGCCGCAAATCCGGGTTTCAATGCCGATTTCCTATCGAGCTCACTCATACGGAGTCAACTGGAATAAAAATGAGATAAAAATAAACGAGCAGCTATCTCGTTACACCCCCATCTCGACTAATTAGCCCGATAGCTTTATTGGCCACTCTATCTCGAATCATACGTTAAGACCTACCAACGATCCCCTGTAAAAATATCGCGGCGAGTCGTGTAGTAAACGCCCACGCGGTCGTTTTTAACCGCGAGAGGGGATACGCGTCGGCTCGTAATAGATCGTTACGCCGGCGCCACTCTCCCAGGACGAGCTTTCGGCACGAACTCGACAAACACTCGCTCCACTGATCGGTAAATAAATACTTTTGCAAAAAATCCTTTGTACTTTTATCTTTTGTACCAGTACTTCTATTGGTTGCTTGTAAATTTTCATACAAATATCTGCACGTGTCGCACTAAAACTTTTTACTTTATTTCATCTATTTGTTTCTGCAGAAATGCATTCCCAATCATTTATGTGTTTAAACTCATGAAAATAAGAATATTATTTTTGCTCCTAAGTCAGCGATCTCTTACTGTAACTTATATACTCAACTATTCTTATTACTTACTAGGCATGAAGTTTTCTTTTAGATTCTTAAATTGTTCAAATTTTGTACTTTGAAACTTTTCAAACTTTCGACGCTTAAATTGTATTCTCGGTATGTTTAAATTTAAATGCTATTTAATGGATTTTACTAGTATTAAAACCAATTGAACATCTTATATGATTATTTGAGAACTTGGTTTTTTTTGTTATTATCCTTATCCTTTTAGATTAATTCCGAGTAATTTGGCCAATGGTTCCAACTCCAAGTCCATTGGCGCAAAGTTGACTGCCAACTTTCCTCACTAGCACAGGTCATTGTCTTTCGAAAAATAGAACATCGAACCGTGGAGATTAAACGCATTGGTATGCGCCTTTATCCGGACCCATGTACATACTCTATCCGTGTAAACTACAATGATTGCTTTCTTTGCTTCGGCTTTCGCGTTCGATTTTCTAATTGTATTATACCATGCGCCTGTGACCGACACGACGCCCGGGGATTTTCGCACCGTTTAAACACACTCGCGCGGGGGCGATGGCGGCAAAAACGTTAATTTACATTCCCTCGCATCTTTGTTCTTTCCAGTGTTTTACGGTGTGCGTGGTTAGCGAGAGTCTCGGCTGCCGCGGGCGAATGATTTGTGTTTTATTGCTCGCCGAAGTCCGCGATAAAAAAGTCACGAGCTTTGTGCCGTGGCAAGGAAGGCGTCTCGATACTCGCGTCCTACTTTAAAGCGTATAAATTTATAGGGCATCAGCGCGAGATTTTGAAATTCAATTAATTTTTTCTCCTCCTCCCCGTCCCCGGCTCGGAAGTCGCCTGATTTGTGTTCTTTTTTGTCAATCAGAAGCGTCGACGAGGATTTTTCCGGCAGACTTGTATGTGCGCACCGTCGAGGACGAACTCGATCGCCACGCGGGGAAAGTAACTAAATCAATTTTTTGCATCGCAGAAACTCATCCCGTAATTTATATAAAAGGCGCACGTTTATGACCGCGCATTATTAGCTACCGTAGAGCTCGGTCTCCGAGCGATATCGTGCCTATATACATATGCGCATTGCAAAATCGGATGATTTGCTATAGGAAAGGTTACACCTCGTAAATTTCCTTCAATGCTTCCCCCCATTCCCCGCGACAATTAATCTTAATTTACGATCCATCCGTGCGGGCTCTGATCGATGCTCGGCGTGCCTGTGCTTTTCCCCAGCTACCGCGCTGCCAACGCACTTCTTTAACTCCCGCTCCGACTTTAATTGCCTCGTACATTTAGCCCAACGCGTGCTTGCGGGCGAACGCATCGAGGATCCTGCGATCTGTTGTATTTTAGAAAATAGCTTTTTATTAACACGTTTGCCAGTTTGCCCTTGCGGCTCGCCGTCGTCGGTATGCATAACGCATATACAAACGAGAAAATCCACGGCATGTTTGGAAATAGTGGTAAGTAAAATGCAAAGTATATTCACAGTAGGAAATTTCCCTTCTGGCTACTCTTAAATTTTATCGCTCTGCATTTGTATTAAAAGAATTAGAATTCGTCTCGCCCCGTCGCTCGACCGCCCGCCCCTCGCCGCTCTATCGAATCGAGAAAAAAGTCAGATCTTTCGCAATCTTCATTTCCAAGCAATATGAATCGATAACCATAGACGCGCGCGGATCAATCAAAAGATATACGGCGCGCGCCGAATCGAGTCTGAAAATAGCCTCGCGCGATTATGCACGGCTCGCGCGCGAAGCAAATTAGAACGCCGCGTGCGTAGCATTGAATTAAGCCGCGTCGCGAGCGCGCGCGCGCACACCCAAGCAGAATCGGTTCCAGTTGAATCGGAGATCGAGGCGAGGTCGATCGCCGCCGCGCAGTTACAACGAGATGGCGAGGGAGGCGGTTTCAAAGCAGGGACGCGACGGGGTTTGCGTCGACGTTTACGGCGAATCGTCGGCGGGACGCGAATCGCGCAACGCACCCGCGCCGAAAGGTCGGACGGACTCGCGCTCTTTTCACTTACCACGTAAGGTCGCGCGTCGTCGCGCATATCTGTTAGGATCTATATATATATATATATACACGCGAAACCGAATCGCCTATACAAATCTTGTGTTTTTAAGCGCGGAGACGCCAAGCTTGGCCTTGATTGGAGCGCCAACGCCGCTTAGGAATTCGCGCCGCACGATACCACAGCTGCTTACGCATCGGCTCGATAAATTTATCGGCTTTTGCCAGTTATTCAAATTAGGCAAAATCCCGCTTGTAATCTTCGCGGCTATCCATGGCCCCGCGTTGACAGGCTGATCCTTCGTTTTTATGCATTTTATATATATATATATATATATATATATATATATATATATATATAATAAACGCATACGTGTTTATTGCGATACCCGTCTCCATCGGAGTCCTCTCGATGTATTGGCAAGGTGTTCTGCGTTTGGTATTATGTAAAGGTGCGATGAATCTCGAGGTAACGGCATTTCGTATGATTAATAGCACTGCTGTCTAATGTACATAACAAAGCGTTTAATCGCTCATCTCTTCGATAGAATTATGAGAGCTTTATATACTGGTTCTTGTACATCGCAATAAAAATTATTACACATTATCTATCGAATTTATAACTGCTGCCTTGAATGAGTAATAGAAACAAATTTACGGATTCAAAAATGTCTTTAATGTATAAAGATTTATATAGTTTCTTGCAAATCAACTTAAAAAAAATTTATGTTTAATATTATTCGGTATTCAAGAACATAATTTTATATTGTTATTCTAAAGGTCAATAATTCAACAAAAATATTATGAAATAAAAATAATATATACACAATAATATTGATTTTTCCACAATTGCCATATAAATTCACATTTACCTCTTCTAAGTGAATACTTATTATTACAATATCAACACTTGTCATTGTTACACAATTCTACTAAAAAGATTCATTAAATTATACACTTTGTAAACTTTCATTACATAAACTATACTAATTCTATATTCTAAAATTGCAATTAAATAAAGTATTATAATAAATCGAGATAGTCAATCTGACCCGAGGAGCATAAACGGGCGTCCAAAATATCCAACGCGCCAAAACGAAGGAATATATATATATATATATATATATATATATATATATATATATATATATACACGCATATATATATACACATGAATATACATATATATTTAACTTGAGCCGAACGTTCTCTTACTATCAGAAGAATCGCGCACGCAGCCGCATGGATGCGTCCGTTCCTTTCTCCCGTCACTTCAACCGCAATATAATAGCTCTCCTCGCGCGCGCGCGCGCGTGCAGATTCGTTAGCACCTCGTGTACGCGGGAGAGAGGCACCGACGGCGATTATATGCGTGTGCCTGCATACATATACATATGCACACATAAAAGTATAGAAATCGAAGTATCGCGCGGCCGCTGAACGCGCGACGAGGCGCGGAAAGAGGCCGAGCGCGCGCGGTAAAGATGCGCGATAGCGTCGTGCGGGGGCGTCCGACCTTTGCAGAGCCCGCGCCGCGGCTATTGTTTCGCGGCCGCGGAGTACGACCTAGAACCGCGCGGCAGCTGCTACGGGACCGACGAAAGGATGCCGTCGAGCCCGCGGTCGCGAGAACGTGCGTGCCTTCGCCTCCTCGGGGTGCCGGGTTAACGGTCTTCGGTTAGCGGCGAGTCGCCCTCGCACCCGTTGCCATCGCGACGCTCGGGACGCGTACGCGCATGTGCCTGCAATCCGCCACTCTCTCGCTCCCTCCGTCTTTCCGGCTCTTTACTGTTCGGTGTTTGTTTTTCTGCACCTCGACGAGCGCCATAAATCACTCGGTGCGAGCGCGCGCGCAATGGCTATTCCCTTTTCTTGCTAGAGCCCCCGCTGTTTGCTTAGCATTAATCCCGCGGAAAACTCGATCTGCGAACGAGGCGTGAGTGGAAATTAAACGAGCTCAACGCACCACACCCGTTCTTCTGCCGAGAAGATTAAAAAATATTTCGATCAAAATTTGTGTCTTACCGCGAGTAGCAATTATAACGGAAACCATTATTATTTGCCCGCTCCTTTATTGTCCACGACACTTATTATACAATTTTTCATTATGTTAAAAAGTATGGTTCTATGGAACGTTTCATAGGAGCTTCAAACTGAACAAAATTTGTCTGTTTCAAATCTCGTCCAACCTATTACGTACGTTACTACTTGCGCGGAACTGAAGTCTGCCTGTTCTTGATAAGCGGCCTGCAGCTAAGCCGATACGTATGGACGCCTCCCTTCCGTCCTTTCAATATCGATGCTTTGGCTGATCCTTACGAGGAAATCCTCACCGAAAGTGACCTTTACAAAACGTCGACTGACCCTGACTTCGACGACGAAACAACGGATCAGAACATAAAATTTCGCTTCTGTCGTCGACGAAGCCTGAATAGAGAGCGCGTGCATCGGTCAGCCACTCCTTCCGCCGAAAGTTACTTCAGGCGTGCTATAATAATTGTCTTTGAATGTGCCAATTTTTCTTCGACTTGAAGTTTCGTGCGAGAGACATTGTTGGGACCGTCAAGGACCACGTTGCGTACGTCTATCCTAGCGGTAATAGCGGTTCGCGCTACGGGCTACCCTCGTCCCCAAGAACTTGAGGTCGTAATAACGCAGCGCGGGAGGGATGTCGGAGCCTCCTTTTACCTTAGCCCTCGACTCAATCTATTCATTTAGATATAATTTAATTAATAAAAACTATAACTGCTCGTTTATTCGAACTCCTTGGAAATGCACATTACTGATAAATCGAACCTCGTACTTATCGCAAACACCTTCGTTGATCTGATAACTGAGTATTAACAACGAAGTAACACACCGCGATAAAATTCGGCTTAGAAATAATTACAATATGCACACTCTATATCCAAATAACAATTTAGCTATTCTTTTTAATATTTGAAATAGTTGAATTAACTTTCATTAATTTCAGGTGAATTTTTTTTATATTATTCAATAATTATCATTAGAAGATCAATAAATTACCATATTTACAATAAGCATCGAATAAGCGTCCTTAGTCTAGCTGTAAAAATGCTCAGTAAGTCGTAGAAAAGATGGATCGATTTCTATTATATATGGAGCCCTTCAAACCAACTGTTTCAAGTGTAATGGACCGATCCTTTCTGTACCTCCCCTCCCACTTTCCGGGAACACTTTTGCAACGAAAAGGATAGAAG
This sequence comes from Sycobia sp. Sy_11, assembly GCA_018907035.1. Classification (NCBI taxonomy): domain Eukaryota; kingdom Metazoa; phylum Arthropoda; class Insecta; order Hymenoptera; family Epichrysomallidae; genus Sycobia; species Sycobia sp. Sy_11. The sequence continues at coordinate 1,752,189 of JACCIC010000006.1, read as the reverse complement.
ACAAGAAAGAAGAGAAGGAGGCGCCTTCGCGAAGTTACCGCTCCGTGCGTGCGCGCGCGCGCGCGCGTGTGTGTGTGTGTTCGTACGTGGTATACCACCGGGGTCGATCGTCGAAGGAAAACGCAGCGACGCAGGAGCATGCAAGTGGGCACGCGTAAGCGCACGCGCGGAATCCAACGCCATTTCGGAGATAATAATGATTGATGCGGCTTAGAAAGTGGCTTTGCTTTTACCGGTCTGCGCGCGGGCACTCGTCAGCTCGAGCAAGAGGCGCTGCCAACCTGCCGCGAAGCTCTCTATCGCGGCGGCGGCATCGACTTTAAAATTTTTTCCCCATATATATACATATATATACATATATATATATACATATATATACATATATATACATATATACATACATATATATATATATATATATATATATATATATATATAGGGACGCGTACAGCACCGCCGCACAATACGCCGTGGTATTGTATGCGCGCGTACATGCGTGCTATCCTTTATGAAAATTTTACTCCTGGCCGAGATGTTGCACAGAGAGAGAGAGAGAGAGAGAGAGAGAGAGAGGGAGAGGGAGAGGGAGAGGGAGTAGAGAAAGAGAAACTTGGAAAGGTTCATCGTAAGCACTACACTGGGCTACAGACGGAGTCTTTCTTCATTATCACCAATCCGAATCGTTACACACCCTACGCCTCTATTTACTGTATAAACCTCACATATATACCGATCTCTGATGCAAAGTTCTATCCGTTATTGTTCGATCGTTGTTCTCATTACGAATGTTAGAAGCTAACAAACAATACATCTTTTCTAATTTTGAAACAGCGCGCATGTTCTGCGATAATCATACTCTTCTATAACCTGTGCGGCAAGACAAGAATATGAATATAAAGCTGGGAATGAGCAGAAATTTTATATTCAGATATTAATAGCTGTATATCTTCTACAAAGTTATAAATGTACATTCCATACTTATTCATTTTTTAAATTGATAATTTACAGAAATATGAATTATGAATGCGCGTTATCTCCAGCTCTTTTCAATTTATGATGTAGATCTGCAAAAACTACACGGTATTCCTCAAAAGATTATCTATTATTTCTAAAATAAAATCGCGCATAGAAGAATACTTAAAGTAATTACAAAATTTTATTAACGCCTGTCGCTAAATTTAAGTGGCCGATGGAAAAGATTGCTTCTCGTAAAAAACGGCGAAACTTATCGCGTAAAATCCATATAATGCACACACACAGACACACACACACACACACACACACACACACACACACACACACACACACACACACACACACACACACACACACACACACACACACACACACACACACACACACACACACACACACACACACACACACACACACACACACACACACAGCAAGGCAAAAAAAATGGCGCAATAAAAGAACTGCTTAGCTATTCTTCATAATTTATGAAACTCTGTGGAAAAATTCGTCATTTATCACGGCAATACACACACGGGTATGTGTGTGTGTGCACGCGTTTGTATGTTTGTATGACGTATATATATATATATATATATATATATATATATATATATATATATATATATATATATATATATAAACGAACATTCGATTTAAGAAGCGATGAGAGGATGATATAATCATGCAGCGCCGCCGTTATTGCAGAATCTTTGATAAATAACACGATGGGTTATACTATCCCGAACTACCCGCGGGCCATCGCCTGCGACTCTTCGGCAAGTGCGCCCGATTACGTATCAACGATGCGAATACCCTCGAGCTCACGTGGGTCTTTTTGAATAACCATCCATGCTGGCAGGGCTGCCGACGTTCCGGTCAAACCTCTATATTTATATATATGAATACACGTGATAAAAAATAAATCCGCGCTATCGAGTTTCTCCTTGATAAGGATGAGCCTCGAGCGGCGCGGGTGTACGTCTTATGAAAGCGGCCCTCTCGCTGTTCCGCGAGAAACGCTGAGATATCGAACGAGTTCGACGGGGCTAAGTAATTGTGTTCTCCGACTCTCGGCTTTTATCGCGAGCGGCGAAACCGAAGACTCGTCGTCCGCCCGCCAGAAAGGAGGGAACAGCCGATGCCCTAGATCGGTATTGCGAGTGGGTTCGAGCGTTTCATTCGTCGGTTTTTTTTCTATATATCGCATCCTTCGTTCGAATAGTACATTTTTCGTGTGCACGCACAAACTTGCCACTTCTCCCTTTTACAGGGATAATATATATATATATATGTATATATGTATATATAGATGTGTATGTATGTATATATATGTAAATTGCAGATTACGCATAAATTTATCATTGATTAGATATCATTGCTTAGTTCGTATAAAATTACTTCTTACTTTGTCTTTAATCAAATCAATTTGTCATTGTGAATTCTGTAAATGTTAAATCTGCTATGTTTGATGCGGTAAGCTTGAATATCAGCCGTAGTTTGCAATCATTGGTTAAAAAAAGCAAGAATAACCAGACGCAAAGGCACAAATTTCAATTCTGCTAATTTGGTATCTTACTCCATCGTGGAAGACTTAGAAATGCATTCGCATCTTCAATTTGTCTTGGAATGCGAGAGATATTAAATATTACGTTATTCGTGCGCATCTTCCCTCTACATTTACAAATATCCTTTCTTGCTAAATCCACCGCTAAGATATGGCCAAAGGCATATTTATATAATGTTATACTATTATGTCAGCGAGCGCAGTAGTGACTTTAAGAATCAATAATAATAATAATCAATAACCTTCGACTACTTTTTCTTGAACGCGCGCTATTCAAAAATAGTCGTAAAAATGTCTTTACGCTTTTTTTTAATTCGAGCCCAATGGAGCTCTCGTAACATCCCTGATCTATCAACAGCAACGTTTCGTCGGTAGTGCTTTTATTTTCTACGTCTCGGCTGCAGAAAATTTAAATTTTTCGAAAAAGTATCGAATTTAATACGAAAAAAATTAGCATACGGCATTCTGCTTCGTTCCAAAATCTCGAGTTCTTGTCTTATTTAACACTAGAGTGCAGAAATGAATATTTTGAAATCTCTTTGTCGATCTTTTAAAAAGCAATAATTATAGCCAAGAAAAAATTCGACGCGTTTTAAGCGAAATTAATTAATTATTTTTTTTACACTTTCGTAGAACCCTTTCGCAAACGGAGAAGAATCAGAGAAGGTCTAAAGTAGTGTACAATAAAAGGTAGAAATTCAAAAATCGTTTTAAAAATTATTATATGTATTAAAGTATTAAATAGAGTCTCATGATTATTGTTTAATACACTAATAAGAAAGCCATTTGTGTATACGTAATATATATATATATATATATATATATATATATATATATATATATATATATATATATATATATACACGTCTATATAAACGAAAATCATGCGCCACAGAACAACGTCGAAAAAGGAAGGCATGAGAGAGGGATAGAAAATAGGATAAAAAAGGCCCAGGGGCAAGCGCGCAATTCTAGATGCATATATTGAAAATTTAAAGAGTCGTCGTACGGCGCCCGCGTGCCTGGACGCGGTCTAATCGGGCAAAAAGCCACGAATAACGCACGAGCATGCGCGCTCGCGTTCAAATCACACGGCGGCCCCGCGCGCGAAATTGCTGCCGCCGCCGCGGCTGCATTGCAAATATATATATATATATATATATATATATATATATATATATATATATATAAGTAGTTGCGCTAACCGAAAATTCCAGCGTCACGTTCTTACGCTCGGGAGTTTATTAGATATGCGGCCCCGAAACAATATTATCCTTTTGCGTCTGTACGGTCGCGGCTTGAAAAATCTATACTGCTGTGTGCGCGCGCGCGCGCGCGTGTGTGTGTGTGTGTGTATGGACATCTATAGTATGGACCGGTGTGGACTGCGAGAGCCTTGGAGCGGATAGGCTTTTTTCCGCCCTCCCAGCGGCTTTATTATCTGGAAATGCAAAAACGCGAGCATTATACGCGTGAACCTTGTATTCGTTGCGCGCGGGTTTCGATTATACAAGGGAGGGGCGCGCGCGCGTACTGTGCAATGTCCATCTGCTCGGACTCTGTTATTATGTATAAGCGTGCGAAGATAAAAGCGTATGTATTACATAGTGCGTGCGTGCGCGCGCGCGCGCGTGTGTGTGTGTGTGTGTGTGATGCTGTCTTGCAATCCCGTTATTTTCGATATACATTCGCGCCATAACTGCAAACTTTGCAGCTACTAAATATTGTTCTTTTTTGCTTATTTAACAAATTTCAGATATTCGTAGTATACGAACGGGTGCCGCATAAGAAAATTTAACGAATAATTCCTAATTTAATACATATAAATAATTAATGCGATTAAGCAATGTTCTTTGCTTTGACAATCGATATATTGAAGTCTAATAAATGCATCAACTAATGATACGAAACTATGCACATTACCGATGTAATTATACTTGTATTATTTGGCAGATACGTTTTATTACACAAATTAAAAATAGCCAGTCAATTTTATTTTAAGGTTAAAAAAATTTATTCTTTAAAAGAATAATAGTCGGGCTTATTATAATTTTCTCAGTCATAATCTCCGATGCGTGAAAGAAAAATTAGCACATTAATAATAATGAAGAGAATGTGTAATCAAGATGTTAGGAATAATTAAAAGTCAAGGAGATAAAAATTGACTCGAATTGGGCAATTCTTCGGGAAATGATAAATGATTTTTCAAAATGCTCACTCTTTCTGAAAACATCGATATGAACGGCAGCAACCCTAAAAAGATTAAAGGTCGCGTTGAAAATCCGCACACGAGTGCAGATATTAATCTCTATGCGCATATGTTTTACTATTTATATATCTGCATTAATATTTTTCTTTCACTTTTCTACGGTAATTTTGAATTTTAATTATTATTGATCGACATTGTGATGTCTTGACTGATTTATGAATATTAATGTTATTCAACGAGCGAATGGTTTATACTGTTTTATAAGATTTTTTACGATTATATATGGAATGCTGAAACGCGGCGATACTTTCTTTTAATATGCGGTTAACATTGTGCAATAGTTATAACAATGTTGGTATTTTATCATGTGCATGTATGTTATAGTGGTTTATGTCGAGCGTTATATTTATACCGTTATTAAGATTTTATAATTTTTATATACGTTTACGTTATTACGACAAGATAAATCAAATTGATCTATCTCGTAATCCAGCTCTCTTTCTCGAAACGCCAACACCGCCAAAATAGGACTGAAATACGGCTGGCCAATTTCGGCCCTCGGGTTAAAGAACCGAAATTTGCGCAACGCCGTCCGCTACGACAAGCGATCAGAAAAAATATATATATACATACATACATACACACACACACACACACACACACACACACACACACACACACACACACACACACACACACATATATATATATATATATATATATATATACGTGTGTGTGTCCGAATCTCTCGCGACCGCCGCCCAAGAGGTATCCGGGCAAAGACAATGTAAATGCAGCGCCTTATTATATATAGGAGCAGGAAGAGCGGGGGAGAGGCTCGTTCTCTCTCTCTCTCTCTCTCTCTCTCTCTCGCGCGCGCGCGCGCGCACACACGCGGAACGCCTCGAGCGTATATAGATATATACACCTTCCCCCGGTATAGTTTCAGCTGTCCCGCGAGCGAGCCCCGCGCGATATTATGCAAGCGCGAGCGCGAGCTGCGCCGAGTGCTCTAGTTTCAAGGAGCCACGGGTGAGGGGGGAGGGGGAGAGCTCGGTATTCCGCAGCTCACTTTCACTCATTCACTGGTTGCGCCTCGCGCGCCGTCGCCCGCGGACTCTTTTATACAGTATTCCAACGGCGCGGCGCGAGGGCGCTCTCTCGCTCTCTCTTTCTCTCGCTCTATCTCCCCCGATTTCTGCCGCTGCTGCTGCTGCTGCGCGAAATATATATGTATATATATAAATAGGCGGACCTGCTTATGCACTCGACCATTCGAATTTGATATATTTATATGGCCATTGCTCCCAAAGACGCGGGCTCATACCTCCGTATCTATCTTTTATTTATTTTCGATAATATGTGTCATAAACATATGGAATAGGCACTTTTTTGGCGACAGGTCGGGGCACGTCCACGTCGTACCAAAAGAAACCAGAGAAATAGGGCATTGATCAATAAGTACTTGCCCATTTATTTGTATAAACTTTGAACTAAAACAATAACAGAAACTCAAGAAACACAAATTTATACTAGAGATAACAAAGAATTTGTTATATTATTACAGAGTACATCTGAGAAATATATTGTCAAAATGTAACTACCAACAGTGCAATAAGTACTGAAAATATAATGTACTAAGACAATCGTAACAATATTACAGATAATTTTACACTAGAGAGATAAATTAAGATCTGAATATTGTATCGTTTACAATATTTTATACAAAAGTTTCTTTATTCGTAATCCGTGAGTGAACGAGAAAAAAATAAAATCAGGAAAGACCGGGACCAAACGTAAAAGTGGGGAACACTAACATTTCTATAATCAACAGTTCACTTCACGTCTTTAATACTATATAATGCCCTTTACGATGTAAACACATTCAGTAGTTTCCAAGACGTTTCACGAAGAAGGCGCAGTACATAGAACAATACAGATATATTTTTGTCAGGTTACAGATAAATACTTGTTTTTATTTTATTTTACATACATATAATTAAATCTAAAATATTTTATATTAATTTATTTGTTAAATTTTAAGACAGTTTCATTCTAAATAAGAATATCCTAATCCTGCGTTTTTAATTGCGTAAATAAAATCACATATTGCTTTGGTGATTATTTAAAATGAGAAATACTAAAATAATTTAAAAAGGACAAGAAATTTAGAAATATACGAACAAGTCGCAATAATAATGTATATTGTTCTGTAGTACGTGCAACACATGTGACAAGTTTAAGAAAAACTGCGGCAGGATTTTTATTTATCAAGCAACGCTAATATCTCTTTCTGTGGAAATTCATTACATACTCGAATTAATTCGAAAATTATGTATGTTAATTTCTAATGTGCAATAACGCAATATTTTTAAATGCATATTGTTACCGAATAAGGCAAAGTTTTAATAATTACGGTCCAAGAAAAATTATTATATTTTTTACAGAATTTATACGGAACTTAATTGATTTATTCATATTCACACTTCCAATAAGTGGAATATCACGATGAAAATTATATTAATAAATTAAATTAATAACAGGAGCTACTGTTTGAAAAAGATGTTAATACCTGCCCTGATATTTCCTACTTCCTGGGTGTATGTTTTATAAAAAATATATACGTATAAAGCCGTGCCATTATCAGAAACTGTGTGTCGTATGTCGCAAAAAGCAAATGATGTTAAAAGGACAGTTGGTTGGCTGTCGCTCTAAAATTTATAGTTCACCATCGGAGATCAGGCACTGATTGGCGATAAAGAGCCAGAAATAGCTGGCAAAAAGTTGAGGGCACGACCGGATAAGGGCGAAGCCCGCCGCTTCCAGTTTCCAATTTCGTATCATTGCACCGTTCGCCATCATTCGTTTAAGCCGCAAAGCACGTAATACGTGCGTCCCATATACCGAGGCGAATTCGAGCTGTGCACGCGCGCAGGCGCGCGGACGCACACGCGCACCCGCGCAACCGTAGAGGCTAGAGCGGTGTGCATTTACAGTTGCAGCTACAGAGCGTCTCACTCGCCCTCCCGCTCGATCGTATATGATGACTTTCACTTTGCTCCGCTCGCGACTTCATATGCATATACGTATATGTGTTTTATACGTATATACATAGATATATATATACATATATATATATATATACATATATATATATATATATATATATATATATACATATACATATATATACATACATATATACATATATATATATATATTGTGAGTGCGAGTCTGTGCTTTGCTGGTTGTGTTGCTCTCTTTAACTCTTTCGCTCTCTGATAGTTTGATTTTCTCCCTCTTGTCTCTCGATTAATAACACTAAGAGGCAGAGACGCGAGCGCGCACGCACGCGCACACGCATCCGTCCGACGGACGGCTAGAAATTATGCGCTGGACGATTATACATTTGCGGACCCGATCATATTATGTCCTTTGCGCCGTTCAACGGTCCGTGTCCGTGTGCGTGAAAAATTATATTTAACTTTCCGACGAGCCCTCGGCTTTGCTTTATGCACGTGCCCATTGTGAGCGCGCGCGGGAAAATTTTTGTAACGCGCGCGGAGACTCGGGGCCCGGCGATCGCGCGGGCGCGCTCGTAAATTGCTTTTCGAGAACGAGGGTGGAAAAGTACGTAAGTGTCGAACGGTATCCGTCTGTATGTCATATATAAGTACATATATATATATACATATATATATATATATATATATATATATATATATATATATATATATATATTCGGTTGGTTCGATACTTCGTGGGAGTGAAGAAAAGGGATTTCTGCTCGATTGATTGAGCTTTATTCATAAGTTTATGGTTCGATTATAAAATCGCACGCATATATAATTAAAATATAATCTTTGATTCAATAATGCGCAGCTTTAATCGATATAAGTTCTTGCAATGAACCATACAATGATATCGATTGCACAATACAGAATTTTAAAAAATTACGTAAGATACATTTTCAGAATATTGTTGCAATTGCAACAATTATGACTTATTGTACATTATAACAAATATCTTACAGCACTATAAAAAGGAATGCCTATTTTTAGATTTTGACGCTTTACGAAATCGTATATTATCAAAAGGTAATAACGAATCCTGAATTTAATTATATTTAAAGAATATCATTCGACACAGTGCCAATTTTCTAATTTATGTTAAAATTACAAATTGACATTTTTCTTACGTTGTTGATTTTGAATTAAAAAAATTTCAGTTTCTAATTCAGTACGTTTTACAAATGTATGTTTAACGTAAGAAGATAAACATTTTGTTGCGCTAGATCGAGTTCTATCACGGAATTTTTTCTTAATTTTTCAATACATCTATAACTATATGCAAAGAAGTAAAATAATAAGTTTTTTACGCTCTCTCGATGGCTATATTTTGACTTGCTCGAACAGCAAATCTTTTGCTGCTTGTTTATTTTATTACATAAAATATGATTTATATCGAAAGCAACAAAAGTTCAAACTTATATTATATCCATACGTTCTCGCTTTTCAGTATATATACATAAATATATTTATTTTGCACGAAAAACTTTCTTTTATCTTTTTGACCTCAACAAAGTCATAATTCACGAAGGTTGGTTTTTCATTAAAATGCGAGAGTGAGAGAGGGAGAGAGAGAGAGAGAGCGCGCATAAAAGAACACATAATATTCTGTATAATTCATTTTTCGTAAAAATCAAAGGTTACTTTTAAAAATCGTTCTGAGAAACGCGGTCAAAGAAAACTACTTTCGTCAACAAACTTTATACTCTTATAATAATCGTTGTACGCGCTTGCAATTGTATCGCGAGCAAGGACAAAAGTGTCAATAATTTCTGAAAGATTTTTTAACGCCAAACAACTGGGCGCGCTGATTTTTTTTCATTAAATCAAATTATTCTACGAAAAAGAATCGATAATTGAATATCTCGGAAGGGGAACAATGTCGATTTTAACGACCCCGGTTCTCGCCCGTCACTTTCAGCTGCCTGAAAAAATACGAGAGGGGAAGAAAAAAAGAGTCGGAGGCAGAAATACTTATATATACGTACGTTCTAAGAAAAAAAACGGCGACCTTCTAAAAAAAAAAGACGCCCGACTCGGCAGGTACTTGTCGAAACAATATGATATATATATATATATATATATATATATATATATATATATATATATCGGTATAGTTGAAAAGGGAGCGGGCGGCATCACAGCCCCGTTGCCGCGGGGCGAGGGAAAGAAAACGAATGCGTTCGCGCCTCCGAGCGGCGCGCTTCGCCGAGAAATCGCGCTCGTGCGGTTTGATAGAATGAGCGGGAATCGGTATAGGAATGATAATAGACCGGGACAGGGTGGAGCAATTCATATAGAAGAATGGCGTAGTCGACCGCGCGATCGGCGCGAGGCCGTTACGAGCCGTTGCGATTGAAAATCGAAGATCCGAGCGTATCAATAAAACTGCTCGGGATGCATATTTCTTACCGAGTTTATTACGATGTCGGCGGGTGGTAGAGCTGCGATTCCGATTTGAAATTGTTATATATGGATATGCACTTCGACATGCGCCTTATTCGTCGATCGAGCTTTTATACCTTCATATCCAAAGCACTGCGAATTATGGCCTCGGTTTTTTGTTCGTACCATTAGATAAACGCATACTCGTCATTTCATCAGCGTAATATCTATATAGAAAGGAAAGAGTTCTTTGGAAAAAATGTACCATTGAGCCCCCGAGTATGCGCAAAAACTTTTTTTACACGTGTACAAAGTTTTCCTGGCCAGTCGCGTCGATGAATCGATTCGCAATTAAATACGTCGCTTTCTGCTGCTGGACACTGATTCGGCCCCTGCTATTCTTTGCATATATCCAACGCTCGATCCAGGCCCGTGATTCCGTTGCGAAACGCCCTCTGCCTGTTCCTCTGCAGCTGGCCGACCGATAGCTGGCGCGTTCCGACGCTTTTTTCTCTCTTCAAAGTGTAATAATGTAGTTTCCCAATGTCATTTGTGTATCGCAAGTTTTTTTTGAGAAATTCCGATCGAACCGAGGGGAGGAGGCCGATTGCGTCGTAGAGTATATATATATATGTATATAGCTCTTGCTCGTGTTCCGTCAAAACGATACGATTCGCGAGCACGCAGCAATTTTTCGCCAGTGTGCGCCAGAAGAAATCTAATCGATCGATCGTCCATTATATATGGGAAAGAAAAAGAGAGAAACAGAGAAGGAAGGAGAGAAAGAGAGGCATTCTGTGTGGAAATATCCTTTCTCACAGCGAGCCATATTTCTTGCACAGCCGGCTTTGTTTATATAAAAATAGATTGGCAAATCCCACGGCTGAAAATGGAGACCTTGCACCAATCTCGGCTGTCCTATGAATATGAACGCCGCAATTGTGCCGAGACGCCCGAGCACGGTAAAATAAAAATCTGCGCCCTCTCCCGACGTTTATCTAAATCTTCATTTGCTATTAAATCGCTTTCAAGGCGAAACAAGTTCGGCCCGTGGCGCTGCGGCGCGGCTCGCCAATACGCGTTTTGCTCCTCTTACGCAACGCGACTTCGCTCCGCCTAATTATTAACGGTGCGTGCGTGCGCGCCTCCACGGAGCACGTGAAAAAGCATAAACTGCATACAAGGAAGGGAGAGAAGAAAAATTTTCACCTCCCGATGAGCGCGTGCACGCTATAATCGAGAGATCGTATCGAACAGATCTCGTTTGGGGGGAGGGCGGAGCGGGGAGCGGGGAGCGGGGGGCGGGGGGCGGGGGGCGGGGGCGATCGAGTTACGATCGAGCGCGCAGAAAGGCGGGAGAGATCGGCGGGTCCGATGTCCTTAGCCCGCCCGATTTCCTAATGGAAAGGGGTCCGCGAAGGTCGCGCAAGATTCGGCCGGGCCCGAAGGCGGGCGAGGTCGCGCACTTCCGCGAGAGGGCTAGGTCGACTTTTCGCGCGCACGCGCGCGCCTTTCGTACTTATTGAGGCAACGCGCCAATGTCGGACGTTGCCCGCAGCTCGAATGCTGCCACCCGCGAGACAGATATGTATGTATATACGTAATATCGGAGCGGGAGACGAGCGCGCAGTCGTATACCGTGGATCCGCATCGGGGCGAAGGCAGGCGAAGTAAGGCGAAGTGCAGCAATGGAGAAAGATTACTTTAACGATTTAAACCTTGTTTGCTATTTCATTCTGTAGTGAAGCATGCTATAGTAATTTTATCCAAATATGTACAAAGTGCTGAAAAATATTGCTCCATCTTGGGATCACGTGCCTTGGACAAAGTAGTAAAGAGACGAAAATGTATAAAGTAAAAGTTTATTGCTGAAAGAAATTCGCGTTATTCATAGTTTAGTAATTTTTAGCGTATCTACTTATACATGTATAATAATTACAAAAATTTAATAAGGCGAATGTCATTCTTCGATAAATTGCCTCTTACTTTTAATAGGAGCATAATATGTGTAATCCAGTGGAAATTAAAAGATCTTTAAATGAATGTTAAAAAAGACAAATTTATTGTTTAAACTTAACCTTGGATTAAGCTACTTTTTGCTCAAATATAAAAATTATTATGAGCAGCTATTATTTTTTATTACTTGTGTAATGAGAAATTGCTTTGCCATAATGTATACAATATACTTCTTTATAGAGTTACATATTATAAGTTTTATATGATATTTTAGACATTACTTTAAATTTTATAATAAAATCAAAAAATAGTGTCATTATTTTGATGCAAATATTGCCTATAAAGTTCATCAATTCAATTTTTCTTTTAAATCCATAGACTTATATTAAATCTATTTATATTTTTTAAATATAATTTTAATATAATTTAAATAAACTATATTTTTTAAACTACGCTTCTTCGATTTATTGAATTAAATACATGACCATTTTTAAATGCAATCATAAAAGAGAAAAAGTACTTTTAAAACTTTATCATACGAAAATTTTTATTTTACTATGTCTTATATATAGAATATATATAATAGATATAGAATATATATATAATATATATATATATAGAATATATATATTGCTTTTTGTGAAAGTTAATTCAACTATATAAATAAGCTCTTTCATATCATTACAAGGTAAAATAATATTGAATTCATATGTTAAAATAAACTATTACGAAGTAATTATCTACAAGTGTTAAATATAGTATAGACATTCTAAGATTTCTAATATCAACTTTTTCAAGTAAGCTGTCTTATTCTGTAAATTATCATTTATAGAAGGAATATTTTATTCTATATTAAAAAATATAAAATCCTTGAATACAGTTCGTTATTATCTGTTCTAGAATATATTATTACGGACATACGTGTAATGACCATACTTAGAAGTAGAAATTTTTCATTACCCTAAAATTCAACAATGGTTACGTATAAGTAAAGTAGCAGGCAAATCAATAAAACAAACGATGCTTTGTATATACATTTTAATTTACATTTGATTTAATAGATTTTTTAATTCATTTTTTTTAAATTTATTTAATTGCAAACGTTTTAAAGGGTCGACATTTGAGCTTGGAGGATATACTGGTCAAAATTCACAAAAAAGTATTTTGGAAACCAAAATTAAGAAACAATTCAGATTCAGAATAATAGCTTCCGTTATTAACCAATAACAATTTTTCAAACTCGATGAAACTATACTTTCATCTAGCCCTGTGTAATCAAGAAATTGAAATCCTATCTCCGTACGCATAATAAGTACAATATATATATAGTATGGATTTCAACGACGTGCGCACAGGTTATCGGTTATCGCGGTAATTAAAATATAACATAGAATTTCCCTTACGGTTCTTGATCCTTTCTCTGCATTCACGTAACAGTCGATACTTTTACCAGAAATTTATCGACCAATATCGAACTGGTAATGAATCAATTAACATTTTGTGTAATCCTTCTATCGATTACTTTCCTTTCTCATATCACGCGTATTTTCTCATTGATTTCGATAATTCCTATCCTCGCACGCGCGCCCCGAGAGTGTGTATAGAGCAGAGTGCAGGTGTTCCGTTACTGTACATATTGAGGGAAAAAATTTAGCTTCCTTATACCGGGAGCAAAAAGATGTAGTACATAAAATTTAGGTGTGTCTTTGGTAGGATTATCAAGCTAATCAAGCCCAGCGAATTCAGCCGAAAATTTGGTTATTCAAATATTACGTGATAAATTATTTTTATTTATGGCATATATATCATTTACTCGTATAATTTTTTAACCTACGATGAAAAATAAGAAGTGCAGCTGATCACTCCGCTGCAGTTGTTCTCGTAAGTTGACCGTTATGGAAAATCAATAATCGTAGCAAAAAAAAATTTATTCGTACTTTTATACTAATTTAGTCCATCCATATATTATCATTAATACTTTATCTTCGGTAGTAAAAGAATAATTTTAAGTACACGGTATTACATAAATAGTTGATTATAAAAGACTTTATGTATTTGTACAGTATTTCTCAATTATAGTTAACTTCTTAATAATCTTTATATATAGCTGAACTCATTAATGTAGTTTTTCGTGCTTACAGAAAGTAATTGTAAATCGAAGAAATTTAGTCTTTTCCTTTTCTACCTTAATTTCAAATCAAACTTTTATCAAATATAAATAAATAGATGCAATAAGTGCCAGAATCAAAGACACGATAATCAAATAACAGCTATACGTTTTAGATTATTAATTATTTTCTTATATTTTTGAGCAAATTATTTCTGTTTAAATCAAGTTCATAACAAGTTAATGTAAAATTTCGTAACGATTTCTCTATTACGAATACAGAGTGTGCAAAACATAAATAATGAAAAACAGAAAAGAGTTAAAACCCAATTTTCTCCCGTAAACGCGCGTACTTAGTTATTAAATTCAGTTTTCCTCCTAATCAAGTAAGCTTCCTACTCTCGAAAGTTTCCAAAGTGAAATTCTACTGAAAATTATCTTTAGTTAATTTTTCATTACGAAAACTGTATAATAATGTAGTTATTCAAGGTATTAAAGTCTGTTAATGTAAATACTGACATATTATTTTTATTTAGTAATAATAAGAAAAACTTGTGAATAAAAGAATTTCGATACTTTTTTTTATAAAGAAAAATTAAAAATTTTTGAATAAATTACAAACGCATCTTTTTGAACTCATTCGATCGGACGCCATCCTTATTCAATATTATTAAGAATGGTCGATGAAACGATACGAACTGTTATAATAGTAAAACATTGTCTTGTAAATTTTTCCATTAAGGCTCATCCTAGGAAATTATATGATCTAGTATTTTAAAGTAACGGATAAACATATTAGAACGGCAATATTCAATTATCCATACAGACTGCAGGCGCGCGAGAACGTCGGTTACGCTAATGGCCTACGGACGTTCGGACGTACGTAAAACTTGATAACGCGCCCGTGCCGTATTGAGATGTAATTTATATTAAAATTGTTCTCATCTCTGTGCACGAACAGAGAATAGATCGCGTCGCGGATAACTGTATTCAGTGTTCGTTCCGCGTCTCTTTACGAATCGAACTGCTGGGCGGGTCGGGTCCATAGCTGCAATAGCAGCGCGTCGATAAGAATTTCTACATACAACACGACGCGCGGAATAACGTGACTGTTCGTCCCAACGCTGAGAGATCTTGGGGATGCGTATATATACTATGGATATTTTATACAAGGCAAATACGTACTGCTTAATACACATCTACGTTGAGAAAAATAGGAATGGAGTCTTAACCATGTTATCCAGTTCATTTCTCGAATTCTTTTTCGCGTAAAATATCGTTTATAAGAATAACGACGGGATTCCTAAGTGTGCAAGAATGTTTCTTTATGCATTGCGCAGGTGGGAGAAAAGATTTCCCCGAGTACAGTCTCGCCGGTATCGTTGCGGATGTAACGTCGAAGGGTCGATTACTCGCTCTTGCAAGAGCGCGGGTAAACTTACATTTTATGCGTTTCTTCCGGCTCTTCGACAGCGTTTTCTGCGGTATATCGTTGTAAATTTTGATAGCTTCTCGAGAGTTATTACCCTCGTTCTGAGTAAAGTCTTGTCGCGAGGAACGCGCGAGCGGCCTTTGCGCATCAGCGGTAGGATATTTTCCTGACGTATTTCTCGCCCTTTCTGTGCTTGCGCGGTTTCGCCTTGTCCGCGGTGAATATTAACTACTTTGAAGCGAAGGACGACCGGTTCCCAAAACGAGGAGGAAAATAAATAAGAACGCAGCGCGTCTTGGAATGAGACTAGTGCCAGTCGAAAGGTTTTTCAGGGTTCCGTGAGGCGGTCACCAAAGTTACACCTCGTTCCGCCACCGTTCGAGGAGAGAAACGAGGGGGCGACGAGGCAGGTGTATCGACTCTCGAAAGAACGGATCGGTCTTTTACAAGAGCGGAATTGAGATGTTGCTTGAAATCTAATCTTGGCTTCTAATCCGCTAAGAACGATGTCGAGGAAACGGCTACAATTTTAAAAAATGTCGAAGAACGATGACCGAGGCACAAATGCTGGAACTGGAAATGTGTATCTATCGAGGCTAACAATTATAAGATTAGAATTACAGGCTCGTTTCCCTTGATTAATTTGACTAGTTTGCAGAAATGCGAAGAAGGCCGCCGTAACGATACCAATTCTTGTCTCTAATTATCCCTCCATGCGCGCCGTCTACGCGCGATTTTCCATACACGAATCCGAAGCATGACGTACTTTTATTGAATTCCGTCGGCCCATCCGGGCCATCCGGGCCACGCAGATCCGCCACTGGAATTAGCCCGACTTCTCCCTATACGGCCCCGCGCGTGCCGATGCCAGCTTTCCTGCCCGATGCGACTCTCCGACTCTCTGAGAGTCTAGTATCGTTGCACGGAGCCGTGAGAGCGACGCTCGTCGTGCCCCATGAACGGCCGGATTACCCAAGCGACGGACGCGTCCTACGTGGGAAGCGCGCTCACGAGGCGCCGCGCATCATGCGCACCGTTACACCGGATTAACGTTGCGCTCGCTCCGCCCACCCTCGACGCATTCCATCCTCCTCCCTCCCCTGCACCCCGATCGCGATAAGCCGCGACGCCCCCATGCCCCCTCCCTTCTCTATATTACCTCCTCTCCTTTTTTTCCGTTTACGCGTCTGCCGCGAGCAAGCCCGAGGGTATTTAATTAAGCCGCGCATAGAGCAGCCGTAGTCTCATAATTCTCCCTCTCGAAGACGCCTTTTTTCTGCTCGCGTTACGCGGACTCCCTGCGCCATTGTGCGCCGCTGCGCGCTTCCGGTTTTTTTCGACGTGCACTCACGTAATGCTGATGTAATGTGAAATTTACACCGCGGCGCGGGCGCACGGCCCGGCGAGACTTACACGCGCGCGAGAGGATTTGGCTCGCGCTGCGTTTTCTTCCGCGCCATATGTGTAAGAGAAGTATATGTATATAAGCGAAACTGTGGTTTGATAACGTATACACATCATGGACGTAATGCTCGCAGACGGATGCGTTTCGCAATGTCTTGGATAGATTATTAAAGTTGTCTAGTTGTTCTTATTTTTTATGTATGTATATATATATATATATATATATATATATATATATATATGTCTGTCTGTCTGTCTGTGTGTGTGTGTGTGTGTGTGTGTGTGTGTGTGTGTGTGTGCGCGTGTGTGTGTGCGTGTGCGTGTGCGTGTGCGTGTGTGTGTGTTTGTGTAAATAATTATATATATATATATATATATATATATATATATATATATCCGAGTTTTATAATTAATGCGTTCTATAAATGATCTGCATCGTATTCGTTCGAAAGAAGCCGTTATATAAAAGCACTTAATTGATATATTACGCGATAGACAAATAAATTGGGTTATCTCCTTCTAGCCGTTCGGCATGGAGAGTACTTATCGTTTATTTTCTATTTTGCTCAGCATTTACCAAATGATACGTAATAAAAGCTTTGTGAACGAAACAAAAAGTCCAGCTTAACTTAATTATTTACGCTCCGATCAAATTAAACTGGAAGAAAAAACAGAAAGCGTATCTTTTTTTATTAATGGATTCTAAATGACCTCCAAAGTACGATCTATATATTACGATATATTATGCTACACAATTCTACGAATATAGCTAAAAGGTAAGGGAATCTCACAATTGCACAGAGGAAAATGTCTTACCTCATTTCGAATCTGTCAACGAACGCTTAATAACACGTAATTCGTCAATTACGCAGTTTTATTACTTTTTACGTCTCAAGTTTACTTTTTACTCTCTTCACCGCCACAATAAACATCACCTGATTAGAATTTAACATAGTTACGTAGATTCTTTACTAAAATAATGGAAATGTAGTGTAGACTTAAATTCACGAAAAAACTTAATGAACAAAATTTTATACTACGTAACCCTACTGCATACACGCTCAAACTACACCGTAGGTACATATTACAAATAAACTAATTGGATCAACAAACTTTCTCGAATAAAGAATTGCATGCTAGTTTTGAGAAACGCTAGCGCATAAATCGGTCGCACTACTTACACATTAATATGCCTAATTATATTATTCAATTGAGTTCTGCGCTATTTCTGCACGGGCAACTAATTAAAATTCATACAATTTCCCCAAGAATTGATTCTTTATACATGTTTACGTATTCGTGTATGAACCGTTACATGGCGACATACATCTATAAATAGACATACTTTCAAACGCGTAAATGCATTCTAAGAAAAAATATTGTTTCCTTTTCTTTAATACACTTGTGCCAGTATTGTCAATGTCAATTGTAGAATTAAAAATTAATAAGAAAACAATGTCTTCTACAATGTAGAGAATCCTAGTGATCAGATCGGATTGTGATTTACTATTCTATACATTTATATATTCGTCTTTACTGCGTGGGATCATTTTTTAGAATATACAACATATATATATATATATATATATATATATATATATATATATATATATACACACAGACAGATGAATCGATTTATATACATTCACCAATCTAATTTCCTCCCCCGCCTTTTGAATATGAATCGATCGATCATCGCGATGATCCAACCGTGCAACATAGTTATGTATACATATATATATATATATATATATATATATATATGTATGCATGTATGTATGTATGTATGCATGTATGTATGTATGTATATCTCATCATCATCAGTTATGAAAGAATCCTTGCAGCGCGTCATCTCTCAAGTATATATATATATTTATACGGCGCGGCTCATTAGCCGATCGTGCGATCACTTTTATTTTAGAAGAAAAAAAGAGGCGAGTGAAAGAGGAGGGGAGGAGAAAGAGAGGGAAAGTTCGATCGTACGGTACACTGCGCCGCCCGCCGCGTAATTGGAGCGCGCGAGCGAGCCCGCGCGGAGTGCAGTCGCGGCTACGCCCCGAGATCCTATATATGTGTATGTGTGTGACCGAATATACACGCGTTCCTTAGCGCGAGATGTCGACATCGAGAATATCGAAAGCAAATTGATAGGGCTCGCTTGTAGCGTTTTATAATACGCTATAAGCACTCAATAAGTATATAAGTAAACGATATAAGCCAATCTCCTATATTGTTCATTTACTTCGAACGTCCTTCGTATATTACATATAAATTTGCTTTAAATACGCGCGAGCGAAATTCTCCCGCAAAAGGGAAAGTGCACGTGCAGGTATTAAGACAAAACGATTATTCTTATATCATTTGATCGCGTATCAAAGGCAATTCTCGACTTTGCCCCATCATAGATAATGTCCCTTGTCGTTGAGATGTGTGCGTGTTCTTTACTTTATATATACACACACACATATATATATATATATATATATATATATATATATATATATATATATGAATAAACTCGACTGGGCGGCGAGAATTCAAAAAAAGGAAAAAAAGAAAAGCACCAAACTGGTTAATGGTTAGGAGCCTTTTTTAGCCATCCTGTTCACCGCCTCGCTCAGTCCCCGGAATTATGTCATTTCGAATTTTTCCCGCATCCCTGTCTCTCTCTCTCTCTCTCTCTCTCTCTCTCTCTCTCTCGCTCTACGAACGTAAACGTATCGCTCAGTATTACGCTCGGGAAGCACGCCCGAGCAAAAATATTTTTGTAAACGTATAATAACCTCCTCGTCGACGAATTCATGTTTATTTCTCCTCTTAATTGGATCAATTTCACGTCTGTATATAAAGCTCGTCGTAAAATAATGTAGGGAGCGACTCTCTCGTATAAGTAAAAAAAAAACTAACAGTATATATAAATGCGGCAAAAAAAATTGAAGACTGTTACGCGGACTTGCATCAATCATTCGCTCTTGTAATGGCCCGAAATAATACTCTTGCTCCCCAATCTGATTATATAAATCAAATTGGTTTTATTACGATAATTGCGAACGAAAAGACTTACTTTCGGATATATGTAAATGATTGTTTTCAATGCACTCGGCCTTTTGCCGAAGAACTTTATTAAAACTTACAGATCGCGCTCGGATCGAGATTTAATGTTTCAATTCTCGTGCAGAAGCGCGAAATTTTTGTATATGGTTGTTTTAAGCCAATGAAGAGTTTCTATACGGAAAAAATTTGCATTGTTTGTTCTAAAGCAGATATTTAAAGTGGATTAAAGTAATGGAAGCCAATATAAAATTTTAAAACATTATTAAAAACCTGAGCTTAGAACAGAAATATTTGTATTATAAATTACGTTCAAATTCTACATATTTCTAGAATTTACGTTAATTTATTATAATAATGGAGTGTAACCATGAGATTTATAAGGTATAAATAGAATAATCTGTTTTTATTAATATTTTATATTCTTAATAAATCTTATTCAAATTATCTCCCTCCATTTGTGCATGATCCTTATCCATATCCCATGACATATAAAAATAATCACCGTCCAAATATAAGAGTCTGAAAACCCGTGAAAGCAAAAGTAACCGGGACTCCGAATTATGTCTGACAAAATCAATCCCTTTCTTAAAAAGCGTCGAGGCTGGGGGACGCAAACAAATTAACTTTTCAAATAAATCAAATACGACCGAAGAGACAGACAGCTGAAAGAAAACTATACACAGCCCTCCGGTCCCGCACGTCCGCCGTCAGCCGCGAAAAAAGAGCTTTTCCACCAGCCTTCTCGGCCAGCCTCCAAACGACTCGGCACCTTCGATTAAATACATTCGCGCACACGCACGCACACGTGTATACGAGTATGCATATAAGCAACCCCCCCTGGACTCTATCCCGCCGAAGGAGGGGGAGAGGTGGGAAGATCGACTTTTGCACAATGCACTTTGTTCCCCTCGTTCTCCCCCCGCGTGAGCGCCGGCGTTCTAGCGTGCTCCTTTAATCGAGCAATAACGCGAGCGCGGTCGCGATACGCGCGGGATATAATTATAGACACGTATATACGCGCGCCGGCGCAATTGCGCGGTCATTATAATGCGCGAGCGCGCTCTCCGCAGCAGTGAGAAAGGCGGGGCGCGGTGCCGGCGATGTCGAAAGCTCGACTTCTTTTCTCGCGCGCCCGGCAGCCGTGGGCTGACCTTCGTCGGTCGAACGGGGAGGGCGAGGGCGCGGAGAGGGGGAGAGGGGGAGAGGGGAACAGCGACGGACGTCGGGCGCGAAAGTCAGACGCCGCTCTCTCGGAGATAGCCGCGCGTTGACGCAGCGGCCCGCTCCCGGGGAGTCGTGGGTGCGCGAGGTGAGAGGGTGGCGTTTAGCAAGAGGCCTCTGCGCGAGAGCCGCGTGCGGGCTGCACCGTGGGGCCGTCCTGCGAGGCGCGCACGCGCACAGCTGCGCGAGAGCACGAGCGCCGGACACGCGCTCGCCCGGGGGCCTTGATAAAAAGGGTTTTTGCGCGGAGGAGGTGAAAGTGTAGATACGAATGCGGGTACGCCTTTCGCGACTTGGCAGCTCGCACGGCCGCGGAGCATTGCTACGTCGGATTTGAAGCTGCGACGAAGCGATAAATTATAGCGCGCGCGTCCCCGCGGCGCGAATCGCGGGGGGAGTGGGTGGGACGCTCGCGGCCTTCCGTACGGTTTATCAAATGATCGGAGCCAGATTTAATAATCGCAAAGCCCGGGGCTAAAAATTAGCAAGAGGCCAACTTGATGGAATGGAAAGCGTATTTGGTTATTTTATTACAGATTCATAATTATTACGTCAAAAGGCTCCATCCTGACTTGCTCTTAAGCTCTCAAGCTTATTCAAAGTGCTCGTTCGCGTTGATCGATCGCCTACTTTTTTCGGTCATAGTTTGATCGTTTATTAATCGTAAAGTTATCGAGCTCTTTCGATGTTTTTACGATTTAATCTTGCCGTAATTTTTTTACAAAATCTGCAACAAATGAAAAAGTATAGTATCACAAATAATCAAATAATAATGTAGCTGGTATCGTTGTATTCTAATCGATTGAAGTGGATCGCTAAACTGCGCGCTCGCCCGACGAATTTTTTTAAAATGCACTAGAGATGTTCATAAAAAAACGGATCGACTAAAATTCCCGTACAATAATTTAATATCCGCGTAGTGACTATTTCTAAACAAAAGAGAATATTATTATAAATACGTAAAATTTACGTGTTGCATGATGGCATCTGATTAATTGCATGTCTCTTGATTGAATAAAAAGGAAACGCGAGTTTTTCGGAACATTTTTACCCACCAAACTGTCAAACTCATTGTTCTGAAAATGTAAGGCATTTATTAATAAATTAAACTCTGACGTTGTAGTTTGTCAAAGTTAAACGACAATGAAAAAATTAAAATATGGTAATTAAACCCTAATAATAGACTAGTCTGGTTTTGTGTATCGGAATTTTAAGTCTTAAACCATTCATTGTAACGCAGGAGCGCGTGCCACATTATCTAAGCTTTTATTTTTATATAAGTTTTTAGGGGTTAAACGCACGACTAAAATTTTCTACAAAGTTTTGCAGAAAGAATATACACAGCCTTAATGAAATCGCGCGCGCGTTTCGTTTTTCTCCTCTAGTGCCTGCGCGTCGTTACGAAATCGCTTCTACACGCCAAACAATCAGAAATTAAAATCCTCTATCCTATCTCTATATTCGTGCATTTGGATTTGAGCATGGTTTCCTCGCGCACGATTGTATCCGCACACCCGCGTGCATATGTATAAGAGTCTAAGCACGTTGCCAGAGTGCATAATTATTGTACGGCATTGCTGATATAGTTTCGTCCGAGCAGCTTGATTCCGCCCCTTGGGTAAGATAATTGGTAATTGTTTTACCGGTGCTTTAATCGTATTAGCGTGTTTTTTTTCGGGTTCCTTTGTTCTCCTTTGGATAAACAGGCTTCCTGGTCGTACTCGATTATTTTTTTGTATCCATATCGTACATTCTCAAGCTTAATTCGATTTATCTTTAGAAACTCCTTAGTTTAGATAATATCGCATATATTCAGAATTTATTAATGCATACGTTTCAATTGTTTTTGGAAATATTGTTTATTGAAAGAGACGACGTGAAAATTAACTTTACATTCCAATAAAATCAATTATATGGCGAATATTATTATTATGCGATGATTGGAAGAGAGATAATTAATGTTCATGATATAAAACAATCTTTCGTTTATTCATTTATTCTATGATCGAGAATAATTTTCGGTTAACATAAAGTTAAGAACTTTTTTTTTAATTTTCACCGACCGTAGTATATATCGAGTTTTGCTTTCTATTTGTTAACTGCCCGACTTTTCCTGAACTATTCCTTAACCTTGAAGGATATAATAATTTCTAAACAATTGCAAAATTTCATTTTGAGTTAATAAATAGTATTGAATTTCTATAAGTACAACACCAATGGATTATTACAGCGGCGGCTCACCTACAATACTTAATAACATATATTTAAATCATATATGAATTCATTTGTTTGCAATATACTTTAAAACTCTATAATTTCGAATGAAGTCTAGCTGTTGCAAAAAGTACTGAAACACGTTTTCTCGGGAATATGAACGGAGCTAATATGCAAATTATCATTAATGCGTCGTTCGTAAAATGCGGATAAAAGTAACGGTAGATCGCCGTGGAAAATCGAAACTAGAGCAGCGCCAGCTATGGTGAGCGTCGAACTGATTTATTCGAAAAGGTTGTGAAGGAAGTTCGAAAACCCGGACACTTTATTGGGTCGCGAAGACGCTCGAAATAACGATCCGCTGCGCGCGATTATACCTACCGAGCCGTCGCTCTCTCTCTCTCTCTGTCTCTCTCTCTCTCTCTCTCTCTCTCTCTCTCTCTCTCTCTCTCTATGTCTCTCTCTCTCTCTCTCTCCCTCGTCCTTAATATCGAACGAGTGCGCCGGCCCAGATCTTCATTTTCAAAGTCATGAATAAGCAACGCGGCCCGGGCCTCGAAGAAATAGAAAGAGCACGGCGCTCGCAAAAACCAGCCGCCCTGTCATTGCGATCAAAGGGCAACTTGTATTCCAATTTCGCGTTGGACGCGAGGCGCTTGGCGCACCGGGAAGATGCCCGGGGCTTCCTCCCACCCCCCGCATGATCGCGTTAAAACAACGCGCGACGCGTTTAGGCGCCACCCGCGGCGCGTTCGCGAACGCTTCGCGCGCGCGCATGGCAGATATACCCGAGTCCTTTCGCTCGCGCGCGACACTGCGTTTGCGCCTTTGCCGCTACGCGCCACAGCGTCGAATCCCTCCCGCGTAAAATAACGCTGGTGATCATGTGGTGCGACGGCGGCGACCGCGGCGGCGCAAGGTCGTCCGAAAATCCGGTTACTCGCCGTGCGAGCGCGCGCGCGCACGAGCTGATGCTGGTTGCGCAACGCGTGCCAGCTCGATTGCACTCTATACATAAATATAGATATATAGGCATATACATATATGTACAGTAATACATTACCCGTGTTGCCTGGCATCGCTTGCATCGTGCAGTGCACTATGTAAATTTTTATCGGCCGCGGAATCGCGCCCTGCCTTTCTCTCTCTCTCTCTCTCTCTCTCTCACTCTCTTACTATCCTTTCCCCGATTCCTGTTGCCTCCGTGCCGTTTAGCGGAGCGTTCGCTCTATCTCGCTGGTAATCTGTGGATTTTTTCTCTCGCCTTCTTTTTCTTTTGATTTTATCTTTTCTTCTTTTTTCAGTCCAATCGTGCTCACACACACACACACACACACACACACACACACACACACACACACACACACATGTGTTAATATATGTATGTGTATATATAATGTATACACGTACATATATGCTTACTTCTAGCAAAAAAACTGTTTCTTATTGTCAAAACTGCGGTAAACTCGACGGTCGAAGGACGCGCGTTGCACAAATGTATCGCGTGTCGTTGCAAACTTGCAGTTACTGTATATATAAATGGGACGATTTTAGATTTGATCACTTTGCTTTTTTCCACCCTATAATTCATGCCTGAGCTGAATGTCCTCACCAAGTGGACGGACTTCAATGTCCTGTAAAGATATTATATAGTGTTAAAATTAACGCAGTGCTATAGTATATATTTTCTACATTATACTCTTAATAACAAAAAAATTTCAATATTTGGCAATTAATTATATACTGTTTGTGATTGTCATTATTATTATTATTATTATTATTATTATTATTATTATTATTTATTGTTTAATTAAGTGTACTATTATAATAATCATTTAAACAGTATAAAAATGTTCTTAAAGCGGTATATTTAAATCAATCTAATTTTGTTAAATTTAACAAGAGGAGGTACTTAACCATAGCACTGAAATTTATTGTGAAATATATATTCTCTTGAATGTTTTCTATGAAGAGAATAAAATTTAACACAAATTTCTACTCCGAGGATAAGCAATAAAGTTAATATAAAGAGATTTAGTGGAAGCGGAAACCATTTCCAAACTTAGATTGAGTGGGGAAAAGCAGTGGTTTTTGTGAATAGACTTACATAAAATTGTATATTACACCTCAGCACTATCAATTTCACTTGGACAAAACGTGCAGGTTGTGAGCAAAAAGAGAGCTTACTTCATTTTTTAGGAGATCAGTTACAACGTTAAATGTTGCGACTTCTGCAGAGATGCCTTAAAATTTGAGCACTTTATACACCTTAGAGTCGAAAAAAAAAATAAAAAAATAAAAAAAACAAACGACGAGAAAATCCCAGTAAGCATTAGACTTTTCTATCGACTAACGCTCAATCGGAACGCCGACATAATAAAGATAAAGATGAAGGAGAAAGAAAATACGAGTTTTAATCGATCAGTTCTGCTGCTGAGAGCTTGCCCGGGCGATAAAAAGTTCCCGCTGAGTCTGCCGGGAACTTTTACAAATGACCGTGCGCCGTTACATTAATTTAAAACTAAATTAACGAATCGGTCAAACATGAGCGATTACCGAGTTGATTCTATTATAGCCCTATTAAACTATCGTGCAGTTACGTAAAGTGTGGTTATATGTAGCGTGTTTCTCTCCTCACGGCGATCCGTCACAAAACTAAGATAACGAGATAAGCAAGATTCTAATTATACGTGTGTGCGCGTGTGAGTGTGTGAAATTTTACGATCGAGCCTGTAGTTTGAAAATATAATCAAACGCTGTACAACCTAAGTCAACAATAATTTAAGCGAGTGGAACAATCGAAAGCGCGGTGACATACTCGGACTTTAGCCCTAACTCCTTGCGCTCGTGAACGCGATTACGAGTCTTTACGGTGAATTCTCCCCTCAACACGCATCCACACGAACGCCCCGTCGATCGTGGGAAAAAATTAGCGAGAAACGCTATTTTGCATGGAAGTATATATATGTTATAGGCAATGTGCGTCAAACTTCTTCGAAACCCGAAGGCTAGGACATCAATTTGCTCGCCAGTGCCACGGGCGTCGATTAAATTTATTTTTTTTCTTTTTGGGAAATTACGAAAAACCAATAGGTTAAATTTACGATCGATATTCTCGGGGGAGCATGAATAAAAGATTCTCCGGCGATATTTCTCTCTCTATATACATACACACATACGTAATATACGTTCATACATGACTACACGCATGCACGCGCAAATATATGTATATATACAAAACAAATCTAGAAAAAGTACTGTTCAAAAATATAAAGTATTTTCAAACAAAATTATCGGAACGGAGCAAATTAACGAGTGTGAGAAGTCGATGCACATATTTTGAAAATTGTAAATAATTTTTGCGATACGTGCCAATGTTCGTTGACCAATCGGAGCGCGCAAAATTTAAACGGGTTTTGACGTTGCATCGTAAAGATGCAAAGGCCGTAGAAAAATCGGACAAAAACGTCTTACAGGCAAAGACGTGTTTGTATTGTTGAAAATTTGCACGTGCAGTGCAAAAACGATTGGCAGCTTTCCAAAATACGTGTATATTAATACAATATAGATCCAAATACGATTCCGACATACATCTTTGACTATTTGCTAAATTAGAGGCGTGGCGTTACGACGACGCCGTATCGAATCAAACGTTGCACGCCGTTAATTATCGCGTGAACCCGTTGCATCGGAATCGAGGCGAATGCACTTGTAGGGATTCGCAATTTGGTGGTTATATAGCCCGGGTCCCTGCGGGTATCTCCCTCCCCCCCCCCCCACTCCCGCACAGATCGCGACCATGCGAATGTTTGTGCGTGTTCACTCTCTCTATCTCCCTCTCTCTTTCTCTCTCTGCTTGTTTCTCTCTCGCTTTCTCACCGGGAGGCAACTGAATTATGGCCTCTATGTCAGAAAATTTGTTCGTTTAAAGAAACTAGTAATTGGTGCACGACGGAGAGCCGAGAGTTGTCTCTTTGGCGGCAATAATTGCGACGCGCGACACGTGTGTGTGCGTGTGTGTGTGTGTGTGTGTGTGCGCGCGCGCGCGCCTGTATGTGTCTGCCTATATATGTGTATGTGCTCTCGATAAATTGTCCGAGACACTATATATCAGCGCGGTGGGTTGCTTATTTAGAGGCGAGACGTGTTTGGCCAATTGAAGCTTTAGCCGCGATATTGTCTTTTAATCGTTGAGAAAATCGACGTTTCACGCCCGCGCCGCTGTTGCTGTTGCGAAAGGTTTGCTTAAACTATATATATATATATATATATATATATATATATATATATATATATATATTGCCATTGTATCATTGTCCTTTCGTCGAACTTTATTGAAAGTTGAAATTTAGAATGAAAATGAAAGTATCGGTGAAATATGTCTCATTATCTCAATTATTATTGAGATTATAATATCGATTTCTAGTTATGCAGCTCGACAGCAAAGAAATATTGCATGGTATTTTAGTTTTTATAGTGACAAGAGCACATAAGTATTTGCACTTATTTACGAATCATTTAACAATTGTAATCATTCAAATTTTATATTAAATTATCTATATATATGAACCACATCGTCAACTTCTTAGCATGCTCTATAGAAATCAAAAACAAAATACGATTGCTTCATTATACTATATATATAAGATGTTGTGTTGAAAATCAGCTGTAAATGTGCACGAATCGGATGAGCGTTCCTTATTCTTCGTATAGGCCTGTTTTATCGCATAGGAGTCGCACAGTACGATTCACCTCCAAGCGTACGAGGGTGGTGAACGGAGTTACGGTACCGCGCGTATGAATACGCGGAAATATCAGTATGCACCGATGTGCACATGTATAATAGCCAAACAGGAGTTTTACAGGGAAGCACATCAATAACGCGCGCACGCATCATCCTTACCTTTTGCAGATTTTTTTTCGGAAATCTCAACGGATATGGCGGGAAAAGAGGTGGATACGGGAGACGTAGAACTCGTCGGCCCCGAGATTGATTTCGAACGAGTAGTTTTCAGGAGGTATAGAAAACGTTCAATTACCTTTGGAGAGCCGCATCAGATAAACGGGATACGCACGGCTCCGATGCCGTTACGGGGCGATTCGATGAAATTCCTATTTAACGATTTTGGGCAGCTAATTTAAGTATATTTATAGTATAGAAATTGCACGGAGCTGTATATAGAGAGGCTCTCATTGCAGAGAAGGTATGAAAATTCGGTTGCTCGACCTCACGTACTAAACTTCAGAGATTACAGCTATCTCTCGCCCGTCCGACTGCTCAACTAATAGGAATTTATTATTTGCAGATTTTCCTAAATTTCGCTAACGATGTACACATATTTTACAGTTTATGGGCTCGTGATAATATTAAGTCACTTAACCCTTTAACCGCTCCTGAAGTAAATACGAAACGATCCGTTGCTTTCAGCGCGTATCACAATAATCGATTAATTAAGAGATTTAACTAAAAACAATAAATTCCATAAGTCAATAAGTTCCAATCAATTCTACGTCCATTTCGTATTCAAATTTAATATATTGTATGTACGGAATTGTATGTACGAACGTAGCCAATATTCACACGTGTGTACATCGACTAACTAGATCGATTAACCATTGCCTTCCCGTACAATACGAATAGCTACAGGATTCCACGCATTATTTTCATTATTCATTTTCATTACATTCGTATTATATTTGCAGGATGCGCTCAGAGGATAACGCCGAGGAGCCCGAGGGCCAGCCGGAACGCCGCGGGCCTCGACTTCGAGTGCCCCGAGGAGTTCGGCTACTATCCGCATCCGCGGGACTGCACGCAGTACTACGTCTGCGTCTTCGGTGGCGCCCTGCTCGAGTCCTGCACGGGTGGCCTCATGTACAGGTGGGTGCGCGTTATAAATCCTATACACAAATTTTCCTCGAATTTTACGGACAAGAACAAATTGTAATAAGCACACGTCAATCTCTCTTACTTTAATGCAAAGTCACTAAACCCGTTAAGTTTCTGTTTTTTCAATAATACGTTTAAATATAATTTTATGCATTCTTTTTCATGATAGTAAATTAAGCATTTATATTAAGTATCAATTTAAAATAATTTTTTACATGTCGACGCAATTAAATTTTCGTGCTTTCAATTTTTTCCATTTCAAAATATGTGGAATAATTCATTCCTGTGCATGTGTGTATATATATATATATATATATTTATATATATATATATATATATATATATATATATATATATATTCTTACCGTATAGACAGTTTTAAAATTGTAACTTGAATATGAAGTTATTTATTACAGCAGTGATTTATTAATTTTAATCGTCCCTTGTTGCCCCTTACACAATTAAATAAATACATCACTCGTATAATCAACTGAATAAAAAAAAAGACATCCCAATGACGAAAATCAAAATTCAACGATAAAAAATGATATTTCAAAAAACCGATTTCATTTCACTTTCTCCCCGCATTCCATTGAAAGTGAACAAATTGCAGCGGGGAAGTTGAATGGCGGAGAAAAGGGTGGGTGGGAGGGGGGGACGACTGGCGAATAAGCGCTTACTCACGCGCGCCGTTCGAATTTATAATGTTTTCTGTTCGGAGGGCATAACTTTGAAAAATATGGCGAGACCAGGCTGTGCAATTGATAATCGCAATTTTGAAAGTAAATAATATATATATACTGCAACGTAGCTTTTACGCAACCACGACGTTCTCGAATTGGGCGGATTCGTATACACCGGTCGGTATACATATATACATACACACTTATATTGACTACATACGAGTTCGTACCTCTGAATAAAAATACATCTCTTGGTCAGTATATCTGTTTCTCTTTTTCTTCCTCTCTTCTTATATATATATATATATATATATATATATATATATATATATATATATATATATATTCGAATTACAAAACTTTTGTAATTTTTCCTTTTAATTTCACTAATACCGAAAACAGGTCTCATATTCCACTTTTGCTTTTGAAGCGTATAATATTCATAAGATATATTTATAAGCCTTATATCTGCATCAGAATCTTTCGGTTGCGCAATGTATATTTAATGCAATTATCCTGTTCCACCGGTGCGAATGCATATGTTAATAGATAAGGGAAATTCTACAATCCGCGGTTCTTCTTAGAAACAGGTGCTGAAAAAAATGCTAAACTGTCTGTTACTTCGTACATATCTTAGAAATAATATAACTCTAAGAGAGAGGGAGCGTACAAAAAATGTAATAATAACTCTACTTTTTTCATCTATATTTATTACTCGAGATTTATTGTCTTTTGCAATTCTTGTCAGTTAAGAAGGAAAATTAATTTTTGCATTTTGCCCTGTATACATGTTTGTAAAAATACTAGAAAATAAATCTATAATTTTATGCTTATAAACATTCTATTCCACCCGCTATGCCCCCTGTTCAACCAACATTATACGACAGATGAAAGAAAAATTAAACGAGAGTTTTAACGCAAAATTCAGCTTCACTGACAGATAACTTTTAATTATCCCTTTCAATTACTGGACGAAAAAGTGCACGCGCTGTCTGATGAAAAAAAGCGAGAAGAAACAATAAAAAAAAACCGAAACCGCTACCGGACTTATTTATGACTCATTCTATGATAATGAGAACGAGATATAGATGTATATATAATGAATTAGCGATCCACGGCACGGTTTCGAAGTGAAATTAAATGCGCACGCGCTCGGCCTGGTGCGGAAGTGCCGACAGACGCGTGCGAGAGCTCGCACAGACGGCAGAAATCGAAAGTGCGGGCAAATCACATATACGATACTGTACGCGCGCGGGTGAAAGGGAGGGGGCCGCACAAATAGAATAGAACTCCCCCGACTCGTGAAGTCGCTGCGCCAGCGCCGGTTCCCAAGGATTGTCTGTGGAATTTTCAGATTCGTGAGATTTCGCAGCTTCTCCTTCGTTTCTATGAATTTATGTGCGCGTATGCCCACCAATTCGCAATTCCGTTAGTGTATGTGTGTGTGTGTGTGTGTGTGTGTGTGTGTGTGTGTGTGTGTGTGTTGCATAGAAGCTAGAATTTTGAAGAAAAATTTTTCTTCCTGAATGTTGTTTATATTTATTAATAATTCTATTAAAACACATTACAATTGTTATTGAGAATATAACAATTAATAATAAATATCCACCGTCTGTAGGGGAATGCAATGGAAATAAACAAACGTGGTGGACGCGAATTAAAGAATAATACCATACAGAGGTTAAAAGAACAACATTGGATTTTAATTAAAAATATTTTATCTTATCATAATTCAGAACCGCTTCGTTCATTTGAAGAGAGTTCTATACTTCTTTTACCTACAAATAAAGCAGCGTTCAAATTATCCTGATTGCAGTAATTATATTTACGTAAGTTTTAATCAAAATCTACCAAAAACATAAAAATTTAAGTTAACAATACTTTCTGCTGTATTACCGTGATTGTTGTCAATTCGCTTCGGCCGTATCAATTATATTTATGTTCGCCTCCGATAACAATGCATACGAGATTGACAACGGATCGTATACAATACGAGCAATTATTAAATGCATGTTTAATACGAGTGTAATCACGGATTTAAATTGAAAATTTTACAAATCTGGGTGTTCGATACACCAAAAACAACAAGTAAGATTTTCGACACGGAACGTTTGCAATGTCGCAACTCAACCCGTCGCTTTCCCAAGCGCTTGGCTTCGTCGAAACACCTCGCGAAAGCTTCGCAAACGGCGAGCGCGCGTACGCGCGCAACATTTCGGCTACAATATATATATATATATATATATATATATATATATATACACACACACAAGCTGGTGCGGCTTTCGTTTCGCGGGCGAGTGGCTCGAGGCGCGCGCAGTACATAAGGGGAGAGGTAGAAAACGGTCGACCACGCCTCGGTCACCTCGGTCTCTCTCGGGCGCTTGCACCTCGGGCGATCCGCGTTGCGATTAAATCGAGCGCGCCACACGGACCTCGAAATCGGGCGCGTGCGCCGTTTAAATCGAGAAGCGAGATCGGGCGCCGCAATCGGCGTGCGCGCGATACGTCTTTCTCCAGAGAGCCGGGTAAGCATGTATGGAACACGCGCGCGCGATCCAATTAAGGATAAATCTGTATGCATGCGCATATATATATATATATATATATATATATATATATATATATAAGAGGTGCACGGAGCAGCGGCCGCAACCGCACGCGCTGCTCGCGCGCCACCTCCAAATATGCGCATGATCGTGCCGCTCGATTCGCGCCGGGACGCGCGTCTATGTAACTTCCGAGGAAAGCGCGTGCTCGCAATTGCGCAGCGATCTGCTATCCTATTTCCGGTCCGCGATCTGGATGGGGTAGCCGGAAGCAAGCGTACGAAGAGAAGAAGAAAAAGAGATGACTTTTAATCGGCGTACGTTATCCGTGTTTGCATGTTGTTCGCTATACGTTGCAATTTGGATAAACAGAGAGTTCTTGGAGCAGGTGCAACGGAAAATCGGGGCGAGTGCATTAAGCTCGGCGCCCATGATTGGTTCCCAAATAAATCCTTCGACGCGACCTTCCTACATAATTATCCAGGAAAAAATTTTAGAGACGCGTGAAAAATATAATACGCGCAGACTTACGGAAAAGCTTTCGAGAGATATTCGATCGCTATCTGATTAATCGTGATTTAATACTCCGCGGGCGCTCGATCTCGCAATTATAAAATCAGGCGCTTTTGAAAGTAAAAGGTATACAACCGCATTCGTTTGAAATTGAAATTCAGTGCGCTGACAAAAAGACGAGTATACAAGCTTAATTTACATTTTTATAAATCAGTGTGTATTAACAAATCTTTATGTATACTCTTTCATCTTATTAAATATCTATGATAGTCTTCCACCGAAATTCACTCACGCTCACGACGACACCCCCCCCCCCTCTGAAGAAAATATCGTTCCTGAAAATCGTTAATCGTCTCTTTAATTGCGCGATTGAATTTATTTCCATTTTCCAATTATTGGTAAATATAGTATTTATATCACTCTTACGTAAGTAATATAATTTCTACAGGAAAAGGATTTATTACTCTTTACACTGTAACTCTCACTTATATATATATATATATATATATATATATATATATATATATATATATAGCCACTGCTCGATTTGTCCTTATAGTTCTCAAAGGCACACAGTCGTGCGTCGGCCGCGCGTGGAAACATGTCACCCTGACAATTAATTTCCAATCGGAGCATAATGTCCTGACCAGTTTTCTTTTTCTTTTTTCGATCCTTTGTATAGAAAAATCGGTAATTATGTTGCAATAAGTATAATTACAGCTCTGAATTCTGATGGGTATATTTAACGATAGGTGTGGGATACGATAATTTATTATTCTCCGCTCGTATAGATCGTTATAAGAACATTTTTAATTGGGTTCAGGGCTATACGGGTGAATTTGACGATTAATTATTCAAATTTAGCATCCTGAACCAGTGGAGTTATTGTAATTTTGTAATTTTTAGAAATTTTCTTTAAGTATCTAATAACCTGCTATTATAATTATATCTCTAATGCATACTTCATTAGATTTGATAATAAACTGAACTTGTAGTATAATGAAAATTGTTTCGTCATATACTAATATATTTAATAATGGACATACTTATAGCCTGTTTTCGTTTTTAATATTATTTTTAATTAAAAAAAAGAATTGAATTGCAATTTTAATTTACAATAGTGTGGTTGTTATATCGAATATGCTTCGAATATGACACAACTGAATCATTTTTCCATGAACGAATCTTTATGCGAGAATTTTCAATAATAGCGATAATTTTTATTATATACTTCGTAAAATTTTTCCATCCTCGAAAATTGAAAAGTCTTCTTCCACGATATGGAGACACAGTTCAAATATGGTTTTAAATAGCGAAATTAAATACTCTAATTAAGAAAATTTTCATCAAACATCGATATACATCGTACGTGCACTATATTATATAAGAATAAAATTTAGCTTAATATTAAACATAATTCACCATTAAAATGAAGCCATAAATTATTTTATGCTCTTTTATTAAT